>CM076576.1:505208864-505708031 GCA_034641835.2 Pinus albicaulis | reverse complement strand
TTTTTTATTAAAACATTATCTCAATTTTTGAGATATTTTGTAAACAATTTTATGTATAAATACTTCATGATTCGAAGTATTCAGTGTGAATAAAATTTTTCAAGACAACTATAGTCTTTTTGCTGGACATATTGAAGTTGGTGAGTCAATTAGCGAAGCAGCAGACTGGAAATGAGATTAGAGACATCATAGAGAAGGATTCTCATGCTGACAAGATAAGTCTTGTTTTTTCCTATTTTCAGTGTATTTATTTTAAAGTTTACATTCATTCATATTATGTGTTTCTATTCTGTAATGATCAATTAAGGAGAAATTAAACAGGATTAGTGATAATAAGCTCCCTATTTTAAACTTGTTGGCATTTTGATGTTTTCTACTTGATAATCGGACCATATAATTCTTAATTGCTCTAGGTCCCAGTTGGATCCCCTTCTTCAATCTTCTTATCTGTAGCTTAAGGATTCTTAAGTGCCCTTTTGCTCAAATCCTGCCCACTCCATCAAATCAAGCATATATAAAACCTTATAAGGTCACCTATCTTGCCCTTAGCACATTTGCATCTCTGAGCCTTATTTCTTAGTTCTTCCTGCCTAGAGAGTTGACTCCATTGCCCAATGTTATGGTAGATCCTTCTGGTTTACCTTTAAATATCTTTATTCCCACCAATCTTTAAAACAAGCCCTACTTTTCACTCATAGCTAGCCTAAAATATTTTACCAAAACAAAGTTAAATCATGAGAGAACCCTCTCCAGAGCTTAGGAAAGCTAGATCTTGAATTCCCAAAGCAGTTCTTGGTTACCCCTGGTGTTCTTAACTACAAAAATCCCCATCCCACAACCTGAGAATTACTAGGGTGATAACAACACTTTTGGGCCAAATGTGGTGATGAAATTTCAATTTTTCCTCTTGTATCAAATTGAAGCCCTCAAAATTCATATAAGAAATGTGAATTTTGATTCAGAGTAAAAATATTTTTTTTGGAGAATTATGTTTTTTTCCTAATGATGTTTTTCTCAAAATAAATTTGTGTCGTATAATATATCAAATTTCCATTAAATTAATTTTTTTTCCTTGCAAATTTCCACACATCCTAAGAGGCATGTATGTGGTTGTGTAGAATAGATTAGTGTAAAATGTGCAATTTAAGAAAAAAACATATATATGAGCATGATATACACAGAGAGTATTAAGTTTTTCATATTAAAAATTTATTTTTTATGAAAAAATATATTTTTTATTATTTTTGAAGTTGGCGAAGTAATATTTCAATTGCATTTTGTAGACACATGTTCCTGTAAGAGTTTTTCCAAATTTTTAAATAAATTGAAAAACCAAGAGTACCTTTTTGAAGAGGACTTGTAAATAAAGAACTCATATTTTTTGAAATTTTTTCATTGTGTATATTTTACGTTATTTATTTTTTATTTAGCCCCTTTGAAACTCTCGAAAAAACATTTAAGAATTATGTTTAAAAGAAATTATATGAAAAATATCACATGAATTTGAAAATGTCAAATGCATATGGCATTGGATAGAGTATTCTTTCACAAATCCAACATGATCAACTATTCCACTCAAGGACAAATTATGTCCTAAATCTGCTAGAGTACAAAATGGTGTTGTGGAAAAATGTGTAGGAGGGGTGCTAAAACTATGATTTTTAGGACCTCGGTAGCTCAATCGAGCACTTAAAGGGCTCAATCAAGAGCTTGATTTCAAAATTTAAATTAACCCTTGATCTAGCCATGAATGTGGTTAATGAATGGCTCAATCGAGCTTATATCTTGATTGAGCCATTTAAAAATTCGTCATTCACCAACTTTTAAAAACTAATGGCGCCATAAAGCTGGATAGATGGTTTGTTTAAACGCTTGATCGAGAGGTTAAAAATAGCTCGATCAATTGCTTAAAATTTCTTGATCGAGCTTCATTTTTTTTTCAAAATGTTCCCTTGCTTTGCAAAAAAGTATAACCCATCTCCATGATATGACCCAAAGGTGGTGATTTTCAGGAAGATATCACTCATTAGAGAAATTTTGAGGTAAA
This sequence comes from Pinus albicaulis, assembly GCA_034641835.2. Classification (NCBI taxonomy): domain Eukaryota; kingdom Viridiplantae; phylum Streptophyta; class Pinopsida; order Pinales; family Pinaceae; genus Pinus; species Pinus albicaulis. The sequence goes on along the minus strand of CM076576.1, from coordinate 505,705,984 downwards.
AAATCAGTGTAAAAACAAAAATGTACAACCAAAATCAAATTTATAAGAACCAATAAGATTCGGGATGATGATGTCAACCATGGGGTCTGATTCACCATATTTGGAGTAAAAAATTAAAATATTAAAAAATAAAAAATAAAAAATAAGAAACTACTTTTTCAACTCATATTTCCAACTTATCTCCCTATGGTTTTACTCAAATTTCGAGCGAGTGCACTCGTTGGATATGTTTTTTAATAAATTTGTCAATTTTCACGTAGAATAGTCTATCAAAAGTATGTAAAATGGGTACTCCTTCGATCAGGAATTAAATTTTGCATCCGAGTGCTCCCACTCGAAATTTGAGTAAAACCGTTGGGAGATAAACTTAAAATACAAGTTGAAAAAGTATTTATTTTCCCCTCTAAATTTTGATGATGTAATATAATATTATTTTATTATTTCCACTATTATTTTATAATATTCCTTAGGAGGACCATTTTATACCTCAAAATTTCTCTAATGGTTGCAAATGAAAGGATACAGCCGAAAGGGATGTGCATTGTATATGTAGTACATATGACTAGGAAAGAAAAAGACAAGAGAGATAGAATGAGAGATAATTCCATACTAAGGCATTTAAATGATATATTTCCTAGGGAAATAATAGGATTTCCTCCAAGAAAAGAAATCCATTTCTCAATTGAATTGTTTCTAGGATCAATGCGAGTGTCAAAATCTCCATATCACATGAGCATGCAATAATTGGTGGAGCTGAAATTACAATTGAAGGAACTATTAGTCAAAAGGTACATAAAACCAAGTGTCTCACCTTGGGGAGCCCCAACACTATTTTTGAATAAAAAGGATGCCACACTATAGTTTTGCATTGACCACAGGAACCTGTATAAAGCCAAAGTAAAGAACAAGTATCCTCTTCCTAGTATTGATGATTTTTTCAATCAAATGAGAGGATTTGTTGTATTTTTCAAACACAAGGATGGTAAGCACAAAAGACATGAAAGATAAACATTTGATGCTATATTACTCACAATGATACATATTTATCATATAATGAAGTGACCCTTGGATTCCATATTCTAAGGTCTCTTGGACTCCCTAAAACTCTTCATCTTCCACACTAACCCTAGAAGGATCAGGTGTCAAAATTTCCCCTCTTTAATCTGAAGGGGTATGTATGAGTCCAAGAAGAGAGTTGTAATACAAATGTGAAAAAATATGCATGGAAACACTAGGCTGAATGACGTCTTTGAAATTTTGGCATAAGGAGGTGGTTTAAGGATGACCGCCAACACTGGAACACTTAGTGCAGTTCCTAGAACTCTTCGAAATCTGAAAAGAGGTTGAGGTATTCTACTAGAGGAATTTCTCCTAATGATTTGAAGAGGGATGCTTTCAACCTAGAAGAAGGGAGGTGAATCTCAACCTTAAAGGGAGGTCTCAAGCTATGGTGGTTTAAGGATGATTTCTAACTCTGGAATGCTTAATGTAATTCCTAAAACTCTTCCAAAACTGGAAAGAAGTTGAATTATTCTACCAGAGGAAGGGTCCCAAATTATTTGAAGAGGAAGAAGCTCAAACTCGCATAGATTTTTTAAGTCTAACCACCAACCAAAGGCATGCTCATGGGCATCTGTGTCTCTAGCTACAACTCTGAATATGGAATGTCAAGTTTTGTCTCAGGCTCGCTTGATGTGGCTTTGAATCTTGCAGATGACCATGATTTCCCCCCTTGTTAGATACAAGGTGAGACGATGGTGAAAAATCAACTGCAAGACTATTCAATACTCTAGAACAAGTTTTGTCATATGACTCAAAATTCTTCTTGGATGTTGATACCCATTTCCAAGAAGTGATACATCGAAGATGAATCTTTGTTCTTGCAGGAGGCTTGTTTCTAAAACATCTATGTGAAACATGATAGGTTTTATTATAGTTCTTACATGGGTGAATATGAAAACAATGATCTTTCATATGGCCAAATCGATCACAATGTTGGCATTTATCAATCTGTTGTGGATGTTGTGGAAGAGGAGCAGGATCTGCAACAACTGAAGGTGAACTATCATAAATAAATATAGCACTCTAAAATTGGATGGGCTTGGAATAGTCTCGAATATGAAAGGACGCCTCCTTTTCATATCCAAGACCTATTGTGTTCTTATTGTTGACAATGTTAGCCACCTATAAATTTTGTTATACCCAATGGTGACTAATTTTGTTTTTAAAACCTCCAAAGAGATAGTTCCTCTGAATAACTTATCATCTTTTGAAGTTTTTATGATGATTTTTTACCCTTTGAGATAATCTTCACTGCTGTTCCACTGTTAGTCCTAAAATTACCTGCTGATTTACTAAGAGAAAACTGCTTAAAAACTCCATTTTTTCCATTATTTTCATTCTCCATTTTCACCCTTCTTCCCTTTCACAAAATCCCTTCATAAGCCTTCTTTTAACCTTCAAAATCACTCTAAACCTCTTCAAGGCCTTATATCCCACCTTACTTGGTTTTAAATACCCTTTCTTTCACCTATTGGAACCCCCATTTCCTCTGAAAAAAAACTTCTAAAATCGTTAACATTCATTTTTATATTAAGGCCTTAAGCCCCTTTCGGCCTTAGCCCTGGCTCCTTTTTTCCGCATAAGACCTGGATTTAACCCCCGTCGCGCAATCGCAATCGGGGTTTTCTATTTTACTTATTTTCCTTTTACTTTGAAAACTCTGATTGCGATAGGCCTTTTATTTTAAACCCCTGATCTCTTCGTCCGTTTCATACGACCTAAAAGCCCCGCAATCGGGCGCCTAAAGTCTAAAAACTCTGTCCCGAACCCCTTTTCCTTTGTTTTTTCATAAACCTAACGGTAAGATTTGAAATAAATCTGGGTTGTTGATCTTTGTAGATCAACGGCCATTGGCTCATCACATTGTGAGTTCGCATGAGTCCTTCCTTTTTATCTATTTCAAAAGTCCTGATGCGATCCCTTCGAGCAAATCTCAGTCGTTGATCCACCTTCATCTAACGGCCAAGATCTCATCGCATCGCGCCCATCCATCGTATTGCTTTCTGTCGATGCTGGTCCCCGATTTAATCTAGACCGTCGATCATCCCTTTGATCTGACGGTCGGTACATCATCACATCGCAAAAATTCATTGCATCGACAAATCACATTGTTCCTTTTCCTCTTCCGATGCTGATCCACCGATTTAATCTCAGCTTTCGAATCCAAAATAACCAACAGCCCAGATTCAATCACGCTCTGCACACATCCCTCCACCATCGCACCCACCAATTTAATCCTGACCGTTGATCTCTCTTAGATCGAACGGTCCGCGCTCAATCGCATCAGCACATTTCATTGCCGCTCTGTCCTTTTCCTCCCGCCGATGCGATCCTGCGATCAAATCTCCACTGTTGATTTTTTTAGATCGGACGGTCCACATTGCATCCGCTCTTCACACCCGACCCTTTTAATTTCTCCCGCATCTATAGATCTTTGCCATCCATTACCCTGATCCAACGGTTCACATTTAAAACCACCGTTTGACCCCACCTACCTTTCCGCCCGTGCATCTTGCCCTCCATCATGCGCGATCCGCACCATTGGATCTACTGCTCATCATCCGATGACTGACACTCCATATCGCATATTTTTTGTGCCCAAAGGTTAACGTTTCAAAATTACGCGATATAGGTGGTTTTCAAAATCCACGTGTCAAACGCTAACATATATCGTGTTTTTCGGGAAAAAATCTTAAACTGCCCAAACGCTGCGCGAAGACCACTAATGGTTTTCTGCTATACCGCTCCCCCCTCTGCAATGTAACTCCTGATTTGATCTTGGCCGTCGATCTCTGAGATCAGATGGTCCTAACATAATCTCACCCCCATTCACTTTTCACCCAACCTTCTCCCAAACGTCTTGATCGAGCAATCTCCACCATTCATTATTCTAATCGAACGGCCTTCATTATATCGCGACCCCAATTCATTTGCCTTCATTTATTCTCCCCAACAAATGCATCGGACGATCTCCACTGTGGATTATTCTAATTCAACGGTCCACAGCTCTCGTCGCGCCCAAACTCCATTTACACCTGGTTAGCTACTTTGCCGGGGTTTTTCTTCCTTTTTCTGCTGCATTCATTCATCCTCATAGCTCTGAAACATTTCCACTAACCTCCTAAGTAGTTCTAAACCAACTTTTCAGGATTTAAATAATGTTTGTTCGTCTTTTTTGCAGGTTTAATAAAGTTAAATTTAAACCCTCCCGTAGATGATTACACTGTTATTGGCCAAGGATGATGATCCTTCCGGCCTTTGACACATATTAAAGGGTTTCAAAGGGATAATTAAACGGTTTTAGGGAATCGATAAGTCATGATTATCGGTTTTCTGAGCAAAAAAATCCAATAAACCCTCTGCGCACCTGCAAACAGCAACACACAGTCAGCATCAATTATGAAAGCGTATCAACGTTAAAGATGAATATTATGGCTTAATCAAGCCTAAACACAGATCCGAAGATAAATCACTGTGTTTATGAAACAGAGAAATACCAGTCAAAGGACACTTCAGAACCACATCAAAGGGGCTAATTGATTCCCTAGCTACTATATTGCCACCTTGCAACTTTTTTCCTCAAAGGGCATGCCCAGATCAATTCTCAGTCCAAAACATTAAGACTAAAGGCAGCTGAATAGTTATTACAAGCAAAACAAATATCCCAACTGTCAGTAGAAGTTATTTTAAAGATAATAAAGTGCCTTAAAGTCAATCTTTTTGCCCACTAAGCCTAAAAGCAGAAAATAGAGTTAATGAAACATAATGGTAACTTGAATGCTTTCCTGCCTTATGCCTTGCATGGTTTTCGAGGCTGGAAGTTGCATTTAGTGTGACATTAATGATACTCAACCCTAGAACTCTTCCACCTCCTCATTTCTTCTATAAATACTTCTGAAGAAGATGAGAAATTTTTGGTTGGTTGTTTGGTCACTAGTTGTAATACTGAAACTCTCTGAAATAATACATAGTCAGTTTGAAGTTGCAGAAGAAATTGAAGTCTTGAAAGCTTGATGAGGTTGTGAAATTCTTTTTCTTGAGAAGTGTTAGTATGAATCTTTTTTCGAAGTGTACGAGAAAAGACCACTTTAGCTACGCATAACTTATAGCCCTAACATCAAATATGGCTGCCAATATCTTCAGATCTACAGTTACTTGATCAAGACAAATGCTGAAAAAATCCAGATCTATGCATAAAGAGACATTAAGCAGTAAAAATAAGGTTTTTCTCCATACATCCAAAAGACAAGACAAGAACAATATTTTTGAAAGAATTTTTGTATTAAGGGCACCTGGGAGGAAAACAAGAAGGTGTTTCCAATTCTCCTCAATGGGATGGGTTCTTGGAAGTCCTCAGCACTTCAGATCTAGTATTTATCTCTCTTGTTGGTGTAGAAAACCCAGACAAAGATAGAACTCAAAGAGAGCTCACACAGCAAATAATAGAAAATTTGACAATGATAATGGCTCAAAGTCAGACCAAGAGTATAGATCCAGAGTGATCTAATAGGAAACAAAAGGTGAAGAATGGTAGGAGAAACCCTCCTATTTATAACAAAATATTGGGTCATTCTAGATCTTGGTGCATGATTAAAATAACATTAACCAAATCTAGATCCACCTTTTATGGAATATTTTATTATATTTGTTGGAGGAAAAAAGTATTTGACTTGGGTCAAATCCCTTTATTTGTGAATAATAAATAAATAAATGATTTATTTATCATTTTAAGGAAGTAGTTGAAAGATAATCAAATAAATAATGATTTATTTAATTATTTATGGGTGATTTAGTCATATTTAACAAGGAATATTATTTAAATAAGATTTAAATAGTTATTCCTAGAAAATAATAAGATAAATAAGGATTTATCTAATTAATTTCTTTGTTTTGGGTTAAACATGACCAGGAATAATAATTAAATTATTTTTTAATTTATTATTCTATGATGGAAATCAAACAAATATAGATTTGTTTGATATTTCCCCTTGGGGTTTCCTATTTAGACCATAAACAACCTAATAAATGTGTTTTATTAAGTTATTTTACATAGTGAAAGCAATTGTACTTACGGTAAAATTGGTCTTACATGGTGTACTTGGGTCCATCTAATGGTAGTAGGTTAGATGACCAAAAAATGGTGTAACAGATTTCCCCCCAGCGTGCGAGCGTTAGGAGAAAATTGTATGACCGAAGTACGTTGTAAGAACTCAATCACCAGACATCAAAAGGGAAGTCAGAGAGAGAAATGTAAGGTAGAATAATGTGCTGAAGAACTAGACCCTGAGGAGATGAGACTTACAGGTGCAACAAGTTTCTTTTTATGAGAGGGTACCCGTGCTAAAGGTGACGGGGGAGGCATACCTATGCCCGCCGAGACAAAGTACAAAAGAATAGTGTGTCCAGTAAACAAGGGACAGAACCATAAAGTACAGCTAGCAGAAACATGAGCCAGATAAAAATACAATGAGGGATCCCACATACATGATGTGCCTGGGATAACAGCCAGGACTTATACAATAATATCTGAGTACATGAGATACAAATACAACCCACATGCCCCATATAAGCGGGGAAGGGCTCACAAAATCTGACTGATACATGCAAATCAAAGAGGCGCTGCAAGCGGCTAAGGCCGACATCATCGAATATATGGAGCTGCATCGAAGGCTGCAATGAAGAGGTCATCCGGGCGTGTGGGGGGCTACCTGTAGGGCCACCCCCTCATGAGGGTTGAGATATCTCACACACACCCGGGAATCACCAAAAGCTGTTGCTGCATCACTGAACCATCAAGCATACGAATCTCGATCATGCTGAAAGGAGCTGGAGTGGAGAAACAATCAAGTCAAAGGGTAAGGAGGGATCCCTTTGCCTGATCCGAGGCACCGAACAAGAGTGGAAGCTGGGACCAAGGTACACCGCCCTCTAGACCTGTCTTCTGGAATGAAGGAGCTGATTTCGATAGAAGGAGGTCCGCCATAGGTGAGGAAATGAGAGATCCTCAACTAAGGCATGAGAGAAAATAGTAGAGCGACGGACGGACGAATACCAATGATGATGATGGAATGGAAGGGACTGAGTAGCGAATGGACAACTTCCCTTGCTAGAGCATAAAGGACATGAATGACATGGCAGCAACTGACACAATATCATAAGGGATAGGGGACAGTGGGACTGAAGGCCATAATGTGCGACATAAGAGAGAGACTGAGCAATGAAGGATGGAGGACTATAGTGGGGTACAAAGAGACCCAGGATGGACTCCATGAATGCGATGATGACTCCACTTGGATGCTCTAAACAAGGGCGACTCGATGGTGCTGCCACACAGTAAAGGTCCCATGGGGGACCATGAAAACATGAGTACAAGATGGAATCTCATGACGAAAATTGACACGAACAAGGACAAGTATGGAGGCAAAGTGATGCCCCAAGTACAAGTGTTGTAAGTGAGTAAATTCGATTTTGGGGGGAGGTGAAGTGACCCTTCTTGGACAAAATGTGTCCTGGTGAAGTATCAAATCACAAAAAACTAATAGATACCCATTTGAGGGCTCGGTGAGAGATTTCCAACGGTGCAGACGGTTTGTCAAACTGAGCTATGGTGTGGTCATAGCAGGCGAAAGAAAAACAAGGGTTCTCTTTTAATAAGGCATTTTTCCCTCCAAATTCACTCATTTGCTAGTGTTTCTGTGGTGAATGTAGAGAGGAGAGAAGGTCCTAAATCTTGCGGCAAGTGTAGTGGACAAATCGACCCTTGGAATCGAGATCTGTCAGTAGCAGGTAAGAGGCCTAACCGTACTCTTTCATTTTGATGGATTGAAAGTTCAGATTAGGGCCCAGAATCTTAGGAACAGACCCTCTTTCATCTCTATGGCCGGGTCGCACTTTTTGGGCCAAAAACTGCGACCTAGGAAGCAATTTTTGAGCCAAAAACTATGACCTGTCCCAGGATTGGGCAGAAAAGTGCGACTTGGAGGATGAAGGAGATTTCAGTGCTGTTTTAGGGCTGAGATTTGGGTTTTGGGAGTGGTTACAGTGTTTCCTATCTGTATACTGACAAATATGATGTTTTTATGCAGATATGGCAGATATACGGATCAACTGGAGAGAGAGAGACCTGGGTACATTACGGTCAAAGATCCAGGCAGATTAGGGTGTCCGTCGTGTATTGGCCAGGTTTGGAGTTCTTAAGTTTTTGGAGAACCCTCTCATGAGAGCTGGGGAGCCGTTGTTGGCCCGGATTGTCAGTTATTGGGATCCAGATCATGAGGTCTTTATAGTGCAGGGGCACAGGATTGAATTGACAGTCCAGGATCTGTATTTCCTGACTGGTCTCCCGCCACTTGGGATTGTGGGAAACACGCAGCCAGTTTTACCGCGGGGGCGGAACATCATGGAGTTTGTGGAGTGACATTGTCAACCGGGTCTCCAAGTCAAAAGGACTCAGATATCGATCAGGGACCTAGAGAGATTAGAGAACCGTGTATTGGCCGCAGCGGTGCTGCAGATCCTGGGAAACCAGGCGCTCCATCACATCACTGGGGGGAAGATGATGATTGTGGAGAGTGTGTTGAGTGGGACCTAATATGGGTGGGCCCAAATGATGTTGGTGTCGTTAAAACGACAGCTGTCGCTGTGCAAGCGGCAAGTGAACCATAATTTCTCGTATGGGACTTTATTGTGCTCCTTCTTTTTTGAGAAGATCCTGACCTTACGACCTCATATACAGCTCCAAGATGGGGGCCCAAGAGAGCCTAGGATGCACCGGTGGGGGCACCTACTGTGTAGAGGAGGAGGAGGGGCGGTCGGACGGGTGTTTCGACCTGAGTTCTTTGCCCATTAGGATCAGATGCCGTTATACATAGACGACTATCCCTATAGTGGGATGAGTTATTGTGGGGATCTAGACCTGCCACTTCTACCTGGTCGAGTATGGGGGCCCGATGGTAAGTGAAAAGTGGCTACTCTTTTTTGGGCATGTTAAAGTTATTGAATAGTAGATAGGGTACTGATTTAGGTACTTTTGGTATGCAGATATAGCTCCGATAAAACCAGCCGGATATATGGGACGACCGGCAGCATCAGGAGCTGCAGGCCCGAGTGGATCGAGAGTGGCGCATAGTGAGGATGCGGCCGCCCTCCTGGAGGACATCTGTCGTAGATGCGAGAGGTTACTGACCGGTGTTTCAGAGCGCGGGTGGCAAGACTTAGACAACCAATACATAGAGCCATGTATTGGTCTACCCTCGGAATGGCGAGGTGTCATGCGGCGCATGGCGATGGCCGGTCAGGGGATACGTGATCTAAAAGCTGCAGGAGCAGAGCCATTGGCTCGAGATCCGCCAGATAGTGATTAGGCGTGGGGCATGTGGTGCCCCCTAGTGTGTATGTAGGGGCAGGTGGTGCCCCCAGTTTTGAGTTTTTGTAACATGCGATGGGCATGTCATATGTATCAGAGTAGATGGACTCTAAACACATGTTTTGCGACACAAATTATGGATATGCATATTTTTGATGATTACGAATGTTATTGTCTTGTATGAAATGCGTGTGATAAATGCCAATATAGAATATGGTTTGCAATGCTATCTACGTAGTGATTTTGTTCTCGAGGTACATGGTTGAAAGTTATGGTTTCAAATGCATGTATCAAAAGTTTCACTCGTAAATATCGTCTAAACAGCACAGGATTATGCACACGATAGACACCATTTAGTTGCATGACAAGAAGTAGGGAATCTAAATGAACATGCAGATGGAGGATGCGATGAGAGAGGGCATCAACTAAGAGACCACACACTGCATCATATTCGGCCTGATTATTGGTGGCAGTACCAATTCAGACCCCGTTCGAGAGAACAAGGGCAGGAAAGGGGGTAAAAATGGCCCAACCTGCCGAGGCTAGATTCCGGGAGTAACGAATTGCACCATCGGCATAACCAATATAGGTTGTGGATGGGAGGTCCTGCGGAATGGTGTTATAAGAAAAAAAATGGGGGGAGGAGGAACAATGACGGTAGCGTGAGTGTAGAGTAGACATCGAACGGCAACTGCGGGAGGGGGTGTGATGAGCAGGATGGCTATGACTCATATACGGACTAGAGGGTGGTATATGAGGGCTATAGGAGGTATAGCTGGGTCTCGGGCTGCGAAGGTCAACATAGACATAGGTGGTGTCATCCCGTGTATGGGCGGGAAAGATGAGGTCATGGGTGGAAAAGGCTTCCAAGGGGGCATCCTGACGGGAAAAGAGGGGATGACGAGTGGAAGGGAAACCACATGATGTGTCAAAGCTACCTAAATCATCTATATAGGAAGAAAGGCTCACATACAGATTGTCACGGGGGATGACAGAAGAACAGATAAACAAATGGTCAAATGATTTTGAGCCCAGGGTGGTCGCTGAAGGGGGATCGAGCGAAACAACAGGGGAGGATTCAAAGGGAATGTTCTCCAAGGGTCTCACAGAGGATGATAGGTAGATAATGGTGGTAGTAGACTCCGTCATCTAGACATCAGGGGGGGGGATGTCAATGGGAGCGAGAGAATCCTCAAGCTGCCCTGAAGCATACTGCGCAAGTATGGGAGAGGCGAACTGATTTTGTTCAACCTCATACTCTCGAACTACCTCTAAAGAGGCGCGGTAATGTGTCAGGTGAGGACAATGGTGGGAGTAATGGCCATGGACACCACACAAAGCACAAGGTTTGCTGGTGCGAATAATCTTTGGGTTCTTGGTTACGGACGAGGACAGAATAGAGGGGTCAGGGACCGTAGACTCAGGGAACGCGACTTTGACCATGGGTTGAATATGGGGAAATTCAGGACAAGTATGGGTGGCATGACTGACGACATCACACAAGGTGCAAGGCTTTGCGGGCGGAGGAGGAGACGGGTCAGTTGGGGTGGCCTTGTCTTTGGATGCCCCCTTGTGAGCTTTACCTTTCTTTCCTGGAGCTGTCACCATAGGGACAGGGTCCTGGGGAGGTGTTGGGGGCATGGTGGCAACGGAGGAAGTGAGGGGGACCGGTTGAACCGATGTTAAAGCAAGATAAGGTTTGGGGTGACCAGGTGGGGTAGCGGCTGGAGGGTCAAGGTACTAGACGGGTATGCCTAGGGTCAGGTTGGGGAGAGAGAGGGTGGCCATGACGGGGACCGTATAGGCTCTGGGAGGGGGAGCCAGGAAAGGTATCTGACCAGCGGGATAATGACCAGGAGGGACGACTCTAAGATGGTTGAGGCCTGGGGGAACCGACCCAGGAGGATAGAGGGGTTCAGGGATACCAGCTGTAGGAGAAGGGCCAGAAGGAGGAGGTTTGGCTGGCTGAGATGAATGGCTAGGAGTGGGTTGTGGTGGGCGAGGTTGAGTCTGAGGTTGCTGACTAGCTGAATTAGGTCGCTTAAGGACAGCTCGAGACGATTGCATCATGCAAACATTCGATAAGCTGGGATCAGAGATAGGAGGAGGAGGGAGACCAGGGAAAGTTCCAAGCAAAGAGGAGTCTTTTTAGACGCCGGGAAAGACACTGGTCAAGGAATCGAAGATTTGCTTATTGGCTACAGAAGAGATGGTCGTCTCAGGGGAGGTCTGAGACTTTGGCTCATGATAAGTCAACTGGTCGATGGTGACTATCTTTCCATTGTGAGGAAAAGACATCTTGCGAAAACCGCGGATGGGACAGTAGACATGGCATAGGTGTAGCTTCTCCCCAAAAAAATTTTGTAATCTAGAGGATCGTTGATGACTTCAACGTCGACGCAAACAGTCTTGCCCGCAAGAGTGATAGGACAATTACGGAAGAGGCCAATGGGCTGGGAGGCGTGGCCATCCCACGCTCGAAGGGTGATCGTGGAAGGGGCCAACTCAGGAGATCCAAGTTGCTTCCAAACAGAAGCGGACATCACACAGGTGGATGCCCCCTCATCAATTATACACCGAGAAATGTTAGCATTCCAGATTTTGACTGGGATTTGGAAGGCTACGAAAGTAGGAAGAGGAGGATGTTCTGATTGATGGGCGTCAAAAACAATCATTTGGTCATCAGCAAGATCTATAGCGCCCATGGCAGATAGCAGAGCCTTCTTTTGGGAAGGGCATGACTGGAGGAGTTCCAATGTGGAAATGGCAGCAGGAGATTGCGCCAAATCATCTACTATGCTTTACGAATGAGCAGCTCGACCAGAAGCAGCATTTCGGCGTAATGGTCCCTTAGGAATCTTGGTATAAACCTCAACTTTGGGTTGAGGGATATGTAAGGGACCATTGGATGTCGAAAGAGGCTCGGTAGAACTTGAAGAAGGGGACTCAGAGACAGACTGAGCGGGAGGCTTGAGGTACTGACAAGACTGAGTTTGAAGGTTAAGGTAGATGGTTGGAGATGGATCAGAGTTCATCATGAGGATCCGGTAATCGAAGGAACCGGAAGGGGAAGGTTGAGTGGCTACTTGTTCGTCAGGTGGTTGGGCGGCCACGAATCCTTGCTGGGGGAAAGGATCAGTAAACACAGCCAGTTGAGTAGTGGCCACATTAGGGGGAGCATGAGGGGAGGCATGTTGTCCTCGCAATGTGGCTTGAGACTCCCACATCTGCTGCATTTGTGGTAAAAGGGGACAATCGTGAGTGTAATGACCGTAAACACCACAACACGAACAAGGCTTATTTGTGCGAATAGGCCTGTCCGGCTTGGACGGAGTGCCCTGTTGCTGGTTAGCAGTGTTAGGGTCAATACCTTGAGGATTGGGTCCACGAGTACTAAGGGCAGGTTGATTTTTATTTCCTTTTCGCCTTATTTGAGAGGAAGTGGGATTAGTCGTGCCCTGCAGTGCAAATACTTGCCTTGGAGGGGGATGTAGGTGTTGTTGCTGGGGTTGAGAAGGCAAGGGAGGTGGAAGTGCAAATGCTGGAGGAGCTGGAGCACCAGGCTGCGGATAAGGATGAGCGTTAGGTTGGGAAACATTTAGGTAAGCAGGAGGTTGGATGAAAGGATGAGGCATGTTGTATCCTGGATACATGCGACCTGGAGGGGAAAAAGTGCTAGAGGTCCTGGCCCCTCCCGGAGGGAGACCATAGCCCATAGGAGGTTGAGCATACGGATGAGAAAGGGCTCCAACGATACCGTCGGTGGAATGAGATGCCCCTGGGACGTTAGCGCCACCAGACCTAGGGAGGTCAGGAAGGACAGTATAAACATAACCAGACTGAGCATAGATCAGGTCATATTTCAAGGCTATTTGGAGGGCGGCTTCTTCGGTTTGAGGGAAATGGGAGGCGACATCTTTGCAAATGGGAGGTAAGAGAGTGTGAAGGAACCAGTCCATATAAACCCGATCTTTGAAGGTGGGAACTCGACATAAGCTCCGTCTTCTCCGCCATTCCTGGACATGAGTGGAAAGGCGAGTCGAAGAGGACTGACGGAAATAAGTCAAAAGCTCTGTACCAGTGTCGTATTGGAGAGGGAGCTGGAAATAAGATAAAAAGGCTTGGGCAATGGTCGCAAAGGTGGTATGGGAAGAGGTGGCCTGATCAACACACCATTTAGAAGCTTCGCCTGTAAGCGTGCGTTGGAACAACCAAAGACAGATGGAATCATCGGTAATGGAATTGGAGGAACACCACATGTGGAAAGAGCGGACATGGTTGGTTGGATCTTCTCCAGCAAGGCCTTCAAACTTGGGGATGTCAGAGGGGAGCTTGGTTGGCATAGCAGGCCAACCAACATCGTGGCAGATAGGATTATTAATCAACTGATTGAAATCGGGGAGGCTGAGGTCTGCCATGTAAGAGAGCAAGGGTGCAGCCGAGGTAGTTCCTGTGGCGGTTCCAATAGTAGTAGTCGCGGCATTAGGGCCAGGATTACCGCTAGTGTTAGGCCCTAGACCAGACATAGTGAAGGTGACAAGGGGAGAACCAGAAGTAAAAGTAGAACCCAATGAATCAGGAGAGGAGTCGGAGTGCGGACTCAGAGGAGGACTAACTCGACGGCGGCGGGAAGGAGTAGGTCAACCGACCGGAAACTGAGGGTGAAGGCCAAGAAGTCTCCGGGATGTGCGCCTTGGGGGCACAATGATGACAACACAAACACGGCACAAGGGGAAGGAGAATGACCAACAAAGGCAGGGAGGTGCAAAATCAAGTGGTTACAATGTCGAAACAAGGGCAGAAAAGGTGCAGTTTCAATTCATTTTACAATGTTTTAAAGTCTTTTCCTGGCAGTGTTAACCAGGCTCTTCTTCGCTTAGGGTGAGTGTGTGGCGTGCGTTAATTTTAATTTTTAAACCCAGACATTTTGAGAGTAAAAGAAAAAGTTTGTTGCGTAACTGAAAATAAATCTGCAGAGAACAGTATATAATGCTGAAATAACAGAAAATTAACAGCTAACAATGCATTGATCTAACCCAAGAAGGCGGGTCTCTCAAAACTAGTCGAAAAAGAGGGGAAAAAATCTAGTCAAAACACACTAACAAGAGGCCAATAGATCTAAGGTCGGGAGGGACAAGAATCTAAAGGAGAAAACTTCTAAAAAGAGGTGCAGAACACAGCCGAGAGATAGAGGCAAGGTGGCTGGGAAAAAGGAGGAAATCAGCGAAAAGCAGAAGGGACAAGGAGGAGGCCCTAAAGGAAGGTCCAAAAAAAACTACAAGAGGTGATTTGAAAGGGAGAAGAGCTTATTTAAAGGGATCTGAGAAGGAGGTAGCAGATCTGAAAAAAGGGAAGGCTGAAACTCTAAAAAATTAGACACCTGAAACAGTTAAAACTCTTCCACCAAAAGTGGAGGGTACTGAAGCCCTAGGGGGCTATGTTCCCACTTAGATGAGAAAAACAGATCAGAAACAGGTCTAAACAGGCTGAGACAAAGGCTGGAAAACCCTGACAGAAGCTTCAGAAAAACCCAGAAAAGTTGCAGAAAAATAGCAGAAAAACTGGCAGGTCGCAGGTTCTGACCTGTTTTCTGTGCAGGTCGCAGATAATTGGCTGAAAAGTGTGACATGGAGGCCAGTTCGAAATTTCTGGGTTGAAAAGTGCGACCTGAAGCTCCGGGTGTCCCGATGGCAGATTTCCGAAAAAGTTTCCGTCTCAGTTGCGGCTGATGTCTGTGACCTGCGCAATAGGGCCAGAAACACGCGAAAGTGAGAAATTTTAATGTTTTAGGGTTTTATAAGTGGAAAACAACATAAAAATAGGAACAACAAAAAGCTGAAAAGAAACCCTAGGGTATAAAGTAGCTGGATATGCAGGAATATGAAAAACGACAGCGGTCGTAATTGAAAACCCATGTGGAGTCGCAAGTTGTTAGTATGAATCTTTTGTCGAAGTGTACAAGAAAAGACCACTTTAGCTATGCATAACTTATAGCCCTAACATCAAATATGGCTGCCAATATCTTTAGATCTGTAGTTAGTTGATCAAGACAAATGCTGCAAAAATCCAGATCTATGCATAAAGAGACATTAAGCAGTAAAAATAAGGTTTTTCTCCATACATCCAATAGACAGAAGACAAGAACAATATTTTGAAAGGAATTTTTGTATTAAGGGCACACAGGAGGAAAAGCATCCAAGCAAGAAGGTGTTTCCAATTCTCCTCAATGGGATGGGTTCTTGGAAGTCCTCGGCACTTCAGATCTAGAATCTCTCTCTCTTGTTGGTGTAGAAAACCTAGACAAAGATAGAACTCAAAAGGGAGCTCAAAAAGCAAATAATAGAAAATATGACAATGATAATGGCTCAAAGTCGGACCAAGAGTATAGAGCCAGAGTGATCTAAGAGGCAACAAAAGGTGATGAATGGTAGGAAAAACCATTCTATTTATAACAAAATATTAGGTCATTCTAGATCTTGGTGCATGATTAAAATAATATTAACCAAATCTAGATCCATCGTTTATGGAATATTTTATTATATTTTTTGGAGGGGAAAGGAATTTGACTTGGGTCAAATCCCTTTATTTGTAAATAATAAATAAATAAATGATTTATTTATCATTTTAAGGAAGTGGTTGAAAGATAATCAAATAAATAATGATTTATTTACTTATTTATGGGTGATTTAGTCATATTTAACAAGGAATATTATTTAAATAAGATCTAAATAGTTATTCCTAGAAAATAATAAGATAAATAAGGATTTATCTAATTAATTTCTTTGTTTTGGCTTAAACATGACTAGGAATAATAATTAAATTATTGTTTAATTTATTATTCCATGAGGGAAATCAAACAAATATATATTTGTTTAATATTTCCCTATAGGGTTTCCTATTTAGACCATAAACAACCTAATAAATGTGTTTTATTAAGTTATTTTACATAGTGAAAGCAATTGTACTTAGGGTAAAATTGGTCTTACATGGTGTACTTGGGTCCATCTAATGGTAGTAGGTTAGATGACCAAAAAATAGTGTAACAAGAAGGCTCTATCATTGGATCCCTGAGCTTGGTTGTTGGTGATGTATTCTGAACTTTTTGCTATTTTTCCTATTTTCATTATGTTTCATAAAATTCTTACTATAGTAGGATGAAAATTTTAGGCTAAGAAATGACTCTTGGAAGCACCTTAGACCTGTTTATCCTTCATTGTTTTATGTTTTATTTTGTTGAGGTATTTTACAGTCTTTAATATTTCTCTTTAGTCCTCATGCTTGTTTATTTCTCTAATAGTTCAAATAGTTGGTCCCAGCATGGTTTATGGTTTTCCCTGCTTGTCTGCTGCCACTTAAAAGCTATTTGTGAAGTCTCCCTTTGAAGTACCATTGTTTAAAGTAAGCCAAGGAGGTATGTTCTGATCATGCCCTTTGTCACTGCTTGAGCAATTGTTTTAAAGGTATTTATAGTTGTGATCATAGATGTGTTAAGTGTTCCCTCTTCTATGACTGCAATTATCAGTGAATCTTTTATGTTTTCTAAGTCCTTTGAAATAAAATCTTTGAGGAAATAGTATGTGCTCCCGATTCTTAGATTTCATTTTAAAAGTTGTCTTGAAGTAATTATTTGCTTAAAGTGTGGTTTGTAGAATTCATGGTTAGCACTGTCTATCAAATACCTCTTTATTGTTCAAGTTATGTTTTCAAGTTCCCCTTGTTGAGAATTCAATTTCTCCTTCCAAATCATTAATGTCCATCTCATTCAAAAAACTAAAGGATCCTGTGGCCAAGTTATATTTTCCCTTTGATACCCCATATCCATTGATGAGTTTTTCATAAAACTCTTCTTGAATCCATTGCCCAATGAATCTGACACTTCTCCTTTCTATCTATACTACCTAGATCTTTCATGTTTTTCTATGCCAATTCAACCAAACAAACAAACAAACCAAACAAACACTTGCACTTATTAACTAGTCTAAAAGCAATACTTAAAAGCAAACAAGACATATCTTTGCAAAAAAATTTGAGAGATCCCTCTCTGAGAATAGGAGGACTAGATCCTGGAACTCTAAAGATTGGTTTTGATGTTGCCTTGTCTTTTGATTTGCCAAACTATCAAAACACAGGACCCCAACAAACAAGATCTTCCCAAGGTTTGATGATTTTCTTAAGAAGTGCAAGTTGTATTTTTTCTTCGACATTCATATCTGCTCTTTTACTGGGCTCAATGATATGAATGGTTTCTTGTTGCTGATGGGAGTTTGTCTCAATGTTATAAAAAAAAAACGAGTTCAGAATGACAACTCTTCTATTGAAGTTCATCTTGTTGTAGCTCTGATGCAAGTTTGAAAAAATCAATATGTTCTTGTGCATTTTGTAGAAAAAATATAATATCAGACATAGTATCCTTGCTATTTTTTATCATCCCATTAACACTCGAATGTATTATACTATTAAGCAAGTGTTGTTGGGTAAGGTCAAGTAGCACATTAGGTCTATCCATTTTTCTAACAAGTTAGGAATAAAAAATTGGGGAGCAAATAAAAATACGAAAGGCTTCAAACCAAAAAATGAACCATTTTATCTTGAATTTCAATGTTCTTTTTATGTTCATCGAGTGTTAGAGAAACAATGAAATGTAGTTGAACTCTAGCAAGGGAGGGCTTCAATAAGCTAGCAATGGAAAGGCTAGCACCAATATTTCCTCTTCCAATAATACCTGAACACACAAGAGTATGAACTTCATAAATTATAAGAATCACATCACCTCCTCTTCCAATTTCATCAATCAAATTAGTTATAGGTGTCTGTAGTTCACCATGTCCTTTGGAAAATTCACTCTTGCTTTCATTTTTATTCCCATTCTTGGTTACAAATACAATCTTCCTTCCATTATAGTGCTCCCCTCCTCGAACCTTTGGCAGGACCAATACTGGGCATCCAACGTATTCTACTAATTTCTAGAGAAGGGGCGTTACCTACATAATAAATAATGTCAATTCAATGAATTTTAAAATGGAGAAGCATCACATTGACCCATATGTCGATATGGGAGGAAAATATTAGAAATGAAATTGTAGCTCTGAGTATGAGAATATATACCACCGGTTTGGATGACCACGTATGGTGGTTTGGAGGAGGACCACTAACTATTGGGAGGAAGAAATCTATGGTAAAGCGAAGTCACCGAGTAGTCATGGCATCGTGAGGGGATATAATGGGAGCCACTTTAGTAGACTGTGGGTATGTGAGGGAAGTGATGGATAGGTCGAAGGAAGGGTTGGTGTCTGTAATATTTCTAATTAGCTTTCAACTATTTGGAATATTAATTTTTTCTTTTTCATTTAGATAGATGAATAAAAGGGTAGTGAGACCCATAAATCTCCTTAGTATGAATAAAAACCACTTCTAGAGTGAATGTGGATCATCTTATCAGCTAGATAAAGAACTCCTAGATGTGAATAGAGGTTGTAGCATGTGGATGGGGTCAAGTTTGACCAAATCAGCATCGTTGTTATGGAGGAGGTAGTGGAAGTTATTGAAGACGTGCTGTTAGTGGGAGAAGTCTCCATGAGAGTAACATATTTAATGAGGGGGACCTAGGGTGAGGAAGCTCGCCAAGCATATAAGGAAGAGGATGGAAGCCATAGAAGGCATTTTGATTATTGTTCATGTCTTGGCCTTTTATGACTTTTTCACACTACGAGTTGTAGCAGTACGTAACTTTGTGTTGTTTAGAAAAAGTGTTTCCGTTAAAATCACCCTTCTCCTTGGGGGGACCGAGTGTGCCCACTAGGGATGAGTTCATTGAGCTAGTTACATTTCCACCATCAGGCATCGAGTCCAAGCTTCAACCATTATCCATGTACAGATCTCCTTCATGTTGTGTTGTTTTGTAGGGCAGTAGTAGTGGAGGATTGATAGGTCCAGTTTTTGAGCTTGTTTTCCAGTGAGGGGAGTAGCCCTTCATCCAAGAGGCTAGCAAGGTGGGTCCTTGAGCATTATTTTTTCATCTAGCATCAGGCCAAGTTTCTACCCTCACCTACAACACAGTCTCCTTCAAAAACTATGTTATTTTGCAGGGCAGTAGCAGTAGTGGGCTTAGTTGATCTCAAAGGACCGTATTAGTTTGTTGTGCTCAGTGTCTTTTTAGTTAATAAACATGTACATATTTGTCTCCATTTTTTTGTTGAAGGATTGAGGAATTTAACCATGAAACATAGATGAAATTGTGAATTTTAAGCATGAGAATAAGCCTAAATAACACTGAAAAATAGTCTATAATAGAGAAATAAAACCACACATAATATTTACACAGCAGGCATGATGAAACAGCTCACCCCTCCTGGGATACATCTATTGGTCGAGCTCCCAATGGCATGTCCATATTTCATTATGCTCAAATTTTTGTAAATACATGTGCTTACAAGCCTCCAATGGTTTTTTTCTCTACACCAATGGCTCCAGAATGCTCAAATTAGTCTAGGTAGCCTCTTATTTCCCCCAAATTGGTCGAAAATTGACTTGGCTAGGCTTTTTCCCAATGTTTCCTACAAAACCTCCACTAAAAATGGAGGATTGCAGTTAACTGCAATTAAAATAGCATAATCTTCAAAATTTAGGTGGAGCGCTAAACTCCTGCCAACTGAAACCATGGAAATTTAATGTTATGGTTAAGGGGAAAGGGGTGGCCACATGCCGACCCCCAAACCCCGCGGTTAGGCCAACCGCCAAGCCCAACCGTTGGCTTAAGATGTGGTGTTAGCACATGTGATAAGGTTTGAATTAATGCCACTAGGTTACAGTTACATAACCATTGTATCATACAATAAATTTCACGGTTTGATATATGTCATGTGAACAAACGTTTGGGGCAGCTAGTGCGCCCCCCCCCCAAATATGAAATGTTTGAAAACATAAATACATATGGCGCACTAATAGGGTAAGAACCACATGTGTAGCAGAGATGGTGTAGAATGTTGCAGGCACGCTGGAGGTCACAAGGTCGAGCCCTCTAGACCTATACAAAATTTTATATAACCAAACAGGGGACACGTGGTAGCCTCAGGGTTGGCCACGTGTCACACAACCATTGTCCCATAATCATCAACGTACAACCACATCAACGAACCAGAAGGTGCCACTTGGAAAAATCTCATAGGCTTGGGAAAATGGAATATTCTCAGGGATATTCCCCTTTTTGCTGACTGTACACCTTCATGCTAACTAGGCATCCCAGTCAAACCTATCGAAATTTTAGTTGTTTGGGAAATAAATCAGAACGTGATATATCCCTCATACGACATCGATTTTTCAAACTATTCATGGTGCCAGAATCAGAACGACAAGAGCTACAGGTCGCTCAGGTTCGATACAGTTTTGAGAAGTTTAAATTTTGAGAAAAATTCATGAACTCCTGATCACACCTCCCCATTGGGAAGCTTTTGGACCCAAAAATACTTGATTACCTATTTAGTAGGTGGGGGTACAGCTCCCTCACCTTTCCAACTTCCATCCACTTTTCCTTGCTTGGCTTACTGCCTTTGAGCCCAACTCAAAGGTAGTCAACACTTCCCCTCTTAGATGCTCTTATCCTCTTGTCAAGAATTGTATCTTCTTTGAGCTCATCCAGAAATTCTAGCGAGAAATATTCAATAGAAGGCAACTGAACATCACTTCCTTGGTCATCAATCAAAGGTGGCTCATACAAACGTAAGTTTTCAACATCAACAACTAAATACATTTTCATATATGAAGGCAAGTCAATTTGAAATGCATTATTACCAACTTGATTTATGATCTTGAATGGACCATAGTGAATGGGCTTGAGATTTTTACCTTCTCCTTACATACTTTCTTTGCTTATGTGCAACCATACCTCATCTCCTTCTTGAAAATTGTGATCAACTCTATGTTTTTCATGCCTCTCCTTGTATTTTCTTTGACTCTTCTCAAGCTGTTCTTGAACTTGTTGATGAATAATCTGAATTTTCTCAATGAAATTTTGAGCCTTGTCAATATCATTATGCCCATCAATTGCAACATCCTTCTCAAAGATGTATTCTAATGGCAATTTCGGAAAATACCCAAAGCATGGTTCAAAAGGTGATGTATTTTTAGAAGAGTGCTTTGCCCGGTTGTAAGCATGTTGAATGTAATGCAGTTGTTCATCCCACAACTTGGGATGTTTGCTGCAATATCCTCTCAATGGATGCACAACAGTTCTTTTCACCACCTCGGTTTGGCCATCAGTTTGCGTATGAAAATTAGTACTCTTTTTCAACTTTGTTTTCATCATCTTCCAAAGATTGGACCAAAAATTCCCAATGAACCTAGAATCCCTGTCACTAACAATAGAAGTTATAAATCCATCATATGAACCCATACATGTTGAAAATAAATTTCAGCAGTTTGTTCAGCAGTAATAGTTTTCTTACATGGCATAAGTATGCACATTTTACTGAATCTATCCACAACTACATAAAGATAATCATGATGTTTTCTTGACATAGGTAGATCTCCAACAAAGTCCATGGAGACACTCTCCCATGGCCTTGATGGTACCGGTAGTGGCATGTACAACCCAAGCTTACTATTGCTAGGCTTTCTTGTTGCACACATAGAACAACCTCTTATAAAACCTGACACACTATCTATCATGTGAGGCCAATAGCAATACCTCTGTAGATACGCCATTGTTTTGCTTACCCCAAAGTGTCCAGCAACAAGAGACAAATGAGCCTCTCTCATGAAACTTACCCTGTCTCTTTGTGGTATACACAGCTTGCCCAAATGAAACAACAATTTTTTATGCATGTGATAATAAATTTATTCAACATGATTCCCTTCACTCAAACTAGCATACACATCTTGAAAATCAAGATCATGTGCATATTGTTCTATGTAACTCTCATGCACAATAGAATCATTTTTAAGTAAAGCAGAAGCACTTATGATTGGCCTTGAAATCATATCAGTAAATTTATTGAAAATACCTTTCTTGTACCTTATAACCAAGTGAAATGATTGAGGGAAACCCATCCACCTGAAATGTCGTGATTATGTAATTTTGTTTACGATTTCAAGTACTGTAATGGTTATTGATTGGTATGTATAATCGTCTCTTTACCCATCAAGTAATGTTTCCACTTATTTACTCTTTGTACCAACGCATACAACTCTTTGTCATATGTAGGATAATTATTTACATCACCATTGAATGTTTTAGAATGAAAAACGATAGGCTTACCATGCTGCAAAAGTACTGCGCCCATGGCATAATCACTAGCATTGATTTGTATCTCGAATGGATGTCTCAAAATTAGTAATGCAAGGACTGGAGCTAAAATGATATTGTCTCATAAAGCTTCGTAATCTTGTTTTTGTTTGCCTCCCCATTGGAAGCCTTTCTTCAAACTTGTTACTACATGCATAGGCGCTGATATGGTAGAAAAGTTAGCAATAAACTTTCTCCAATATTGAGATTCACCCAAGAAACTTCTTACCTAGGTTGTTGTTTTGGGAGTGGGCCAATTCACAATGGCTTCCACTTTAGAAGGGTCAATTCTCAACTTTCCTGCTCCTACAATGTGTCCCAAATAAACCAAAGAAGTCTTTCCAAACTCAGACTTTGACGTCATAAGAAATAACTTCTCTTTCTTCAAAACATCAAGCACCCTATTTACATGAAAGACATGTCCTTCTCTTGTTTTTCTGAAAATCACTATATTGTCTAAATACACAATCACAAATTCATCAAGAAATGGATGCAAAACATTATCCATAACATGCATGAAAGTTGTCGGTGCATTACACAAACCAAATGGCATAACCAACCACTCAAAGAGTCCTTGTTTGATTTTGAATGTAGTCTTCCATATATCACTTTTTGCAATTCTTACTTGATGATATCCACTTCATAAATCTAACTTATTGAAAAATGATTATTCTTTCAGTTGATCAAGCACATCATCTATCCTTGGGAGTGGGTATTGATTATTTACCATTATCTTGTTCAAAGCTCTGAAGTCTACACACATGCGCCAAGTCCCATATTTCTTTGGAATCAAGATTATGGGTGAACTACTTGGAGAAGTGCTTGGCCTTATGAGTCCCTTGTCCAACATGTCCATAATTTTCCTCTTTATTTCAGCATTCTCCATTATCGACGTGCGATACATGCCAATGTTTGGAAGAGGACAATCTTGCTGCCACTGAATCTCATGTTAAATATCCCTTTTTGGAGGCAATCCTGTTGGCTCCTGAAACATCTCATGATGTTAATCAACTACATCATATACATATGATTTCAACCTAGGATCACAATCCTCAAATGATTCATGATTAACATCAGCTTTAGGCTTAATCATTAGAAGAAAAAAATTCTTACTTGAATTCACCAGCCTCTTTACCTGTCCAGCATTTACCATAGCAATGTTTGTCTTCATGCGATGTGCTCTAACAATGTACTCCTTGCCATATTTGAAAAAATAGTATTTTTTCTCATGGCGATGGAAGATTTCTTTCCTGTCATAAAAGTAAGGATTGCCCAACACAGTACCTATAATACCAAGCAGAACTACATCTAATTCGAATGTGTTAATAAAATGTGAAGTTATTGCTGTTAGGAATATGTGATCAACAAGATTGGCAAATTTCGATCACAGAAAAAACATTGTTTCAACCACTTTGGGATTCTAAGATCTAGCCCTCCTGAATCCGGAAAGGGATCTCTCCAATAAGTGCAAAGATGGATTTGTCTTTGGAGTTTTGGGTAATGATATTAGGCTAGTTATGAAGGCTGAGGGTTTGTTTTTGTTTTTTGATGGTTGAGCATGAATACTGTATGAGGTGGAAAGTTCTAAGTGCAAAGAGTTTCAAAGGTGAGAATTTGCAAGCAATTAGAACAAGCTTTGGCCAGGAAGATAGATAATCGCAGGTCTTAGTCCATTGGGCTATGGAGTCATAATAGGGTTTAATTGAAACAACAAGAGACAAGAGTGGTCCATGGGGCAAGTCATCTATGTCTAAGGATCTCTTGAAAGTTTGATTTATGGAATGAAATGATACAAAAAGAAGGGGAATTAAACAGATGAAGAACAAAGAGTAGCCTAGGATCTGGTAAGTACTTTGAAACTGGCCAACCTTTGACAAACACTTAAGAAAGACATGAAAGTAAACTAGGATCTGGTAAGTACTTTTAAACTAGCCAGCCTTTGATACACTTTCAATAGAAAAAATATAAAAACATAGGGAGACACAAATGATAACAAAGGATGGTCTAAGATCTGGTAAGTACTTCTAAACTAGCCAGCTTTTAACACATTCCAAGGGAAACATTCAAACAGTCTTTGGGGATTAAACTAGGACCAGGGCACACCATATCTTCCTTAGTTCATCTCTACTTAACATCAAATGAAAGTAACATCCAAGAACAATATTCAGCTAAAACAATAGGATGAGGGAATGCTAGCATTCCTATGCTTACACTGAATTAAATCATTCCTAAATAACACAGATTGGAAGAAAACATTCAGATAAATATTTTCAGCCAGAGAAGGGTACTGATATACAGTAGGTCCTAAATCTATGCATGTTGTTATCTATAAGATAAAATGAAAACAGTGAAAACAGAAACAAAATAACGAGTCGCAATGATAAAAACATCACCGTCAACATAGACCAGGATCCCATAAATCAGCTTGTATTGATGCTCCAAACCAGTTACAGCTTTAAGTCCAATGATTTAGTTTAGCAATCATATACACATCTCAACCTAACTTATCTATCACAAGCAGAGCTCCAAGGGCCAGTGAACACTATTTACAAGTATAAGTCTCAAGCTCAATTACATTTCAATGTTCAGCAGCCAATTCAACCAATCCCTCTCTCATCTTTGGCAGTAGTATTTATAGAAGAATGAGGAGGTGAGATCTGATAAAAGATCTGTAAAGATAATTAATACATACTTAGTGGCTTCTCGGCCTTTGGGGGGCTCAATGAAGAAGCTTACATAGGTGTCTTCTGTATTAAATAATTTACATTTAAGATTTAAGATCGGTGGGAGCTTTTATTGACTTTTGAGGCTCTCTGTAGTGTCAAAGTAACTCTGCTGATGTTTTGTCATTAAGTTTGTTCACAGAATTCACTCTCTAGCTGTGCTTGAGGAAAATATCTAATCCTGATTAATAACTTCGGCCTCTGTTTTCATACTTTGAGGCACAGGTGGCACAGTGGTAGCTGGGAGGAATCAATTTGCCTCAAATGTGGTAGTGGAGGCTTTCTTTCTAATGAACCTTTATGATTTACCTTTAAACTACATTTTAATAGGGGGATTAGGCTTTTGAAAATCCATCTTAGCCATAATTCCCATAGATCTGTCTTCAATCTCATGTTCTGGTGTGTTCCTGTCTTCGACACTGATACTCTTTGATTTGTGCTTGATTCACTGTGTTTGTTGGTGTGCAGGGCTGCAGAGGGATCGAATGGCATCAATGCCTTATGAAACACCGATGAAACATGGAGTTTAAACCTTGCGAATGATTCTCTTTGATGAATCGAAGGTAGGAGGGTCGTCACCCTCAGCCTTTGAATTTTCTTCAGCATGGCAGAAAAATCATTTAAACCCTGAAAAATACAAAAAACATTATGAAATCCTGCATTTATAGGTTTACTGCTTTGGAAGGACATGTGGGGAGAGCATGGCCGTTGGATGGCATCATCCAATGGTCGAGATTGGTCAGAAGAAGTCAAAGTGAAGGTGGAAGAAGAATTTAAATCGGAGCCGTCGATCGCGCAAAAATCGATGGTCGGGAGCGGAGGTGAATAAATAACGTGAAGGGGTCACATTATTCGAAAAAAATAAAATAAAAAGCGGAGAAAAAGGTTTAAAACCTTGTTTCGGCAAAAAATGGTTGAAAAATGAGTGTGGGGATTGGGACACACGTGGGCCGTCGGATGAGATCGGCCCACGTGATCAACGGTGGAGATCAGGTACCAAAACCTTAGAAACATGCCCCAGACTTCAAAAAAATTTAATTAAACCACATTGTATAATGCTCCCAGGTCCGCATTCGGTGACTATGCAAGGAAACCATGGAGATACATTCCAATCATTTTTTTCCATGTGGATGCAGACGTGGCGCTGGGGACCACCGGCTCTTGTGGGACCGTTGACTACCACTGTGGACGAGGGGACTGGGGTGATGGACTGTGGGCCGTCGATCTGCAGATTAGATCTACGGTGGAGATGTTTTAAATGACTGCGTCATACCTTCGCTTATCGCATGGGCTTCTTCAGAGCGCGATCACCGTCTGATGAGTTGGTCTCAGATCGTATGGCGCACGCCAATATCACGCTGGGCCGATATCTGATCTTTAATGCGTGATGAGGGTGGTATTTCAAAAGGGCTAGAGGACACGTGTCGACCGGTGGCATTGATCGCTGCCAAATGGAAAAAACTGCCTCCCTCTCAAAAGCGGTGCGATGAATTCTTCCTGA
The DNA here is from genome assembly GCA_034641835.2 of Pinus albicaulis. Classification (NCBI taxonomy): domain Eukaryota; kingdom Viridiplantae; phylum Streptophyta; class Pinopsida; order Pinales; family Pinaceae; genus Pinus; species Pinus albicaulis. Next base: position 505,679,054 of record CM076576.1, on the reverse strand, counting down.
TTTTGAATAGTTAATGATCGAAAACATTTTAAAACCCAAAAAATTAATATAACAAAGGTTTAAGCTTTGGGGGCGGAAAATATATTTGCAATACGGCTCGACACGTGTCTACGGGGCCGTGGGTTATATGGAAAGTAATATGACCGGGGGTTATGATGCACAGGGATAATCGGCATCGGAGATTTTAACATGGCAAAATACTTGTGTGCTCGGCTCTCTGCGATGCGATAGGCGCTTAAAGGCTTAGCACCTGTTTCCAGCACCAGGGCATATGGAGGGGAAGGGTTTTGGACTTAGCCCAAGGGGCTTGAACAAAGTATGTATTTTATATGAAGTTTTCAATGTTTTTCAAGTGTTTTTGTGGGTCTTGATAAGGTAATAAAAGATTTTTTAAACCTTATCAAAGGGGGTTTCAATGGGGGGAAGGATAAAACTATGAAAATGAAGGATTTTGATGAGAATGAAAGGGGTAGAAAATTAGGTTAGTTGTTTAATGGAGGAAGGGGAAAAAGATATTTTGCAGCAGTCTCTTATGAAATCAGCTGAATTCCGGAGTATAAAAAGGGAACAATAGGGAAGATTTTAGACAGAGGCATGAGGCCTTTATGAGTCTTCAAGAGCCAACATTTTTTGCAATAAAATTTGTTCCTTGAAGGCTCCAAAAATTATTTAGCCACCTTTTGGTATAAAAAATTTCATAGGTGGCTAATAGTGGCTCCACTTGGGGATGGTGCCTTCTTGAAGGCATCAAGAACTTCAGAATTGCATTCTTTGGGAGGCTGATTAGTGCCTTATCCATTCGGTTGCCCTTCCTTTTCTGGGATGATTTTCTTTTGCTCTGAAAACATATTAGCAACCATAAAAACATTGGACCTTTCATCACCCAGCTGTCTACCTACCCAATCCTACAGATCTAACATTTTTTCTTCTTTAGAGTGTACTTGGATTGGAAAACTCTTTTACAACATTTTATTCTTTCGAAAGCAAGAAAACTAATCTATTTCTACTCTTTATTTCTCCATGGACTCCGATTGAACAGTTGAGCCCATATGATTCTCTACCTAATCTATTGTCTGTTGGGATTAAACTGTCCAACAGACTTTTATTCTCTAAATTCTACAACAGAAATTTAAAAAGCATACAAGTCAGGATTGAAAAGTCTAACTTGATGCTAGTCTATGGCATAAAAACAAGTTTCACATAGACATTATTTTTCACAAAATTCAAAACAAAATGGAAGGCTTGAGATCTGAAAATTCAAAGCATTTCCTTCACCCTTTTTATAGCTTTGTTTTGACTCTTGCTTGGGTTGTTTTTCCTTTGTCAACTGGTTCAGATTTTGAGCTAATTGGAACCAGATTTACATCTTTCTTGACTTAGAATTCGAAAAAGATTTGAGTCACTCTCTTTGGAAACTTAGGTTCAGATTTTGAGCATGTTTGAACCTTTAATTTCTATCCTAAACTATCTACTAATAAGCCAAGATTAAACAGTTTGGCAAATCGAATTCACTATCCTATCAGCAGAAAATTTAAAGCCAGTTAGTCAAGATTAAACTGTTTGATTAACTAGGAGTGTGTTTTTCGAGAGTGGCATTTAAGCTTGCACACTTTCATATTTTTTTCTCTTTTTGGTATGGGGCTATACCTTTCTTATTTTCACAATCTGCCCTCTTTTCTTTCTTTCTTTGTTTTTGTATTTTGAATTTTTCTAACTTTGAATGCAAAGATGGGTGAGATATTTACAATGAGAAAAAGATAAAAAGGCTTTCATAACATGAAATGTATCAAGAGAAGTAATGCTTAAGCATCCTACCATTGACAGGACCACCAAACAATTCTGCTCCATTCAACTCCTGCAAGAAAAATGCATTATTACCAGCAGCTGAATGGATAGACTAAGGGCCAAGCCACAAATTTTCAAATTTTCCATGCTTTCCCTTATCTTCCCTCCTTGAGTCCCACTTTAAAAATTTGTCCCCAATATTGAAATTGCTTGCCTTTGTTCTTCTGTCAAAAATCTTTTTAATGTTGTCCTGCTTCTGCAATGCTTTGTTATAAACCTCCTCTCTGGTTTGCTGAAGATGAACTGTTTGATTGATCCTTCTGATCATATCACCATCTTCATTTTGCAATTCTTGAATCAGCTTCATCACTGGTACACCAAGGCTGGTTGGAAAGATTGCATCGGTACCATACACAAGCTAGAAAGGTGGCATACCAATAGATTTCTTCATAGTCAATCTGTTAGCCCAGAGTGCATGGACTAGCTTTGTGTGCCAAGACTTTTTGTTGTCCTCCAAAAGTTTCTTGATTATGTTCACTAAACTCTTGTTTGAGGATTCTGTAAGTCCATTACCTTGAATGTAATAGGCCATGGAATGCCCCAATGTTATCTGATATCTATGACATAATTCAACCATCCTCTTTGATCCAAATGTTGTTGCATTATCAATGATGATCGTGGTAGGACAACCAAATCTGGAGAGAATGTTAGTCTCCATGAATTTTATAATAACATAATCATTGGCCTACCTACAAGGAATGGCTTCTATCTACTTAATGAAATAGTCTGTGGTAGTGAGAATCCATCTATGCTAAGCAGAAGATGGTGGATGGATTTCTCCTATGAATTCAAGTCCCCACTGTTGAAAAGGAGCTTCAACAGTGATTGGATGCAGAGGTAGGGGTAGCAGTTTTCTTTTGCTTTCAAAAAGTTGACATTTATGACAGGCAATGATCATCTTGTGTATATCAGGAAAAAGAGTAGGCCAATAGAAACCAGCCCTCAAAATTTTGTTGGCTGTTGTCTTCCAGTAAAAATGACCTCAACACTTTCCTTCATGGAGCTCATGCTTAACCTTCTCTGCATCACACTCAGGCAAACATTTAAGCAATACACCACTTGCATTTTTCCAATAAAGACATCTATCTATAATGCAGTAGTTTATAGCTCTTAACTTTAGGAACCTTGCCTTTGTTTTTGTCAAACCAGGAGGTGTATTTAAATTTAACAAAACATAAATAATATCAGCATACCAAAAGGAATTCATAAAATGGTCTTCAAAAATGGGAGTTGAGATTTCCTCTTGATCATCTAAAGCATTAATCGTATTAATATCAAGAACCTCAAAATTTGATTCAGCCATTAATCTAGCTAGACGTTGGCCTTTGATGAGTTTAGTGGGTTTTATCTCTAAATCATATTCAAGGATAACAACAATCCGCTTACCTCTCTTACCATTTGGGTCCTTTGTTAGAATGTCTTTAACAACTGAGTTCGGGACAAAGGCAATGACGTGTGAATGAAGGATGTATACTCTAAAGTCTTTCAAAGCTTTAACCAAAGCAAAAGCTTGCTTCTCCATAATGTTATACTTCAGAGGGGCATCCCTCAATGCCTTGCTAAAGAATGCAATAGGATGCTCTCGTCCTTGTGGATTTTTTTGTAAAAGGACAGCAGCTATGGAATGTTCTGATGCAAACGAAAAAATATAAAAATATTTTAAAAAATCAGGACTTATTAGAACCGGTGTTTTGGTTAATTCTTGTTTCACCATCTCAAAGGACTTCTTTGCTTCCAAGGTCCATTTTACCCCTTGCTCCTTCTTCAACATGTTTGTGATATTTCTAAGAAGCTCAGCCAAGTTGGGGATGAACCTTCTCAAAAATTTAATCTTTCCAATGAAAGATTGCAACTCCTTGATGTTCCAAGGATGAGAGATTTGCAATATGGCCTCAATCCTTTTGGGATCTATCATAATACCCTCTTCTGAAATGATGTGCCCAAGAAGTTTACCTTCTTGGAGCCCAAACAGTGTTTTCTTAGGGTTTAAAGATATCCCAAACTTTCTGCATTTCTCGAAAAATTTTCTTAAATGTGCTAAGTGCTCTTCATCTGTTTTTGAAAACACCCTAACATCATCAAGGTATATAATGATGAAGAAGCCCAGTTCTTCCGAGAATGCTATGTCCATGGCTCTCTGAAAAGTTTCTCCAGCATTCATTAGACCAAAGGGCATTTTCACATACATGAAAGTGCCCCATGGTGTAGTAAAGGATGTCTTTAATTGATCAGCAGGGTGAACTAAGATCTGATTGTACCCTGAGTAGCCATCAAGCAAAGAAATTCTTATAGACCCTACCACCCTTTGTAAAATATGATCCATCTTAGGTAAAGGGTAGTTGTCTTTTAATGAAGCTTTGTTTAAGTCTCTAAAGTCTATACAAAGCCTGATCTCTCCAATTTTCTTCCTAACTGACACCAGATTAGACACCCACTCAGAATATCTAATAGGGACAATAATACCAACTTTGTACATTTTCATAATCTCCTTATGAACCAAAGGCAACTGAACAGGGTTTATTCTACGCAATTTCTGTTTGAATGGTTTTTGGTTTTCTTTGAGGGGAATTTTGTGCTGTATTATTTCAGTGTCATAGGATTTAAGATCTTCGTAACTCCACACAAAAACATTAGAGAATTCTTTAAACAGCTCTATGTATTTGAGTTTAATGTGAGTTGGTAAAGTCTTAGACTGTTTGATCATCATTGGTTTAAGTTTACTTCCTATATTGCACTCTTCCACTTCAGTCTCTACAGGTTCCAGTTTTGGTTTATTTGCCACATCGTTAAAATCGAACAACTCTTCTAAAGGTGCTAGACCGCTTGGAAAACTTTGATCTTTAGAGTGCAGAGTTTCTAACTCCTCTGTTTCTAACTCTGCATTGAATCGTGTTTTGTTTTTAATATTGTTGGTCAGAAATTTAATATTGACAAGCTCAGGAGACGGCTCTTCTTCACTAAGAAAATTTTCTTCACTACAGTCTGTTTCATAATCTAAGTCCGAACTGTGTAGTTCGAATTCATTTCTGAATTGCATGAAGTCTTCTATTTGTTTGTCTCTATCAAACACCTACCAATAATTTTTATTATTAGGCATGGCTGGTCTAAATTTTATCTAATTTGTGCAGTCTTTGGTTTCATATGGTGTTAAGCATGTTCTAGCTGCAAAGGCTAAATTGTGGGCGGCAATATTTCTTTTTCTTGGGACAAAAAATCAGTTTGGACTCCTCGAATGTTTTTAAAAGGTCCATGACATCGTTTCGATAGGCCCTAAGTCTGGGATGATTTGCGTTATACTCCCCATTGACTTGCCCAATGACTAACTCTGAATCCCCATATACATTGATTCTTTTGGCTCCTAACTTTTTCAACAAACGCAAGCCTAAGAGAATGGATTCATATTCCGCTATGTTGTTGGAACACTAAAAGTTTAATCTGCAGGAAATTCTTTCTGTGTGGTTGTTTTTAGCGTTGCAAATCCAGACACCTGCACCAGCGTTGGTCTTAGTGTAAGACCCATCGAAGTGCATACTCCATAGAGGAATAGTCTCGAGTTTATAATTCGTTTGGTGATTTCCCTCTTCAACTACTGTGCTTTGTGATTATTCTTGAGTATCAGCACTTAGTTGAATTGGTTTCATTTCCTCAGATTTATTATTGGGTTGAGGATTGCTTTTTTTACTCTCAATGTTTAAAGGACACGCGATTTGTAGCTCAAGAGCTGTGTTTTTTTGGCTAGAGTTTACAAGTTCAGCAAACTATTCTGACACTCCTACATTATCTTCTTCCTCCTCTCTATCTGTCATTAATCCTATTAAAGTGACTTGTTCACTAAAAGTTTCATCATTGAAAAGGATAAATGAATCCAGGCCTGTGTTTACAGAATACAGAGGAGAATTTTGTGGTCTGTCTTGACTTTTAACTGTGTATTGCATATGAGACTCCCTATAAAGTCTTCTAGTCTGATTGAAAACAAGAATAGTTGCATAGGTCATGTCCATCTGCATAGTCCCTTGTAACTTAGCCCCCCACAATCTTGATAACAAAATTCCATACTTGGGGGGAACATCAGCCACAACAATATCCATTACTAAGAATTTGGCCAGAATTTGGGCTAAGTTAACGCAGAGGTATTTGATTAATCCTAAACATTTCACTCTGCTTGAGTCAAAGAAGTAAAGGTCTTTGTAAGGTCTAGTGATTTCTAGACCAAGGCTCTCCATTATGGCTTTAGGCATTAAATTTTGAGAAGCCCCGGAATCATGCATAGCGTTGTCCAAAATTTTGTCATGAGCATTTAAACTTATATAAAAGGGAGGAACAGGTCCCTCTTGAAATCTACCTTCAATATTAGGACCAAAAATGAGCTCTGGTTGGTCATCATTAAGATTGACTGTGTCATTATTATCCTCAATGTTCAAAGCCTTCAAAATTTGGGTCCTATATACATTATGGGTAGCTAACTCAGTAAGGGGAATAGAGATTTTGATCTTTGAAATTTTCTGCTCTAGGCTTAAAGGAATTTGGTTTTTTGAAGAACTTGTCTTAGCCTTACTAGCTGCTAGTCTATCAGCAACATAAACTTGCTGATTTGTCTTATTTATATTTGAAAAAATGGTTTTAACAAGAGTACTAGCTGAAGTGTTAGTACTACTAAGGTCTGCACTCTGTTTGCATTGTTTAGAGTGCCTTTCTCTTTACCTTTATCAGAATTATCAGCCACCGTTTTGTCCTTCTGTTTGACAACTTTAGGCTTGGTTGCAGTGTTGTTTTGTGAATATTTTTCAGAGGTTTTGGTGTTGGGAATTTGCTGACTGGTTTTGCTTCTAAGGTCATATTCCTTTTGAGACTCTATGATGACATTTTCCATGTCTTGATAATAATTTTGATCATCATCTCTTTTGTCATCATAAGGCATATATAGACCTTGTTTTCTATCGTAATGAATCTCAAAGCCATCATCATCCACCCCCAGCATGTTGATATCATCTTCCTCTGTTATCTCATCTATTTCCTCAACCTCACTTACTATAGTTTTGATGAAAGGGAGGAGTGATCTTTTGATTATCTTCTCTAGGTCTGTTTGGAGGCTAGTTCCTTCTAAAATTCTGATTCTGGTTCTGGTTTCTATTTTGAGGAGCAGTTTGGTTTTGACTGGCTTGTGCTCTCTGAAGGATGCTCATTTTCTTTATCATCTCTTCCATCATTCTCTCCATCTTTGAGTTGGAAGTAGAGGGTGTAGACTCCTCTCTAAATGACACTCTCTTTTCATTTTTCATTCTTTCTCTCTTCTCCATCAAGTTGACTTCCACAGAAAGAGCACCCTTTTGCATCTATTCAAGAGTTGCAGGATCTCTCCCTCTCAGTTTATAGGCCATCTCAAGGTCAAACCCTTCAGGAAACTTGTTTAAAGTTGAGCCTTGTGGAGGTTTTAGATCTAGGGAAAGTGCATTATATACACTGTTAAATCTAGTACAATAAGCTTGTACACTTTCCCCGGTGTTTCTATGGCGGTTCTTGTAATCAGAAAGGACTTGGAGAGGATTATTCTTTACTTCCCATTTGTTTAAGAATGTCTGATGGAAGACTTGGAGATCATTGATACTATGGGGGGTCAAGCCTTTAAACCATTTTCTTACTTCTCCCCCCAAACTTTGATCAAATAATCTAAGCTTGACAGAATCATCATCAATTTCATTTCTGTCGAAGTAGTCATCCATCTTATCCACATGTTGTGATGTAGTTGTAGCATTGTTAGCATCATATAATGGAATTTTGGACTGATAGTCCTGTGGAAGATTGACTAATGGTACAGGAAGGACTAAGGGAGCATACCATGCTGCCATGATATGTGGTGGGGGCGGATTCATAAGAGGTGGATTAATAAAAGGAAAAGTGGGCTGGAATGGAGTGGTTTGAATAGTGGATGTAGGGTGAGTAGAAGTGGATGGACCAGAAATAGATTGCTAAGTTGATCTTGGATGAGAGACACCTAAGTTGTGAAGGAAATGTAAATGAGGAGGTGTTGTTTCTCTACTACCAGGATGTTCACTTGTTTTAGGAGATGAAAGTGAAGACTCAGAATCTAACTGATCTAAATCATCAAGAGACCTAGTTCTAAAGGGATTTAGTAAGTCAACTTGTGATTATTGTAGAGCTGAAAGATTTTCAGGAACTGAATTAGCTCTCAAGGGTGATCTGAAAACAGTTGATAATCTAATCCTAGGAGACTTCCTAAGGATACTTTCTGGTTTGTCAACTATCTCAGGTGGACCGGGGTCAGGATAGGCTCTAGTGTGAATCTTTCTAGGAGCCACTATGTTGTGTTTTTCAGACCCAAATAAACAAGAAAAGTTCAACCATGTATGACAGTCTTTAAAAGGTCAACTAATTTGTTTATACAAACTTTAATCCTATAGTCCTCTAAATGAGTTTGAATGATATTAAAATAATAAGGGTTCTTCCCAGCGGAGTCTTAAGGTCTGTTCAGGATTGTGGAGTCGCCAAGTGGAAGTTTTTAGCTCCTAGGGAGGTAAAAGGTTTTATGGTCCACCACCATGTTTATTAGATACCAATCTAAAATATTTTTTGGGTTTTCTGAGTTATTTTTCTGTTGTGTGGTTTCTAAGAGTGTCCTAACTCTGTTTCAAAACTTAGCTATGGTTATGAGACAAAGACAGTCCAATCTTATGGCTAAGCCAGCTGACCTTTCAAGGTTAGATAAAGTTTTATGAGAATCCTAGGGTTTACCTAGTTTTTCACTGATTCAAACAAGTTTCATCATGATTACCATTTCTTGGTAGTGCTTGAAAAGGTTGCTTTTACTCACAAGGTTTTATGAAGCTTTTAAGGGAACCTAAGGTGAAAATTCAACTTCGATCCCCAGCGGAGTCACCATAAATGTTAGGAATCTGTGATCAGCAAGATTCACAAAGTCTGATCACAGAAACAACATCGTTTCAACCACTTTGGGATTCTAGGATCTAGCCCTCCTGAATCCGGAGAGGGATCTCTCCAATAAGTGAAAATATGGATTTTTCTTTGGAGTTTTGGGTAATGATATTAGGCTAGTTATGAAGGCCGAGGGTTTTTTTTTGTTTTTGGATGGTTGAGCATGATTACTGTATGAGGTGGAAATTTCTAAGTGAAAAGAGTTTCAAAGGTGAGAAGTTGCAAGCAATTAGAACAAGCTTTGGCCAGGAAGATAGATAATCGTAGGTCTTAGTCCATTGGGCTATGGAGTCATAATAGGGTTTAATTGAAACAGCAAGAGACAAGAGTGGTCCATGGGGCAAGTCATATATGTCTAAGGATCTCTTGAAAGTTTGATTTATGGAATGAAATGATACAAAAATAAGGGGAATTAAACAGATGAAGAACAAAGAGTAGCCTAGGATCTGGTAAGTACTTTGAAACTAGCCAGCCTTTGACAAACACTTAAGAAAGACATGAAATTAAAATAGGATCTGGTAAGTACTTTTAAACTAGCTAGCCTTTGATACACTTTCAATAGAAAACATATAAAAAAATAGGGAGACACAAATGATAAGAAAGGATGGTCTAAGATCTGGTAAGTACTTCTAAACTAGCCAGCTTTTAAGACATTCCAAGGGAAACATTCAGACAGTCTTTAGGGATAAAACTAGGACCAGGGCACACCATATCTTCCTTAGTTCATCTCTACTTAACATGAAATGAAAGTAACATCCAAGAACAATATTCAGCTAAAAAAATAGGACTAAATTAAATCATTCCTAAATAACACAGATTGGAAGAAAACATTCAGATACAGATTTTCAGCCAGAGAAGGGTACTGATATACAGTAGGTCCTAACTCTATGCATGCTGTTATTTATAAGAGAAAATGAACACAATGAAAACAGAAACAAAATAACGAGTCACAATGAGAAAAACATCACCGTCAACATAGACCAGGATCCCATAAATCAGCTTGTATTGATGCTCCAAACTAGTTACAGCTTTAAGTCCAATGATTTAGTTTAGGAATCATCTACACATCTCAGCCTAACTTATCTATCACAAGCAGAGCTCCAAGGGCCAGTGAACACTATTTACAAGTAGAAGTCTCAAGCTTAATTACATTTCAATGTTCAGCAGCCAATTCAACCAACCCCTCTCTCATCTTCGGCAGTAGTATTTATAGAAGAATGAGGAGGTGAGATCTGATAAAAGATCTGTAAATATAATTAATACAGACTTAATGTATTATCGGCCTTTGGGGGGCTCAATGAAGAAGCTTACATAGGTGTCTTCTGTATTAAATAATTTACATTTAAGATTTAAGCTTGGTGGGAGCTTTTCTTGACTTTTGAGGCTCTCTGTAGTGTCAAAGTAACTCTGCTGATGTTCTGTCGTTAATTTTGTTCGCAGAATTCACTCTCTGGCTGCGCTTGAGGCAAATATCTAATCCTGATTAATAACTTCGGCCTCTGTTTGCATACTTTGAGGCACAGGTGGCATAGTGTTAGCTGGGAGGAATCAATTTGCCTCAAATGTGGCGGTGGGGGCTTTCTGTCTGATGAACCTTTATGATTTACCTTTAAACTGTGTTTTAATAGGGGGATTAGGCTTTTGATAATCCATCTTAGCCATAATCCCCACAGATCCATCTTCAATCTCATGTTCTGGTGTGTTCCTATCTTCGACACTTATACTCTTTGATTTGTGCTTGATTCACTGTGTTTTTTGGTGTGCAGGGTTGCAGAGGGATCGAATCGCATCAATGCCTCATGAAACACTGATGAAACATGGAGTTTAAATCCTGCGAATTATTCTCTTTGATGAATCAAAGGTAGGAGGGTCATCACCCTCAACCTTTGAATTTTCTTTAGCATGGCTAAAAAATCATTTAAACCATGCAAAATACAAAAAACATTATGAAATCCTGCATGTATAGGTTTACTGCTTTGCAAGGACATGTGGGGAGAGCGTGGCCATTGGATGGCATCATCCAATGGTCAAGATTGGTCAGAAGAAGTCAAAGGGAAGGCGGAAGAAGAATTTAAATCGGAGTTGTCGATCGTGCAAAAATCGACAATCGGGAGCGGAGGTGAATAAATAACATGAAGGAGTCACATTATTCGGAAAAAATAAAATAAAAAGTGGAGAAAAAGGTTTAAAACCTTGTTTCGGCGAAAAATGGTTGAAAAATGAGTGTGGGGATCGGGACACACGTGGGCCGTTGGATGAGATCGGCCCACACGATCAACGGTGGAGATCGGGTACCAAAACCTTAGAAACATGCCCCAGACTTCAAAAACCTCTAATTAAACCACACTGTATAATGTTCCTGGGTCCGCATTTGGTGACTGTGCGAGGAAACCATGGAGATATGTTCCAATCATTTTTTTCCATGTGGATGCAGACGCAGCGCTGGGGACCACCAGGTCTTGTGGGACCGTTGACTGTCGCTGTGGACGAGGGGACCTAGGCGATGGAGTGTGGGCCATCGATCTGCAGATCATATCGACGGCGGAGATGTTTTAAATGACTGTGTCGTACCTTCACTTATCGCATGGGCTTCTTCAGAGCGCGATCACCGTCTGATGAGTTGGCCTCAGATCGGACGGTGCATGCCAATATCGCACCGGGCCGATATCCGATCTTTAATGCACGATGAGGGTGGTATTTCAAAAGTGCTAGAGGCCACGTGTCGACCGGTGGCGCTGATCGCTGCCAAACGGAAAAAACCGCCTCCATCTCAAAAGCGGTGCGATAAATTTCGCCAGGTTTTGAATAGTTAATGATCGAAAACATTTTAAAACCCAAAAAATTAATATAAAAAAGGTTTAAGCTTTGGGGGCGGAAAATATATTTGCAATACGGCTCGGCACCCATCTGCGGGGCCATGGGTTATATGGAAAGTAATATGACCGGGGGTTATGACGCGCGGGGCTAATCGACATCGGAGCTTTTAACATGGCAAAAGACTTGTGTGCTTGCCTCTCTGCGATGTGATAGGCGTTTAAAGGCTTAGCACTTGTTTCCAGCACCAGGGCGTATGGAGGGGAAGGGTTTTGGACTTAGCCCAAGGGGCTTGAACAAAGGATGTATTTTATATGAAGTTTTCAATGTTTTTCAAGGGTTTTTGTGGGTCTTGATAAGGTAATAAAAGAGTTTTTAAACCTTATCAAATGGGGTTTCGATGGGGGGAAGGAGAAAACTATGAAAATGAAGGATTTTTATGAGAATGAAAGGGGTAGAAAATAAGGTTATTTGTTTAATGGAGGAAGGGGAAAAAGAGATTTTGCAGCAGTCTCTTATTAAATCAGCAGAATTCCAGAGTATAAAAAGGGAACAGTAGGGAAGATTTCAGACAGAGGCATGAGGCCTTTATGAGTCTTCAAGAGCCAACACTTTTTGCAATAAAATTTGTTCCTTGAAGGCTCCAAAAATGATTTAGCCACCTTTTGGTATAGCAAATTTCATAGGTGGCTAATAATTGCAAACCGCAATATGCACTTCTTTGAAACTTGTAAATTTGCATCCTTACAAATCCGCCCAAGTGGATATGGTTTTGGATGTGGAATGGTCTCAAGATTAATTTTCTTGACCAAGTCTTCAAATATTAAGTTTTCTTGTGACCCACTATCAAACAATGTGTCAATCTTGGTATGTTTGGATATGACCCTCACCTGAAACAGTTTTATTCTCTCTTCTCCATTTGGAGCTTGTATGTGACGGTTTGATGTACTAGTACTGGGTTTAGTTTCAATTTCTTTTCCCTTCATGTTCTTCAATCCTATGGCTGTAATTTTAGATTCATCACTTGAATCCTCTTCTAAATCATGTTGAGTTGTAGCTGTAGTTTTCTGTTTCCCTTTGTTGTTCTGATGTTTGGGCCGCTTTTTAGGATGAATTTCCAACAATGATTTTCATCATCGCCTTCTTTTGAACAATGTTTACAGACCACTTTTTCTCCCTCTTTCTTGATACATTCATTCTTTTTTCCCTTACCTATTGAGGTATTCTCTTTGTTTTTACCCTTAAAAGGTTTGTTTCTACCCTCATCAGAAATGTTTTTCCCTCTAGATTCTAGATATGTGGCCTGAACACAAACTTCATCTAGACTTGTAGGGTTAAACATGAGAATAGTATGTTTTAGGTAGCTATGTAAGCCTCCTATGTACTTGAGCAAAGTATCTTGGCTCTGCAAATCTACCCCTAATAAGAGAACACTTCTCCTAAATTCTTGGGTGTATCCTTGCACATTCTGTCCCTTCAATTGTCTAAAATTTTTCCATTTCATTATGGCTTTCTGCATATGAGCTAATGGATAAAACTGTTGTTTTATTGCAGTAATGAAATCAGTCCATGATAGGATAACCTTACCATGATTCTTGATCTCCTCCTTTGTCTTTGCTTCCCACCAAACAAGTGTTTCACCTTCCATTCTCAATGAAGCTAACTGGATTTTGGTATCATCATCATGAAGGTTCTGAATTCTCAAATAGACCTCCAATTGCCTAATCCAATTATCAATATTTTCTGCATTGACTTCACCATTAAACATTGGCAAGTCAAACTTAACATCATTTTTTAGAAAAGGACTTTTACCAGTGTTCTTAGACTTGTGTGATTTATGTACTAAAGATGAAGTAGAGGATGATGATGATGAGGGTGAGGATGGTGACTTTCCACTGCCTCCATTTCCTCCATTTCCCTTCTTTGATTTATCTTCATCATTTTGACCTCCTGATTATCCATGTCCTTCCTTGTGAAGTTTGGATCCTTCTCCTTATAGTTTCTCATTTCTTTCTTGATAAAGGATTCTCACCATCTCAGTCATGTCAAGGAATGTTTTCCTGAACACTCTTTCTTCTTCTCTGGGATTCACCTCTTCATGGATTTCTTCTTCCTCTGGATGCATGCTTAATGATGCTTCTGCTTCTTTAGGAGGTAAACTAGGTGGTGGAGAATGTGGCAATATTTCCCTCCTTTGTTGTGGCTCACTTTAAGACCCTCTTGCTTCCACCAATATGCCTTCTCCTCTCTTAAGCTTGAGCCTAGTAAGCATGTGAAAACTTGCAAACAGCTAAACAAATATTTTCACACAACAACACTAGAGACTAAAATCTAGCTCTAATACCAACCTGATCTGAAAGGACTGTATTAGTTTGTTGTGCTAAGTATCCTTTCAATTAATAAACATGTACATATTTATCTCTGTTTGTTTGCTTAAGGATTGAGGAATTTAACCATGAAACATAGATGAAATTGTGAATTTTAAGCATGAAAATAAGCCTAAATAACACTGAAAACCAATGTATAACAGAGAAATAAAGCCACACATAAGATTTACATAGTAGGCATGATGAAGCAGTGCACCCCTCCTAGGCTACATCTTCTGGTCCAGCTCCCAATGACATGTCCATGTTTCATTATGCTCAAAATTTTGCAAATATATGTGTTTACAAGCCTCCAATGGTTTTTTAATCTGCACCAATGGCTCTATAATGCTCAAATTATTCTAGGTAGATTCTTGTTTCACCCAAAATGGTTGAAAATTTACCTGGCTAGGATTTTTCCCAATGTATCCTACAAAACCTCCACTAAAAATGGAGGATTGTAGTTAACTACAGTTAAAATAGCATAATCTCCAAAATTTAGGTGGAGGGCTAAACTTCCGCAAACCGAAACTGTGGAAATTTAATTTTGTGGTTAAGGGGGAAGGGGGTGGCCACATGCTGACCCCCAAACCCTGCGGTTAGGCCAACCGTCGAGCCCAAACATAGCTTTAAGATGCGGTGTTAGCACATGTCATAAGGTTTGAATTAATGTTGTCGTTTTACGGTTACAGAACCATCGAATCATACAATAAATGTCACGATTTGATATATGTCATGTGAACAAACGTTTGGGGCCGCTGGCGGGTTGGGACCGCCGACGGTTCCCCCCAAAAATATACAATGTTTGAAAACATAAATACATATGGCGCTCTAATAGGGTAAGAACCACATGCATAGCAGAGATGGTGTAGAACCGCCCGGACCTATACAAAATTTTATATAACCAAACAAGTGACATGTGGCAGCCTCAGAGCTAGCCACACGTCACCCAACCATTGGCCCATAATCATCGACATACAACCACATCAACGAACCAAAAGGTGCCACTTGGATAAATCTCATAGGCTTGGTAAAACAGAATATTCTCAGGGATATTCCCCATTTTGCTGACTGTACACCTGCATGCTGACTAGGCATCCCAATCAAACCTGTCAAAAATTTAACTGTTTGGGAAATCGATTAGAACACGATGCCTCCCTCATACGACATCAGTTTTTCGAGTTGTTTTCTATGTTGGAATGAGAACAACGAGATATACCCAGTCCCTCAAGTTCAATACAGTTTCAAGCACTTTCAGTTTTGAGCAAAATTCATGAACTCCTGATCATTAGTGCCCAATTTTGTGAGTTAGATTTCCAGTGAGGGGAGCATCCCTTCATCCGGGAGATCTATTGGAGGAGTATCAGCCATTTCCATATCACAACATCCACCTCCTATCATTTATCCAGTTGCAGAGCATTATTCAGCCCTAGAGCTACATTTTGGTATTTTGTGTATTTTCGGGAACCCTTTCTGGGTTGTCTTGGAAATGTGCTATAAGGCCTAGATCTCTGATCCCAGAATTTTCTAAGCACTATATCAGTAGATCCATGTAATTTCATTTATAGTAGCAGTTTCCCCTTGGAAAAATGTGCTATCTTAGCCTCTGACATTCTTATATAGCTGTGGTTCTTCATATTTCATGTATTGGGTTCCTAGAGGCTTGTTTTGCCTAGCTTGAGTGCCTTTTGCCTCAAGCATTTATATACATTTTTCTTCTATATTGGCTAATAAAATGGCTCTATGATCTGCTCTTATTTGATGTGTTGATATTTCACTGCAATTTTCAGTTATATGTTCTACATTCCTATTTTTTCTAATTTAGAATATTACAGTGGTATCAGAGCATAAACTTGGCTCAGCCTATGTAGCACAACAACTATTTCATCAGAAGAAGAAGAGCCTATCACAAAAAGGGGAAAGTAGTATATTAATAGAAATTAGGGGTATGATTATACAGACCCCAAAGGAGACAAAGGAAAACTCTAATATCAAGAGAGATGGATGAAAAGGAGTTTCTAAAGCTTCTTATTCAAACGATGCAAGATATTTCCCTAGAAAACAAGGAGATTAGGATGGAGAAACACAAATAATCCCCGAGAGGGGTTCTACATGGAGAAAGCTCTAAAATTTCACATCACTAGTATGATCAACCAGTGAATCAACAAGTTTCCCAGCTCTCCACTATGCCTGCATTCCTAGCAGTGGGAAATGGAGGTGGAGGACCCCAAGAACAAGAAACTCTTGAATATTAATTTCTAGAGTATGAGTCTCAATATCAAAGGTCGAAATATAATTTTAACTTTCAGGATTTTTTTCAGATCAAGGACAATAGGAGACTTGGCATAACAATATAAGTGGAGGGTTCATACAGAAAAATGATCTACAACATACCATGGGTATATTATTTTTTCCCGCTTTTGATGGGTCATCAAAGTGCACAACCAGTTCTTGGGTGGAGAAGCTATACATGTACTTCCAGCTGAACCAAGTACCGAATATGGAGGCCATCAAAATAACAGTGTTTCACCTTGAACGTGAGACACATTGTTGGTGATTTCATGGTATTTAAACATTGGGGCATGCCAATGTGGCCGCATATTCAGAGTTCACCCGGAGGTTAGTAGAGAGGTTTGATCAAAGATACCTAGAGGAAACTTTTATTGATATAGCCAAGTTCAAGAAGTTAGGTAATCCAGAGACCTATATCTCTGAATTTATAAAACTTTCTGTCACGGTTCCAGATTTATCTATAGCTAGGAGGGTCTATATGTTCATTGATGGGCCAGTAGAGCTTGTGCATCATTTTGTTAAATATAATAAACCAACTACTCTTCAAGATTATATTGAGAGGGATAGGGATTTAGAGGATGATTTTCCAAAGGAAAAAAATCCATTTTAGCAAAGGCCACCCTTTTATTCAAAGGGGAAATATGTGAAGGTTATTCCACCAAAGGAGAACTAGAGCAAAGGGCCTCTTAGTGATTATGTCCGATGAGACTTGAGGAGAAGGAAGCTATGCTTCACATGCCAAGAACCATGGGCACTGGGGCATCGATGTGCTACAGGGAAGGCACACTATATAGAGTTATTCTCTGATATTGAGGAGGAGGAGGAAGAGGAGTGAGAAGGAGATTACAGCGCTGTGATAGCAAGGGAGGATCCACCACCACCAAGAGGTGGGAATGCAACTTTTGCTCCAGTTGGAGGGGCCTTTGCATCTTTGAGGGGAGTACCCAAGTATCTGACTTTGAGAGTCTGAGGTACAATTCAAGATCAGAGAGTATCAATGTTAATTGAAAGCGGGGCTACCCACAAATTCATTGATTCTTAGTTAGTATAGAGGAGAGAAATACCCACTAATAATTTTGAGGGATTTTCAGTTTTGGTCCCAGGAGCTAGAACCATCCAATGTATGAAGTATGTCTTGGTGTTGTCAGTAACTTTAGGGAAATATACTTTGAATGATCACTTCTTTGTGGTCGACATTCCTGACATCAATGTGATATTGGGTATGTAGTGGTTGATTACATTGGGGAAAATCACCACAAATTTGGAGACTTTGCAGATGGAATGGGTAGATAAGAAGAGTGGTAAGCATCAAATGATTAGGGGCATGCACACTTATCCACCTTAGATAGCCTTTTCACATAATATAGAGCCTAATTTTCATAGTGGGAGAAAAGACACATGAGTCCACTTAGTTATGAAGTTGACTCTGACCCATGATGTTGTATTATTTGGAGGCATTCGACCACGAAGGCCCACGAACCAGGTGTTGGTTAAAGAGTTCTCACTACAAGCTCCACCATCCATAGATATGACTAAGATGGGAGCCCTGGGAGAGTCTACCACAACGCAGAGAGTCTTGGGTAGGCTCAAGGAGGAGATGGATATTCTCCCAGTTTCAGTATTTCCAACTCTCACCAAGCATCTTGCGCTGAGAGGAGGTGTTTCAGGAGTAGATGATGGAACAATCTTAGTGAAAAGGGGACACTCCTTAGCCTTGGAGCGTCAGAAGATACTTCCACATAGGAAGGAGTTTTCCATATATGGTAGAGGGTTGTTGGCATTCATGCATACATTGGCCAAACTCAAAAAGTTTTGGATGGGCAATAGCTTCCAAATGAAGACTAACCTCCAGAAACTTCAACGCTTACTTGAGCACAAGCAGCTGCAAGGGAGGCATCAAAAGTAGGATAGAAATGTTTCGACATGTGGCTTTGGCATGGATCATGTCATAGAGGTGAGTAGTAAGGTGACAAGTGCCTTATCACAAAGGCTAGCAACGCTGACATTGTTGAGCATAGATCCATATTGGGAGTCCCAGCTATTGGTGGAGTATTCCATGAATCACTTCACATGTGAAGTGCTTGATGGACATGTGACAAATGAGAGGTATAAGGTTATGGGTGGAGTCATATATTACCAGGATTGAATCTTCTTAACTAGAGACTCTTAGCTCAAGAAGAAGATCTTACATGCAGCACATGACTCACTCCTTTCCGGTCACCAAGATTTCATTGGGACCTATCAAGCCATTGGGGATATATTCTCATGGGAGGGTATCAAGGAGGATGTGATCTAGCACATCAGGAGATGTATGGTTTTCCTAGAGAATGAGGAGAAAAAAAACCACCCTACAAGGTTGTTACAGACAATTCCCTTTCCGATAGAGAGATGGGAAAGCTCATCTATGGACCTCTTGACCAACTTGTCAAAAGTACATGGTAAGGGTTGTGTATTTGTACTTGCTGATCAAATAAAAAAGTATTTGCATTCCTTTTCCATTCATTCACAGTGCATTGCTCCACAAGAGGGAAAACCTCTCTTTAGACTTCATGGTCTTCCTGGGGCCACAATCATGGATAGGGATGGCCACTCCCTATGAGGCTTTGGGGAGATGATGTCGTATTCGAGGTTTTCTCAGTTGACACCAAACATCAGTTACTACCCCCAAGCAAAGGAGCGGATAGGGGCAGCAAGCAAGGGGCTGGGAAGCTACTTCCCACATTATGTTCTAGGGCAGCAAGGAGAAGAACTGCACTGGTTCCACTTGAGGGACTATTATCACCCTTCGGTATTACATATGGCAGTCAGTGTATCTCTAATTTTGATTCCATATGTTGATGATGTTTTAATCATTATTGTTGGAATGGTTGGAGGAATGGCACATGGATAGGAGTTTTTCATTGGGAGTAAGATCTCCAAAATTTTTAATGTCCCATGCTTCAGTGAGGACATTGGACACCATATAGTTTCCACCATGGATCTCTTACTTCCTTATGATGTGAGCCATTTGGCTAACTTGGAAACTAGGGAGGATCAGCTAAGGGGAAAACTGATTGGAGAACATCTGATTCAGTGGAGGAGCTTATCAGATGTGGATGCCACCGAGGAAAGAGAAGAGGTTTTGCAACATTCATCCTTATAGTTTCTTAATGAAAAGAAATAATTGGGACGGGAGGACTGTAATATTCCTAATTAGCTTTTGGCTAGTTGAAATATTAATTTTTTCTTTTGTCATTTAGATAGATGAATAAGAGGGTAGGGAGACCCATAAATCTCCTTAGTAGGAATAAAAGCCACTTCTAGTGTGAATCTGGATCATCTTATTAGCTGGATAAAGCACTTATAGATGTGAATAGAGGTTTTATCATGTTGATGGGGTCAAGTTTGACCAAGTCAACAATGCTTGTATGGAGGTAGTGAAGAGTTATTGAGGGACAACGTAGTGTTAGTGGGAGGAAGTCTCCATGAGAGTAACATCTTTAATGAGTGGGACCAAGGGTGAAGAGGCTCACAAAGCATATAAGGAAGGGGATGACATCCATAGAAGGAATTTATATTATTTTTTATAGCTTGGTATTTTATGACTTTCTGCACGCTTCAACTGTTTAGCGGAGTCTGTTGTGCTCTTTAGCACAAGGTTTCCAAGCAGAAATTCCACCCTCATCCTCGGGGGACTTTGAGTGCCCACTCAGGAGAGGTTCATTGAACTTCATTTCCACCACCCGGCATCAGGCCAAGCTTCATCCATTATCCACAACGTAGTCTCCTTTAGGATTGTGTTGTTTTTCAGGGTAGTAGTAGTGGAGGATTGATAGGTCCAGTTTTTGTGCTTGTTTTCCATTGAGGGGAGAAACCCTTCATCTAGGAGGCTAGCAAGGAGCATCCTTGAGAATTATTTTGTCATCTAGCATCAGACCAATTTTCTTCCCTCACCTACAATGCAAAATCCTTCAAAAAATATGTTATTTTGAAGGGCATTTGCAGTAGTGGGCTTAATGCCCAAGTTTGTGAGTTATATTTCGAGTGAGGGGAGAAGCCCTTCATCCGGTAGATCTATTGGAGGAGTATAAACCATTTCCATATCCGAACAACCACCTGCTATCAGCTATCCAGTTGTAGAGAATTATTCAGCCATAGAGCTGCATTTTGGATTTTGGTATTTTGTGTATTTCCGAAAATTGTTTTTGGGTTGTCTTGGAAATGTGTTAGAAGGCCTAGATCTCTGATCCTGAAATTTTCTAAGCACTATATCAGTAGATCCATGTAATTTCATTTGCAACTGTAGCTACCCCCTGCAAAAACTGCATTGTCTTAGCCTCTGAAATTCTTATATAGCATTTTTTCTTCATATTTCATGTATTGGGTTCCTAGAGGCTTGTTTTGCCTAGCTTGTGTGCCTTTTTCCTCAAGCACTTGTATACATTTTTCTGCTATATTGGCTAAAAAAATGGCTCTATGATATGCTCTTATTTTATGTGTTGATATTTCACTGCAATTTCCAGTTATATGTTGGACATTCCTTTTTTTCCTAATTTGGAATATTACAGTGTCAAGGAGCCACGTGAGTAGCATGAAGGTGTGGAGGGCACACAGGTGGGAGGGAGGTGTAGTAGTGGAGTGTCAGACAGGAGGTGTAGCAGTGGAGTGCCAGATGGGGAGTGTTGGCCCACTAAATTTTCATTATTATTACCACTTTTTAACGTCTATTTTATCCATTTCTACCATCCTTTATCACGTTATTTATCATAATTTATCATATAATTTCATTTTATAATTATTTATGCTCTTATGGATAAGTAATACTTATTCTCCTTTATTTTTAATAAACTGATAATTATTATGCATGATTTTGTCAAATATGGTTTATTAATCTGTTATAACATCACTCATGCTTTTGGCCTCCAATATCTCTTCCAGATTGGAAATTCGATCTCCAACTCATAATCAAATATTCCAACTAAGAAATTCATTGGGATAAAAAGTGACGCCTTTTTGTTGGAAATTTCGAACAAATGAAGATGAATCTTGAAAATTAGAGACATGGGTTTTGTGCAAAACAGACCAATTCAGTTTTCCAATTAGTGGTATTCCAAAATTCGGTCTAGATTGAGAGAAATGGAAGGTTCTCCGAAGAGTCTTTTCTCAGATTTGTTGTTGTGGTCATTTTCCAAATTATTCCAACTGCAATACCAGATTCGACTTGCTCTAGCTGAATCATGATGGAAATATATTCCATATATCATATTTCTAATCAATTTGTTGTAGAAAATCTACAATTGTATTGGAAAATCATTTTGTAATCAATTTAGTTGTAAACGAAAACAGAGATCAAAGAGGGGAATGAACAATATCTGAATTGGAATGAACAACTGTTGAATAGGAGATGAATAATTGTTGAACTTGAGACAAAGATAAGAGCTTCATTTTGATGTAATTATTTCTTTCATATATTTTAATGAAGGAAACTATTCATTGAGTTCTACATCCATTACTTGTAATTTGATATGAATTATTTCTCAAGGCAGAACTGAGTCTTGTGCAGTTGGGCCCACTACCTTGAACGAGGTGATGCCTTGAACATCTAAAGTAATTTATTTTCGTTATTGTTTATTTGAATTTGAGTTTTTTTCCTTTAAAATAAATTTCCTTTCTTTAAAAGTGATTTGTTGTTTGCTGCATTTTACAGATTTGTTATTTCTTTCAATTTCTAGATTTCATTTAATTTGTTGCTCTAGATTAGCATTTGAATTATGTTGGGTGCAATAGGTTAAATTTACAATTCAGAAACATGTGATTTAATTCAGTATTGATTCAAGTCATGTGATTAACATAATTATTTCATGTCATTTACTTTTTGTTTTTGAGATTTAGTATTGTTTTTCAAGTCTTACATCTTATTTCTTTTCGAATGAACTTGATAGTGTAGAACATAATCATATAGAACTAGTGTTAGCTGCTGGTATTTTCTTTCATATATTTTTCTGATTTCCTTGAAAAAAAAAATGTCCCTTGGTTGATAATTAATGTCTAGGTTATTAGTTGTTTATTTATTACGAAATTATTTTACCCAACAGGAAGGAGTAGAAATACAAAACCAGTGTCTGCAAGGGGAGTGGACTGTTGTGGATGGAGCTGAGCACTATAAAAAATTGTGGAAATAACACAAGAGGTAACTCCACGTTGAAGAGAAGGTTTGTACCTTGAGATTGCAGTCACATTGGGCTGGTTCAGGTCATATATTGAGATAATGTTGCAGAACAATGGAAACAAAATTCATGCATGGCATATAAATGGATATTCCTTCTTCATAGCGGTGATGGAGGGTGGATGGGGTACCGCTATGGGAGGAGTGGTGGTGTTAGAGTTTGAGGAGTCAGTGTGACAATAACTACTGACTCAGTGTGATATGGAGGAGAAAAACCTCGCATGATATTCGAGCAGGAATGTGATACCAGGCGGGAACCTCACTCCACCTCTTTTTGGTCTTCTTCTGAATGATAGAGCCATTTCAATCGATTTTCACAACCTTTTAATGCTTGATCGATGCCCAAAACATTATAGGATGCACTATACGGTCTTTAGTGATGTGTCTGACCAGCTTGCATATACTACTCATGGTAGAGGGACAAACATACCATCCAATGCACAAACTTCCATTCCAATGCACATAAAATCGATTACGCACTAACTTTTAACACACTATTATAGGGATAAACAATGGATTGGTTACTACTTTTTGTTTTAGAGCACTCATCATTCTAATCGAATCATTTTATTTTTTTTCACTAAAAAATTTATATAATATGAACCAATGAGTCCTTGAATAACAATGACAAATTTATATAATAAACCACAGAACAACGATTTTCTCTTAACTTAGATCCATCACATATGGAATGACTAACTATGAATGGAATGACCGTCTCAAAAATGGTTCAAAACAAATTTAATTCAACGCAAACATAATTCAACACATAAATTCCATATCGAGAGTTATTTAAGTAACTCCATAAATTCGAGCGACTCAAAGAAGGATGCTTATTCTTCTCCAATACTACTCAAATACAAATATGACAACCTCATGTGCATTTGATAGCTAGGATGGAAATATGCATTTCTGCAAGACAGTGTAATAGTCCAGGGAACGTTTCTTAGAGTTGTTATAATACTCGACAGGAATCACAACTAGAATATAGCTAAAACGATATTCCTGAAATTCAAAAATAACATGCATAGAGATGATAGAAACAAGTACATGTGAGGCACAAACGAGAAGTACTGACAAATAGAAAGGGTAGAGCAGCATAAAAATTCACTTTGACATGAAGAGAACCAATATAAATTATCCTTTATAAAGAGAAATTCTGAGACATGGAAGAGCTAACTGCAAAGAAGCCCTAGGTGAACCAAAATGCTCAAGACTATTCAAGAAATTTGGCTTTCATACCATGTCAAACACTGCCATGGTAAGCACACAAGAAATGAAAGATAAGCATTTGATGCTCTATTACTCACAATGATACATATTTATCATACAATGGAGTGACCCTTGGATTGCATATTCTAGGGTCTCTTGGACTCCCTAAACCTCTTCATCTTCCACACTAGCCCTAGAAGGATTAGGTGTCCAACAATATTCTAAAAAATAGAGTTCTGGTCTAGGTACCATCAATTTCGTATTAAGGATGAGGATGTCCACAAGATAGCTTTCAGACGCAGGTTTGGAAATTATGAATTTGTGTTGGTGCCATTTGGGCTCACAAATGGTCCAACAACATTTATTTTTTTAATGAAATTTATCTTTATCCCATATATAGACAAGTTTTTTTTGGTCTTCGTAGATGATATCTTCGTTTACTCTAAAACCAAGGAATAACGTGAAAATCACCTGAGACCTATGTTACAATTGTTGAGAGGTAATAAGATTTATGCCAAGATTAGCAAATGTGATTTCTTCCAATCGCAAGTTTATTACTTGAGACATATCACCTCCAAGGAATGAGTGTCCATCAATCCTGAGAATATTAAGGCCATCATGGAGTGGCATAATCCTAATAATTTCATGGGAGTTAGATCCTTCATGGGGTTTGCCAGATATTACCAAAGGTTCCTTCAAAAAAAAATTAAATATTAGACATTTAATCACAACCTTGCAAAGGAAAGAAATTAAATTTCAATGGACATGAGAATGCGTAGCCAATTCCAAACATCTAAAAAAACTACTAATGCATGCGCCTAGATTGAGAATAGTTGATCCATAAAATATTTCATGTTTTGCACATATACTTGCAAGGAAGGGATTGATGGAGTCCTAATGGAATAAGGACATGTTATTTTCCATGAATCAAGAAAATTAAATGAGCATGAGACAAACTATCACTCATTAAGTGGAGCTTGCAGTAGTAGTGCATGAATTGAAAATGTGGAGGCACTACTTTATTGGAAGGAAGTTTGTTTTCATTTTAGATCACAGAGGGTTGAGATACTTCTTTGACCAACCCCATTTTCATGTATGATATGCAAGATGGCTATCCTTGATGAGTGAAAACAATTTTGAAATAAATTATATCAGAGGAAACGAAAAATAAATTAGAGGATGCACATATTAGAAGGGTATAAGTGGCTCATGTGAAAACCATAAGCACTTGTGAATTTGATATCAAAGAGAGGATCAAAGAGGCCTTACTTTAGGATGATCATTATCAGAAAGTGAATGAATTCTTGTAGAAGTATAAATAAAGATCATTTAGTAATAATTACTCACTCACGAATGATGATATGCTAACATATAAGGATAGATTGTATGTGCCTTGCATGGGTGATTTGAAGAAGCTAATCTGGGATGAATTTCATAAAATAACTTATCCAGATCATCTTGGTTATCAAAAAATGATTACAACCATGAAGAAAATGTATTATTGGATGGGAATAAAAATGGAAGTTGATGATTATATTGCTAGGTGTTTGGAGTGTTAGCAAGCTAAAGTTGAGTGTAGGAATCCAGCGAGATTGTTACAGTCAATTCCAATTCCTGAGTGGAAGTGGGAAGTCATTCCCATGTACTTCATCACATGAATTCTAAGGAAATATAAACATCATTATGTTATAATGGTGGTAGTGGACAATTTGAAGAAGGAAACTCATTTTATAGTTGTAAATTCAACCCACAAGGAAATTGATATTGCTCAAATTTTCATGAAATAAATATTTAGATTGCACAACATAAGTAAGAAGATCATTTCAGATTGGGATGCCAAATTCATTTCAAAGTTTTGGAAAAATTGCTTGTTAGTTCTTTGAAACCAGCTCCAAAAATAGAAGAAAAGAGAGATCAACCACTTCAAGGGGGAAACCTCCAATACATTACATAAATGAACAATTCTTGGATGATACAAATGAAAAAACCTCCTTTCTATATATAGGAGTCCATCGGGCCACAATGTAATCCTAGTGGGGCCACAATGTAATCCTAGCCGACCTAACAATAATAATTTAAGGGCACAATAATAAAAATATGGGGGTTACATGGGTACAACAATAATAATAAGGGGGTTACACTAACAACAATAAGGGACTATACTAGTAATATAGGGACCTAACATGCTCCTCTCCTTCAAAAACGTGTTGGCCTCAACGCTTGAGTAGCTCCGAGTGATTTTGTATAAAATTCTCATCCTCCCATGCAGAGTCTTCAGTGGGTAAGTTCTTCCATTTGACGAGATACTCTGAAATTGATCGATTTCGTAGTTGTTGAGTTCTTGTTTCCATGACTGCTTCAGGTTCCATTATGGTTTTTCCTTCCTCATCAAGTTCTGGCAATATTTTTTGAACTGGAAGTTTGTCCCCTATAACCTTTTTTAAGCATGAAACATGGAAAACTAGATTCACTCACGAAGAATCAGGAAGCTCCAATTTGTATGCCATAGTACCAATCTTTTGCAAAACCTTGTAAGGACCATAGTACTTTGGCGATAATTTATTAGCCTTCTTAGCTTTCTTGAGGGACATTTGTTTGTATGGTTGTAGTCGTAAAAATACCCAGCCTCCCACATCAAAACTTCTCTCACTGCGATGTTGATATGCCTGTTGTTTCATTTGATTTTGTGCCAAATTTAGGTTATCCTTCAAGAGTTGGAGAACTTCTTGTTGATGCTCAATGTGATCCTCCATTGCTTGAACCTAGCATTTCCCCTTAAAGAATATGTGATGGATGGTGGATGATATTCATAAAGTTCCATAAATCGGGTCATTTTTGCTGCAGTATGGAAGGAAGTGTTATACCACCATTCAACGAGAGGTAACTTCTTGACCCATTGTTCTTGCTTATCAGATACAAAACAACGAAGATATCCTTCCAAACATTTATTCACTATCTCTGTTTGACCATCAGATTGAGGATGAAAATATGAGATGTGAGCTATTTGAGTACTGAAACACCGTTAAAAAAATTCTTGTAAAAATGGGATCTCTGTCACTTACAATAATCTTCGGGTTTCCATGTAGATTTTGAATTGTTTCCATAAATGTAGTAAAAATTGTACTCGCTTTAAATGGATGAGATCATGCACACAACTGTGCATACTTGGTAAGTCTATCAACTACCACCATGATGACATTCCTTCCCTCGGACTTAGGTAAACCTGTGATAAAATCCATTGAAATCTCATCCCAACGTTGACTTGGAATGGATAAAGGTTGTAGAATACCCGAGGTCTTAATTGTCTCAACTTTATTTTGCTGGAAAACCAAACATTCTGCCACAAAATTTTGAATATCAGATATAAGGCCATCCCAAAAAAATTCTTTCTTCACCCTGTGGTAAGTTTTCAAAAATACCGAGTGTCCTCCTAAAGGAGAAGTGTGCAATTCCAAAAGAATATTTTGTTTTAGTTCAGAATTATTGCAAATATATAAGCGATCTTTGTACCATAAGGAATCATTTTTCCAACTAAATGTATCAGATGTACTAGGATCTTGCTGCAACTTTTGAATGAGAGTCCACACTTCTTCGTCCTTCTTCCATTCATCCCTTGCTTCAGTTATCCAATCTGGTTGGATAATTGAAATGGCACACAGCAATGGTTCCACCTCTTCATCCTTTCTTGAGAGTGCATCTGCAACAACATTTAGCTTCCCTTTCTTGTAGACGATTTCAAAGTCATAACACAACATCTTTGTGACCCATTTTTTCTACTCTTCTGAAGATAGTCTTTTTTCCAAAAAGTGTTTAAGACTATCATGATAAGTTTTTACCTTGAAGTATCTTCCCATTAGGTAAGGTCTCCATTTCTTTAGTGCATGTAGTATTGCCAACATTTCCTTCTCATAAATAGCCTTTTGTAAATATTTTCCTTTGATTGAATGACTTTCAAAAGCAATGGGTCTCTCTTCTTGCATTAAAACAACACCAATTCCATATCTTGAGGCATCACATTTCACAATAAAGGTTTTTGTGAAGTCTGGCATAGCTAAGACTGGTGCTAGGCACATTACCTCTTTAAGATGTTCAAAGGTCTTAGTTGCTTCAGGAGTCCATGAAAATGCATATTTCTTCAATAATGTTGTTAGGGGTGCTTCTATTCTCCCATAATTCCTAACAAACTTGCGATAATACCCTGTTAAACCAAGAAATCCGCGTAACTGCTTTATGGTTGTGGGGACTTTTCATTCCTTAATGGCTTTAATTTTGTTAGGGTCTACCTTAACACCCTCGTGAGATACAATATGACACAGATACTACACCTCTTGTACTCCAAAGAAACATTTGGATGTTTTTGCATATAATTGTTTCTCCTGCAATAGTTTGAGCACCCTGTCAACATGTTGAACATGATCCTTCCAAGACCTGATGTAGATTAGTATATCATCAAAAAATACTAGCACAAATTTTCTAAGGAAGCGTTTGAAAATGGAATTCATCAACTCTTGAAATTTAGAAGGTGAATTGGTAAGGCCAAAAGGCATGACCAAAAATTCATAATGACCCTCATGAGTTTGAAATGTTGTTTTCGGAATATCTTCAATCTTCATTCTAATTTGATGATATCCCGAACGAAGATCCAACTTGGTAAAATAAATTGCTCCATGTAATTCATCCAATAATTCATCAATCACAGGAATGGGAAATTTATCTTTAATAGTGAGCTTATTGAGCTCCCTATAATCTGAACACATGCGCCATGATCCATCTTTCTTGTGCACGAATACTACTGGAGAAGAGAAAGAACTTTGAGTAAGTTGAATTATACTAGCCTCTAACATTTCTGCAATCATACGTTCAATTTCACTCTTTTGGACATAAGGATATCTATAAGGCTTGATGTTTGGAGGAACACTTCCAAGAATCAAATGAATAGCATGATCATGATCATGAATAGGTGGGAGTCCTTTGGGAGTATCAAACACCTTGGAATGATTGTCCAAGACTTTTTGGAGATCTGGAGAAATAAATAATTTTGATGTTGGAACTTCTAGTGAGCATAATTGTGCACTTACGCCTCGTTGTTCTTTCTTCAGAACGTTTCTCATGAAATTAGAGCGTATTATCTTTCCTGGCTTCCCTGTGATACCCCATAATTCCATTTCCTTTCCTTCTGAAAAACAATTCAAGAAAATTTCTTGAAAATTAAAAGCTACCATCCCCAAAGATTGTACCATTGTACTCCTAGTACAACATCAGCACCTCTCATTGGGATGGAAAGCATTGGACTATTCAATACATATTTCCCCATGGCTAGCTTGATATTATGTCGTTTTCTAGAGAAATTTATAGTTCCTCCATTTTCAACCATCACTTGACATTCTGGTGCTGGGTATAGGAAACAATTCAATTCCTTGGCTACCTTACAATGAATAAAGTTATGGGTACTACCCAAATCAATCAACACTGTTACCTTTATCTTCTTGATATGTCCTTCTATCTTGAGAGTTTGAGGAGTGGTAATTCCTGCCAATGCATTACATGATATGTTTGGACTCATTTATTCTTCTTCTAGGGTTTCTTCCTGGTGTATATCCTCTACTTTTGAAGTTTCTTCTTCATTTTCTTCCTCCTCTTCACAATCTATGTAAAATAATTTCTTCTGAGTGCACTTATGACCTTTAGTGTATTTTCTATCACAACTGTAGAAAACCCCTTTTGCTCTTTTTTCTTCCAATTTTTGTGGTGTCTGTTGAGCTTGCAACAAGATGATGAGCTTAGTGGAAAGAAGTCACCTTCACTAAGTGGGCTCGGAGGCTATTTTTGGTGCAAAGTCTATTTTTAGACTATGTCTATTTTTAGACATATGGATCATATTCTATGAGTTGTAGGATGCTATTTGTGGATGGTTGGTAAAGTTGGAAAAAATAGATGGAATTCTATTTTTAGACATATTGGGCAGAATCTATTTTTAGATTGCCAGTCTAAAAATAGATATGTCGAATATTATTAGCTATTAATAATATTTGGACTATAAACATTATCTTATTCTCTTGGAGCACTTTAGTTAAGTGCACAGATGTGGCACAGGATTTGACAGAAGTAATTACATTATTCCTAAGGGTTAAGTGGAGCTATTGCATGGATACTTCAGTTAGAACTCATGTGAGAGAGTTTGGTGGAGTTGATTGAGGAAGTTAATGGAGTTGTGTTCAATTTAACTAAGCTAAACATAGTTGAGCTAGTTGTATCTAGTCTAACTGATTGATACACTAGTGAGAGTGGTGTGAATTAATTATTAATTAATTCACTAATTATAAAATCATTAATCAACTAAATAATACATTATTTAACTTCAGTGCATGGACATTTTCAGTGGAGACCAGTGAAGAGATAGGTGAAAGAGCAGTGTGACTATCAATTGTGACTATACTGTTGCATGATTTGCAACAACCGGTGATTGGAGATGCCAATGAGGATTGCACAGTAAAATACAAGTGGTTTGAAGTTATTTATGAGCCATTCTTCAACATTGATTGTGCAGTAGAGGTAGGCTATCAGGTGGTAGAGATTGGAGCATGTGTTTTGCTAGATCTAGCTTGATTAGTGTGTAGCAATTGGAGATTGTATTGAGAGCTTGTGAGGAGATTTGTATGATGACTATCACATGATCTCTATGACATATAATATACATATAGTTGGGGGTTTTTAGCTTTAAGATTTCCCATAAAATACTGTGTTCATATGTGAAAATTGTTTATGGTTTTAATGTGCGCATGCGATTGTTTTTATTTCCGCAATTAATGATCAATGGTAGAAGAGATTCTGTATTGTGCATGAAGTTAAAATAGTGTGTGATCAAGAGAATATTAGTGGATAACATATCAGTTATTCAAATTTCTACATGGTATCAGAGCGATATTGATCATTGGAGCAATTGCAAAACATTGAAGCGGTTGAGTTTTGAGCTGGTGGAATTCGAATTTGCAATAGTGTTTTCTTGGTGTCGAAGTTGAGATGTATTTCAATGGATTTTGATTGGATTATTCCCTTGAGGGAAGCTCAAATTATATTGCATGAAAGGACAGGATGGAGGCGGTGCTAGAGGATAATGGGTTGAAGGATTTCATAGATGCAGAAATTCCAAAACCTACTTCTAGTGATGCTGCCGTACTTGACGCATGGCAAAAGAAGACAACAAAGTGTCGAAGGATTCTGTTGGAAGGTGTGAAGGATCACATAGTTTCCAGCCTTCATGGTAAAGCTTCTCCATTCTTGATGTGGAAATATTTGACAGATTTATTTCAAAGCAAGAGCGACCAGAGGAAGTTGGTGCTCAAGGATAAACTCAGGAACATAAAAATGGAAAAAGGCGACAGTATGCCCAAGTACCTCACAAAGTTCATCCAATGTAGGGATGAGCTGGGAAGTGTGGGGGTTACTGTTGATGATGAGGACTTGGTGAGCTTGGTTCTCCTTGGGCTTCCGAAGAGTTGGCATTCCTATCAGGACTCTGTCAATGGTTGGGAGAAATTTCCAGTATGGGAGCGAATTTGGTCAGATCTTGTGCAAGAGGAGATAAGGCAAAGTACCAGGGATGGATCTTCATCAAAGAACTCAGATGAAGAAAATTTCACTTTGGCTGCCAAATCAAGGAAGGGGAAGAGCAAGAAGAATGCTTCTCAATCTAGTACGAAAGGCAAGAAGCAGGACATGTCCAAGGTGAAGTGCTTTCACTGTCACCAACACGGACATTACGCCACTAATTGTCCACAGAATAAGAAAAATAAGTAGGTTGTTGGATCTGCAGCTGGAGAGGCCTTAGCCTCACATTTTGAGCTGGATTTTTCACTGATCGCATGCTTGGTCTCAAGTGTGATGGGGTCAGTGTGGTTTCTTGACAGTGGTGTGTCTTTTCATATGACCGGAGACAAAGATTTATTTACTGATCTGGATGAGAAAGATCTTGGAGTGCACATCAAGATGGGCGATGATGGTAGATACAGTGCGACCGATACGGTACCATTTCCTTTGAGAGGGAGTCTGGTAAACCCTTCGTATTGAAGGAAGTGATGCATGTTCCAGGATTGAAGAAGAATCTTATCTCTATGACGATGTTAGAAGACAAGGGATATGATGTTGTCTTTAGCGAGGGAAAGGATTTCCTACGCAGTAAGGCAACTGGTGAGACCCGGAGGATAGGGGTTCGAGTTAAGAACCTTTATCAATTGCAGGTAGATGGCTGCGCAACAATGGAAGGTAAGGTAGAAGGAGTGGTGAGCCGGGATGATGGCGAGCTGTGGCACAAGAGATTGGGCCACCTTCACCATGGAGCTTTGAAGATACTGCAGTAGATTTCTACTGGGCTTCCCAAAGGTACACTTGCGCAATTAGATCAGTGCAAGGGATGTACTTTGGGAAAATTTGTGAAAGCCACCTTTCACGAGAAGGATAGTCACGCCACGACGATCCTTGAGAGAATTCACACAGACGTGTGTGGACCTTTCTCAGTAGCTTCGACAGCAAAGCAAAAGTACTATGTGATATTTGTTGATGATTTTTCACGTAAGTGTTGGATCCTCTTCATGCAGAAGAAGAGCGAGACATACTCAAAGTTTTGTGAGTTCAAGGCACTGGTTGAGAAAGAATCGGGGAAGCAGTTGAAGGCTCTTATGAGTGACAATGGTGGTGAATTCATCTCTAGTGATTTCAAGGACTTTTGCAGTGAAAAAGGAATTCAAAGAGAGCTCATAGCACCTCATAACCCACAGCAGAATGGGGTTGCGGAGCGAAAGAACAGAATGATTCTGGGTGCTTCACGGGAAATGTTACATGATCAAGGCCTTCCCATACACTTGTGGGCTAAGGCATGAAACACTGCAGTTTATGTGTAAAACCGTTGTCCTCACAGGATACTTGGCATGAGTACACCCGAGGAGGCATTTTCTGGTAAGAAGCCTAATATTTCCCATTTGAGGATTTTTGGTTCACATGTTTACATTCATGTGACGAAGGATGCCAGGAAGAAGTTAGAGCTGACTGCAGAGGTTGGGATATTTTTGGGGTACACTGATACACCCCACAACTATCGTGTGTATTTGCCAGACAGTCGCAAGATTGTCGTGCGACGAGATATCAAATTTCATGAGGAGAAAGCCATGGAGTGTTTGCTTGAGAGGGAGCCACACTTGCATGCAGATGAGGAGCTATTAGTTCCTAAGGATGAGTCTCTGGATGTGGATCAGCCACAAGAGTAGGTTCATGGAGTGGAAGAGACCACTCATGCAGCGCCAACCATCAGAGGGCAGAAGCACACTACAGAAGCTGAGCGACTAGCTCAAGATGCAGAGAAGGTTGTAGGAGCACCTACATCACAGCGCAGACAGAGATAGTCACCTGACCGGTATACTGGATACATGGCTCTTATGAGCAAGTGTATCGTGACAGAGCCATCCTCTTTTGAGGAAGCTGTGGAGGATCCCGCATGGGTAGATGCCATGGTGGAAGAGTATTATTCGATTGTCAGAAACAGTGCATGGGAGATTGTCCCAAGGCCGGAAGGGAAATCAGTGATGGGTTTGAGATGGATCTACAAAGTGAAGCAAGCAACTAACGGGAGTGTGGATAAGTACAAGGCAAGATTTTTTTCTCGAGGCTTCTTACAGATTGAGGGGATCAATTATGAGGAAACCTTTTCACCTGTCGGAAGGTATTCTTCCATACGGACGATTCTTGCTCTCTCAGCACAGATGGGGTGGCACATTCATTAGATGGATGTGAAGACTGCGTTCCTCAACGGGGTGATTGAGGATGAGTTTTACATAGAGAAGCCCAAAGGTTTCGAGATCTTCAGCAGCGAGTCGCATGTGTGCAGGCTCAAAAGAACGTTCTATGGGTTGAAACAAGCACCTCATGCTTGGTACACACGGATAGACAGTTATTTCACTGGACTTTGATTCTCCAAGAGTGAGGCGGATCTGAACCTATACCAAATTGTGGTGGAGGGTAAGTTGCTGATCATTGTACTTTATGTAGATGATTTGATTTTGACAGGTGATGAACTATTGATACACTCATGCAAGGCTGATCTTGCAAAGGAGTTTGAGATGAAGGACTTGGGCCTCCTTCATTATTTCATAGGATTGGAAATTTGGTAGTGCAGTGATGGACTGTTTGTTTATCAAGGCAAGTATGCCCGTGAGATATTGGAGAAGTTCAACATGCATGGCTGCAAGCCTGTTGATACTCCTCTTCCTAGTGGATGGAGGAAGGAGGATGCTACTTTGGCAGAGGTAGTGGATGCCACTCTTTATCGACAGTTGGTGGGGTTGCTTATGTATCTGGTCAATACACGACCCGACATATGCTATGCTGTTAACTAGCTTTCACAAGCTATGGTTAATCCTACCAAGATATTTTGGAAGGCAGGCAAGCATGTATTGAGATATCTCAGAGGCACATCGGGATATGGATTATGGTACAGACAGTCGGATGAGATGAAGCTATGTGGCTTCACGGATGCAGATTGGGTAGGGAGCCCAACGGACAGAAAGAGCACATCTGGAGGGATTTTCAGTATCGGGTCGACAGAAGTTTCTTGGTACAGTAGGAACCAGAGATCCATGGCACTCATTTCAACAGAGGCTGAGTATATGGCAGCAATTTTGGCTACATGCGAGGCTATATGGATGAGGAAGATCCTAGTCGGGTTGTTCGGTTCACACTTAGATCCTACTGTGATTTATTGTGATAATCAGAGTTGCATTAAACTCTCGGTTAATCCAGTATTTCATGATAGATCTAAACAAATTGACATCCGGTATCATCATATCAGAGATTGTGTGCAGCGGAATATCATGTTACTTTCGTACATTCCCACGGAGGATCAGGATGCTGATATCTTGACGAAGGCACTCACCAGGAGCAAATTCGAATACCACAGAGGTAGGATAGGGGTGGCAGATAATCCTTATCTTGTTGAGAGGGAGTGTTGAGATTGCAACAAGATGATGAGCTTAGGTGGAAAGAAGTCGCCTTCACTAAGTGGGCTCAATGTGCTATTTTTGGCGCAAAGTCTATTTTTAGACTATGTCTATTTTTAGACATATGACCGCACTTAACTGTAGGATGCTATTTGTGGATGGTTGGTCAAGTTGGAAAAAATATATGGACTTCCATTTTTAGACATATTGGGTGTAATCTATTTTTATATTTCACTTAAAAATAGATATGTCGAATATTATTAGCTCTTAATAATATTTAGACTCTAAACATTATCTTATTCTCTTGGAGCACTTCAGTTAAGTGCACAGATGTGGCACAGGAGCTGACGAAAGAAAATTTTCCTATTCCTAAGGGTTACGTGGAGCTATTGCATGGATGCTTCAGTTAGAACTCACGTGAGAGAGTTTGGTGGAGTTGATTGAGGAAGTTAATGGAGTTGTGTTCACTTTAACTAATCTAAACATAGTTGAGTTATTTGTATCTAGTTTAACTGATTGATACAATTAGTGAGAGTGGTGTGAATTAATTATTAATTAATTCACTAATTATAAATTCATTAATCAACTAAAGAATACATCAGTTAAATTCAGTGTATGGACAGTTTCAGTGGAGACCAGTGCAAAGATAGGTGAAAGAGCAGTGTGACTATCAGTTGTGACTATATTCTTGCATGATTTGCAACAACGAGTGATTGGAGATGCCAATGAGGATTGTGCAGTACAAGCTAGGTGGTTTGAAGTTATCTATGAGCCATTCTTCAGCATTTATTGCGCAGTAAAGGCAGGCTATCAGGTGGCAGAGATTGGAGCATGTGTTTTGCTAGATCTAGCTTGATTAGTGTGTAGAAATTGGAGATTGTACTGAGAGCTTCTGAGGAGATTTGTATGATGATTGTTACATGATCTCTATGAAATATAATATAAATATAGTTGGGGGTTTTCAGCTTTAAGATTTCCCATAAAATACTGTGTTCATATGTGTGATTGTTTATGGTTTTAATGTGCGCATGCGATTGTTTTTATTTCCACAATTAATGATCAATGGTAGAAGATATTTTTTATTGTGCATGAAGTTAAAATAGTGTGTGATCAGGAGAATCTTGATGGATAACATATCAGTTATTCAAATTTCTACAGTGTCAACCTTGTAGGTTGTGGAAGTCTAGCAGTAGCAACACTTCCATCTTTATAGATGTGAGTGGTAGGCTTCCTTGTTGCCATAATTTTACATTCAATTTTTCCTGCCAACCTGAATGCATTCTCCAATGAATCAGGTTCCCAAACGCGAACTTCATGTTGGATGTTATATTTTAAATTCCCTATGAAGACATCAATCATGTGTTCCTCTGGAATATCATTTACCCTTATTTTTAATTTTTGGAACTCTTAAATGTGCTCCGCCACTGAACCCTTTTATTTGAGATTTATCAATTGGCTAAAGAAGGTGTTTCTCTTTGTATCCTCATAATGTGCTATCATTTCCTCTGTAAAAATTGACCAAGTGACAATTTTTTTACAGGATCAAAGCCATCGATACCATACAAATGTATTTTGTTCTAAATATAAAGTTTCAATGCATACCTTTTGTGTGTTTTGCACATTATTGAGATCAAAATATTGCTCCATCTGAAGTATCCATGTTACAGGATCCTTGCCATCAAAATTCCTCATATCCATCTTTGGAATATGATGGTTCTTCAATCCAACATTAGAGTTTATGAAATCATGATTAACATTTATTTTGTTCTCATCATGAGTTTCCTCTACTATCTTTTTGTCATTAGGAATCATTTCTTGTATCAAATTTGTCAAACCTTCCATGTCTGCTTTTTTATCATTCTTCATGTTTTCCATGGTGTCTTTCAATTTTTCCTCCATGTCCTCCATCTTAGCTTCCACAACATCCATCTTAGCTTCCACACCTTTCTTCAAACCATCCATATTATTCTTCAAACCATCCATCTTCGCCTCCACGCCTTTCTTCAAAACTTCCATTTCATTTTTTGCTGCTTTTTGCGAGAGCGAAATTTGGTACACTTGCTCTTGTAATTTTGATAGATCATGTTGCAATTCTTCATCTTCATGAGTCATAGTAGAGTATTCTGAGGGCTTAATGGGTGTTGAATTATTTTTAGGAGGCATTTCAAAACCCAATACTGAAATATATGTTCAATAGGCCCTTGGAATCACTTCAAACTGATTTTTTACACAAGACTTATGCAATTCGGAAAAAAAATACACACCTTTTTCTTGCTTTTGAGGAGCTCGATATTGAAACTGAATTATATTTGTCATTTTGTATCTTCAATATCTGAAATGTTTCCCTGAGGTAGCCCTCTAAATACTCTTTTGAATGCCATAGGTCTGACTTGATTTGGATTCTTCAAGATAAAGTTATGTCCAATCTCCCATAATGACCTAATTATGGATTGGTTCAGTAGAGAGAACTTGCATGACTTGCCACTTGTCACTGTCTCTTCCTTCTTCTCTAAAATTGATAGACATGAAACTAAAGTCTGTTTAATTGCAGCCACTCTTTATAGAATTCCAATCTGATTCTCAGAGAGAGAGTTATGAAGATTTTCCCATGATCGCCTCTTTGAGATGAAATTCAGGAGCATGAAAAATCCCTAACTTCCACAGACCGTATCTCCAAAAATATTCTGAACCAAGCTCTAAAATTTTGCGATGATGTTCCTCTGGATTTACGCTTCGCGCTCCAAAAATTTCAGCTTTTGAACCTTCGTAGAAAAAATGTTATAGAGAAAATTCCATGATGACCTATTTGGAGTAGCAAAAGCCTAGAATCCAAAGCTCTGATACCAAATGTTGTGAAACCAGCTCCAAAAATAGAAGAAAAGAGAGATCAACGCCTTAAAAATCAGCCAATTCGAGGGGGAAACCTCCAATACATTACATAAATGAACAATTCTTGGATGATACAAATGAAAAAACCTCCTTTCTATATATCGGAGTCCATGGGGCCACAATGTAATCCTAGAAGACCTAACAAGAATAATTTAAGGGCACAAAAATAACAATATGGGGGTTACAGGGGTACAAAAATAACAATAAGGAGGTTACACTAACAACAATAAGGGACTATACTAGTACTATAGGGACCTAATAGTGGGATTTGGAATGAACTTAGCATTTAGCATAGTGTATCATCCTTAAATAGATGGACAAACTGAGAAAGTAAATAGAGTTATAGAAGAAATATTAAGAATATATGCCATGCATCAACCCAAGGGATGGGAAGAATTACTGGCCTTAGTTTAATTTTCCGAAAATAATTGATATCAAGGGTCAGTGGAGATAGGTTCATTTGAGGCTCTATATGGCAGAAAATGTAGCACACCCATCAACTAGAATGATCCAGTGAGTAAGGTGGTTCTTGGACCCAATATGTTGAAGGAGATGAAACAAGAAGAAATTAATATCAATCTTAAATTAAAGGTAGCTCAAGATAGACAAAAGAATTATGCAGATCAAGAAATAATGCACAAGGAATTCTAAGTGGGAGAGCATGTGTATATTCACATCAAACCCAAAAAATTTACCTAAGAATAGGATCTTGTGCCAAGTTGGAAACAACGTTTTTTGGACCATTTGATATTTTGGAAAGACTAGGGCCAGTGGATTATATATTAGTGTTTACACCAACAGTGAAAGAACATGATATTTTCCACATTTATTTTCCTAAAAAGTATGTACATTATGCCAATCATATTGTTGAATGGTCTATGATATAGGTAAAATATCAAGGATAATTCCAATTAGGACCATAATTCATTCTAAGCCGAATGTAGATTGCATTCTATAATCAAGTAATAGAGTAGGTCAAGGTGCATTGGAAGAAATTTGTACTAGATGAATTCAAGAAGGAAATCAGTGATCATATGAGGGTATCCTACACATAATATTTTATTATGTAAATGAATGTAAGGAGTTGTGTATATGTAAAGCTTATGGATTTATTATGTGTTATGTTTATAGAAACCCAAGGATGGTGTTCCTTTGTTGGGGGGAGTGGGGGGTGGGGTCTGTAACATCCCTTTTTAATACGCCCTATGTAAAAGTGACCATGTGTAGTTATTGATGCAAATATATTTAAAATACAAACATGGATGAGTTTTAGGCATGGACACATACTCAAAGGCTTGAGGAGGATAATTTTCTTACGGTGTATGTAAACCCAAACCCAGACCACTTGATTTATTTTTACCACCTATCTCCATATTGAATTAATGACTTGTTGGTGCAAGAATTGAAGTTGTGTATGGGTTGCTTGAGTAAAGGAAGAGCCCCTATGCCGCATGTATTCTTGTAGGACATGTTGGGAAAGTCAACACACAAGAGAGGGACTAAGAGAGTCAGTACAAGGGAGAGGGTAGTAGAAGATAAAGGATTCCAAAATGCAGAGTATGTAGAATGAGAGGGAATGTGAAATTGGAGTTCTCCAGAGAAACATAAGAAAAGAGAAGTGAAAATAATAAAAGAGGGGAATTTTTTCCCCATAACTTATGGTGTGGCTAAATTCTTTTGTAAGTTTCTGATGGGCCAGTGAAGAGTCCGGGGATACATTGACTCACTAGTACTTGTTGTCTCAATTAATAAACCTAATTTATTTCCTTAGGGATGATAAACCACTTAGGTCTTTTCAAATGGGCTAATAAACATAGGGGTGCTTGTTGGAAGGTTAATAAACCACTTGGTATATTGATACACGCAGGTGGTTTTTTTCTTAGTTGATAAACCTCTAAGTGATTTTCTTGGGGCTAATAAACCACCTTAATAATTTCCTCTGGACTTCTATAGTGGATAACTTGAAAATCCAATTGATAAACCAGCCTTAGAGTGACATCATCCTCCCAGACTGAGCATAACTTCACTGAGCCTTGGGTGAATCCCTGAGATCCTTTACAAAGTGGTATTATTCATTGTGGTACTTACTATTTAAGGAAACTAATAAACCACAAGGATAGTGCACTCCCTCTCTCATATAGTTTAATTTTCATCAATGTGAAATTCAATTGAAAAAATAAAGCCTCAGACTTTGAATCAAGCTTGGGGTTGGTCAGCTATAAGAGATATTTTAGTGTAGCTAGCTTATGGTCAGGTGGAGATTTTTTAGTCCCTCCCTCAATTAGTATACATTCAAGTTAATCAGATATGTGTTTTACTCATGTATATACTTATTCCATGGATAAATAATGATGCATAATATGTAATATGAAATTGTGTGGATTTACACTTACAATGGAAAAATTTTGATGTTTATGTATGGTATGATGATGAATGATCACTAATATTATCTCATGGTTATGTTGGTTTCATAAAAAAAAAAATTATCACTTCTATAAGCTATAAATTCATCTGCATGAATAGGTAGAAATACCTAATTGATAATTTTCACTAATTTTGTTCATGGTTGGGATATTAATTTGTATGGCTATACTCAATGTGACATGAATCTAGGTTGTGTGAATAAGAGTTTTATTATGGATGACTTATAAATTGCGTGGTATTAGTCAAGTGCTAATGAAGACTCTATGAATGAGTTTAGTATTATACCAAGATGGTATGAATAACTAGTATATTTCTTGTCTAAAGTCGAGAATTTTGTGAGAATCAATATTGGGGTTCTTGCTATACCCCCCCTACCTTCTTGTATATGAATCCATTTTCCTTGAGGGTTAAGAGGTTCTTTCTCTACCATCATTGATAATTCACCATTAATGTATTTCCAACCTTATGTCATTGTTCCTTAAGCCAGAGATGTGCATTTTAGCTCATTTACCCTTTATGATCATTGTGGGTAAATGAAATTAATTGTTTTATAGAACTAGGAACCCTAGTCAATTGGAGTTGGGAATAGTTTGAAATGAGCCAAGGATGGTATTATCTAATCATGGCCCTAAGGATTTCATTTCAGATAAAATTTCCATAGAGAGAGAGGAGCTTGGGTAGGATGATGTGGTCATGCCTCATATTCTCAATATTAAGTTTGAGAGAGGTGTAGATGAGAATACCCGCGAATGAGATGATGTGAAAATGGGTGGAACCCCTCACCTAGTCATCTAGCCTGCGAATATTTTAGGAGGATGATGGTCATGATGACATGTGCATGAGGAGGGCCCACAAGGTTATTTTCCCTACAATGTTTTGGAGGAGCTTAATTAAGGTGTGAAATTAGGATTAGTCTTAATTCGCAACCACACAACCATGAGTATCCGAAGCATCCAAATTATAAAATGGTCCAAGTACCTAGGATTTTGATGATGTGGTAATGTGCACCAGTCTTCAGGGATATTTTTCATAGATGTAGTGAGCTCAGGTTGGTGGATCCCTCAATCTGAAGTCAACATGGAAAGTTCCAGTAGGAGAAGACATTCACATGGATTCCACACAAGGACTGTGAGAGGTGTGGGATTGCCAAGGATGACTTGTCAAGTACATGTGGTTCATCTGTGGGTGCCACGTGGTGGTTATTTGCTAACGTATCATAATCTAGTTGGTCAAAATTCAATTGCTTGTAACTTTTGATAAGGGAGTCAGATTTAGATGATGTTTATATCATAGGAAAATTCTCAACGAACAGAATGTGGTGGTAGTATTATAATTTGATTCCAATAACTTTGGAGTAGAAATTTTTTTGTAACCCCATATTCATATTGAGCCACAGAGGTGGGTTAATTAATAAGTAACAAGGTCTCCCACGAGCTAAGAAGAGAAAATGGGGTGAGAGAGAATGATACATAAACTATGGTTATATTTATTGAAATTTTCATCTTAGTTTACATATGTCTACTTGTTATGTTTCTCAATGGATATATTTTTCCATGTTAACCATGTTTGACTATGTTTTCATCATGCTTGACAATTATTGTCTCTAGTTGACTACATTTCAATAGTCAATCATATTGCAACATGAAAAGATTAACTTGAATATTATTTCACAAGTACCATTTCGATTGATTTCAATATTATGTCAAATTGTGAAATTAAGAGGTTCATAACATGGTTATATTTATTTTAATATTCATCAAGGGCTATATTGCATTACAATGTTAATCAATACTTATATTGTATAGGGTTTGGTTGATTATGGTTGATCATGTTTAACTATGTTTGACCATGGTTTACTATAGATGATAATGTTGACTATGGCTAAACATGGTTAACTTTGGTTGACCTTGACTAGTAATAATCTAATGGACCATATGGACATATTTTAACCATGGTGATGGTTAAGATTAACCATGGTCATGGTTAATTTTAACCATGGTTATCATTCAATATAACAATGTTTTGGCATTTAATCACATTGCAATATGAATAAGCCAAATTCAATATTATCTCACATGTTCCACTATGGTTGATTTAAAAATTATGGAAAATTTTGATACTAATACGTGTATAATATGGTTGTCTCTATTGTGATGTTAACCATAGTCAATGTAAGTCAACTTTTTATATTCATTACAATGATCATCAAAGGTTATGTCATATTGTGACATTCATCAATGGTTATGTCATAGTGTGACATTCATCAAAGGTTATGTCACAATATGATATTAATTAAAGTTATGTTGCATTCTAACATTCCTCAAGGGTTATGTTGGATTGATATATTCCTGAATTGTTATGTCACATTGTAACATCCATCTTGGTTGACTTATATAAAATTATGGAATTTATTAATGGTTTTGTTTCATTATGAAATCCATTAAGGGTTATGTGACACATTAAAAGTTAAACCACATTCTTAATGTTCTTAATATATACCTATTAATATTTATCAAGGATTGTGTCGCATTGTGACATTCATCAAGGACTATGTTGAACTGACATTCCTTAATGGTTATGCCACATTGTGGTACTCATCCTGAATATGTTGAATTGTTAGACTTTGCAATGGTTATTTTGAATTGCAAACTTCACCTAAATTTATGTTATATTGTGATATTAAGAGGTTAACCTCAATATTATTTCACATTTAAGTCACAAAAAGGTTTATAATATGGTTATATCTATTATAATGTTGATATTGGCTAACTTATGTTGACTTGCTGTGTTACTTAATGGTTGTGTTTCATTACAACATTCATGAAGAATCATCTCACATTACAACATTACACAAGTTTTCTATTAGATTTCAATATTATTCTATGGTTGTGTCACATTGCAACATTTGTCTTACTTGAATTATATCAAATTTCTACACTCCCTTATCGTTATGTTGCATTGTGCACTCATCAATGCTTAAGGTGCATTAAGTGTTCGAATTTTGTTGGTCATGGTCAAATATTGTTTATTATTCAAAGCTTATCATAATGTGAATGGAGTAAACACTTTACATAACTAAATTTCCAAATCCATTATCACTGAACGATATCATAATGCTAAACACCTTATATACTTTTGTGAAACTAAAATTCTTGTGTCAACTCCCTTATACTCATCTCAAAACAATTTAGAAAATTTGGGAACTGAAAAACACCATAATAATTATAATCATAAAGATAGTTGTAAGCTCAATCAATCTAGGTAACCCCTCATTCATAATCTAGACAATAAATTCTTGATTTTCTTGATTTCTAATTTAAATTTTAAAAATCCTTCAATATTTTTTCCCTTTGGTTTCCCTCCTTAGGTTTTAGTTTTCCTCCTCTTTATCTTTTAATGCCATCTTTTCCTCCATCTTAGATACCCTTTTAAATAACATTATTTATTTGGTTTATTCACTCATTCTAACACATTTAATCATTTTTCACAATGATCTCACCCTCTTAGATATTTTATTCCCTTTTACATTAGTTATCGATTATTTTCACTCTAAAATAGTATATGGAGTATCCATGGGAAAGATTGAAAAAATAGAAATCACTTACACACTTTATTTTCAAAAAGTTCAACATAAGTATAATTTACTTAAAAACCTATACACTCCAACTTGTACTATTATAATTTTATATTTTAAATCATAATTATATAAAATTTGTAATATTATTATATAATATAAGAAACAAAATTAATATAAATTTATTTATTAAAAAGTATTAATAAATTTTATATTAATTTTTATTATTAACTATTTTTATATGAATAATGTTCAAAGGAGTTGGATCCAATCATGAAAAGCAAATATTTTTTCTTCATTGGGAAAGGTTTCATTCTTATGAGGGCCTAACATAATTCCATAACGACACGTTGAGGTCAGGGAAAATTTTAGGGACTAATATTCGCAATTGGGCTAATTTTCCATGTTTTTTCCAAAAAAAAAAGATTCAATAATTTCCATTTTTTTCTAAAAATTATTTGCCCAAAATCTATACTATAAAATTGTTTTACTCTAAAAATAGGCAAAATTTGAT
Source organism: Pinus albicaulis (assembly GCA_034641835.2). Taxonomy (NCBI): domain Eukaryota; kingdom Viridiplantae; phylum Streptophyta; class Pinopsida; order Pinales; family Pinaceae; genus Pinus; species Pinus albicaulis. The sequence goes on along the minus strand of CM076576.1, from coordinate 505,634,986 downwards.
ATAGAGATTGCATAAAATTATTATAAATTTGAATATTTTTACAAAAATATTGCTAAACATTTTACATGTTGCATATTATGAACTAGTGAGGTTTGTCGAGGTTTCTAAACATTAAAATATATTTACATAAAATTTTCTATGGTTGAGGTAGTGGTTGAACATGTGATTGCACCTAGAAAGACTATATTAAATGGTATTGTACCCAATGCTCACATAAGTGGATCAAATCCCACCCACATGTCCTCCTAAATTTAAATCCTAGAGGGGTTTGATTTAATGGTGGAAAGCGGGGATGTTTTCACCATTTGGAAAGGTTCAATTTCTGTGAGGGCCTAATATTGAAGCCATGGGGCCGCTTGAGGTAGTGGTCAAGTGTGTGGTTGCACCCAAATAAACTATCTCAAAATAGGTTTTGTGACCCATGCACACATAAGTGGATCAAATCCCACCTTTGTACTTCTTTTTAATGAAGAAAAAGAAATGGAACCTATACAAAAAACAATCATATACGAAGGAAGAATAAAGGAAATTGATCATAAGCATACAATCATACAACTTCAAATAGAAAAGCACCTTAAACATAAAGAGATCGTATGGAAGAAAATATCCAAAATATATTGGTTAAAAGAAGGGGAAATACCACATTTTTCGTAAATCAATCATCCAACATTGGAAACAACAACAAAAAAAACTGAAGTCTCTAGAGCTTTCAGAATCGTAAAATTGAAGATCATAAATAAATCACTCGGGAGTTAGTGAATCACTTTCAAGAATTTTTCAAAGAACGAATCAGTGACAGAAGGTAAGATATCTACAAGATTGGGAAATATTTACCCAAGTTTGTAACACTTGATAATAACAACATGCTTCTAAGGGAAATTACAAAGACAAAATTTGAGTAAATTGTAATGGGGATGGTTAGAAACAAAGTGTCTGGACTTTATGAATTCACTATTAAATATTTTCAAGAACACTAGAAAATAATTGAAGAAGATCTCTGGAAACGTATAAAATAATATGGGAAATATACCTCCTTTCTCACTGCTTTAGATGCTACTAATTTCATTTCTTTAATTCCTAGAAACACCCACTTAGAATATCCTAAAGACTTCATACATATTTCTCTCTATAACATCATCTAAAAAATTATCTCCAAAGTTATAGCCAATCAACTAAAACCTCTTATTTATTCCTTGATATCCCCAGAAAAAATTGGATATGTTGAGGGGAGGAAAATCTTTGATATAATTCCCCTATCTCATGAATACATTCACACTCTCATCTCCACTAAAGCTTCATGTATGATCCTTAAATTAGACATGTCTACAGCTTTCAAATTCCTTATCTAGAAATTTATATATCATATGCTCAAGGCCTATGGCTTTCATAAATAATGGATATTATGGGTTATGGTGCTTGTTATAAAATACTTCTTTTCCATTCTTATCAATGGCTCATATTTCACCTCTTTTTTTCTTCATGAGGCATAAGACAAGGAGATCCCATCTCACACTATCTCTTCCTTCCCATGTCAGATGACTTAGAAAAATATTTAAAATATGTGGTATTGCAAGGTCATATAAATGGATTACCCTCCAAAACTTCCAACTCTTCCTCCTCTCACCAACAATTTTTCGATGACACATTTCTTGTGGGCTATCCCGCCATTAAAGAAGTAGAGAAGTTGAAATATATCTTGAATTATTTTTCCAATTCTTTAGGCACTAATATTAATATTTCCAAATCACAAATATTCTTCTTCAACACTCCTATCACCATCCAAATTAATATTACAAGATTGATGGTAATTCAAGTAAGATCCCTTATTTCAAAGTATATTTGTAGGGCCTCTAGTTAGAAATAATCTCAAAATAAAATTACATGAAGATATTTTGTAGAGCATGGAGGAAAAACCATCCTATTGGACCTTTAGAACTCTCAATCCCACTAGCAGATTTACCTTTCTCAAATAATTCCTACAAGAAATACATATGTACCTTTTCTCTGCCTTAACAACCCCTAGATTTATTCTACAAAAAGTAAGAAACATATATAGATCATTCAAGTGTCGGTGCTCCAAAAGAATAAATGGGCTCTTTTTCCTTGGGAAAAACTATGAAAACCAAAAAAATTGGGAGGCTTAGGGCTAAGAGACTCTAAAATCCTTAGCTAAGTTCTAGGATCCAAAACATGGTGGATATGGCTTAAAATCCTAGGATCTTTATGGAATAGATTATGGAAGGAGAAATATGCTCTAGGAATAGATGGTAATCAACTAATACGAATTGAGGAAGAAATCAAGGGATCTCATCTCTATAATTTAGCCTAGAATAATAAACACCTAAATCAAAACCACAACTTTTGGGAAATCGGGGTTGGAAATTTATCCCTCTTTTGGGAGTAAACCTAGAAACAATGGCCTGATGTGGAAGAATAAGGGGAATTGAGTGTGATAAAAACCCAATTAATGTCACAAGGTAAACTATTAGTTAAGAAGTATTAGATGGAACCACAAAATCAAATCCAATGGAAGCAATGGGAGAAGAATATGTACTAGGAAATAAACATAAGCTTGGAAACTCAGGAAGTTAGCCCAAAAGAACTAGAAAGCATGAAAATAAACATTCAATCAGGGAAAGACATTATCTAATCGGGGAATTGGCGTAAATGATCTTTCAGTTTAAAGAAATATGACAAAATAATAGCAAGTAGAAAAGAGTAAGCTAGCATAAGTAAATGGAAGAAGCTTTGGGACTCCAAATTTGGCCCAAAGTGACCCTCTTCCTATGACTTCTCATAAATAAATAAAAAATTAACGTAGAAAAATCATCAAAGAAGATTTTTTCAAGACCAAGATAAATGTTTCCTATATCAACCAATCATAGACATTTTCTAGCATCTACTTAACAATTGTAGCTTTGCAGCAGAAATATGGGATCTCTTTTCCATAATATTTAGACAATCAAACTTAAAAAACAATAATATGCATTCAACTCTTGAATAATGGAGCCATAAATCCATTATAATTTCTATACTAAATGTAACATGGAATATTTTCCTAGGATTTATCAATTGGTAAATATCGAAGGAATGGAACAAAAGAATCTTCAAACACTAGTCAACAAATTTGGACATAATTTGGATCTTCATTATGGGAAAAGTGAGAGAAGAAATACACACAACCCCATATACCAATCAAGAATGAGAATGCAATTCTAATGAATTTGGAATTCTCTCACTTATGGGTCTCAATTAATCCCTTTATATTTTTCAATCACCACATTCCCAACACATTCCTTCAATTCTTGATAAATGGCACCTATCTTCTAAAGCCTTCTTAAAGTTTATTTTTTATGTGGCCACCATAGGAAATCCTAGCCCTACTATTTTTGGAGGGTTCTTTAGAGATGAGCACGGAAAAATCATTCATCTTTATGTGGGATATTTAAGCAATGACACCAAAAAATTTGCATAACTCTCATCCCTAGAGCAAAGTCTAATAATAGCCAATTGAATTAATTTTCATAAATTGATAATTGAATTGGATTCTAAAACTATAATACTAATGATAAAAAAATTTAAAAATAGATATAGTGTCGCCAAGGTTTCTAATAGTTGGAGACTTATAGTAGGTTTAAAGAGAATGTATATTCTATTAGCTACAAGTGTAGCCCCTGTTCTATCACATATGCGAAGAAATTGATCAAATATGTAGGCGGAAAAATTGGCCAACGAAGGGATGAATTAAAAAGTAGAAATATTTGTTAAAAATTGTCTTCAAACTCTTCTAGATGCACTAAGAATCACTTGCCAAGAAATTGAATAAAGGAATAAATCTCCCCACGGTGGGTGCTCACATGTGGGGGGGTGACCTCCGCAACTTGTTATGAGTTCCATGCATTTAATTTAGGGTGGTAGAGTGTCTATCAAATGGTGCTTTACACGGGTTAATGTACAAATGCACTTGAAGTGGAATATGGTTTATTCATGGAAGGGCATTGAGGTGATGGCATTTGTTGTGTGGGAGTTTGGATAAGGGAAATTTGTCAAACATTCAACTTGTAGAGGCATCCTAGTGGCAATCATGGTAGCTGATGTGTTACTCCATTTTTTGGTCATCTAACCTACTATCATTAGATGGACCCAAGTACACCATGTAAGACCAATTTTACCCTAAGTAAATTTGCTTTCACTATGTAAAATAACTTAATAAAACACATTTATTAGGTTGTTTATGGTCTAAACAGGAAACCCCAAAAGGAAATATTAAACAAACCTATATTTGTTTGATTTTCCTCAAGGAGTAATTAATTAAACAATAATTTAATTATTATTCTTGGTCATGTTTAACCCAAAACAAAGAAATTAATTAGATAAATCCTTATTTATCTTATTATTTTCTAGGAATAATTTTTTAAATCTTATTTAAATAATATTCCTTGTTAAATATGACTAAATCACCCATAAATAATTAAATAAATCATTATTTATTTGATTATCTTTCAACTACTTCCTTAAAATGATAAATAAATCATTTATTTATTTATTATTCACAAATAAAGGGATTTGACCCAAGTCAAATACTTTTTCCCTCCAACAAATATAATAAAATATTCCATAAAAGGTGGATCTAGATTTGGTTAATGTTATTTTAATCATGCACCAAGATCTAGAATGACCCAATATTTTGCTATAAATAGGAGGGTTTTTCCTACCATTCTTCACCTTTTGTTTCCTATTAGATCACTCTGGATCTAAACTCTTGGTATGACTTTGAGCCATTATCATTGTCATATTTTCCATTATTTGTTGTGTGAGCTCCCTTTGAGTTCTATCTTTGTCTGGGTTTTCTACACCAACGGGAGAGAGAAATGCTAGATCTGAAGTGCTGAGGACTTCCAAGAACCCATCCCATTGAGGAGAATTGGAAGCATCTTCTTGTTTTCCTCCCAGGTGCCCTTAATACAAAAAATTCTTTCAAAAATTGTTCTTGTCTTGTCTATTGGATATATGGATCAAACCCTTCTTTTTACTGCTTAATGTCTTTCTATGCATAGATCTAGTTTTTTGCAACTCTTGTCTTGATCAACTAACTGCAGATCTGAAGATATTGGCAGCCACATTTGATGTTAGGGCTATTAGTTATGCGTAGCTAAAGTGGTCTTTTTTCGTACACTTCGACAAAGGATTCATACTAACATGATGGGTGAGTGATAAGGTGTCATCAAACAAGCTAGAAAAAGGAGGTTAAAGAAGGGAAACTTGTTGCTCTATTTTTTTATTCTTACATTCCATACAAGTGTTCCTCATGGGAACTTCTAGGATTTTATATACTTACCATTTATGAAGCATGCTAGTTTTGGGTAAAGGAAGCCCAATGTCAATCCTACAATGGAGTTTCCACTACATCTAAGCCTAGCTATAGCTTATAGCTAGAAATTAACCATGCCAAGGTGCACTATCTCTCATTGATTATGGAATTGAGGAAGGAGTTTCAGGTTTGTTGTAATTGTCATTTATATTCTAAGAAGACCTTCAATTGTTAATATCTTTCTCTCGATGTTTTGCATGAGTTTTGGGTTTATTTTTTTTTGGATTTACCTCCCTTCCCTTGGGCTTTTGATTCTAGGATATTCGTTCCTTATGGCCTCGCTATAAATTTTTCCCTAAATGACTACCCCCCCAACTCACTTATTTCTCCCTAATTTGTGAGTTCAAGTATTCTTTTCGTTTGGTTATATTTTACTGGTCAACCCCCTTTTCCTTTCAGCTCATCCTCCTCGTGTTCCTCTGGTCCCTCTCTTGCCTCTTCATTATGTCTCCACTCTGATTTCAGTTTTTCCCTTCCTCCCTCTATTTCCCACCTCTATTTCTCCACTTCTTGGGAGCCCTAGACTATGTTTAGATGTCGAATCTCCTCTGCTAAGGATGGACGTAGAAGAGGAGAGTTGATCCCCTCCATAACCTCCAACATTGCCCCCTCTATATTGGCCAAAATTGACCTTAAACTGTCACCCATGCTACGATAAATATATACATGGATACCATCCTTGAATAAATCCAAAGAGTGAACTCTAAAGTGGAAGATCAAGTCAGACAAGCTAGAAGGCTTATTCCTAATAGATAGGTGGTCTAAAATACCAATAAGTGGATTCCTAATGTGGGAAGCTACACATAGCACCCTCCTCCTACATGCAGACTATCAATTTTTAATGGCATATCAAGACTCTTATGGGTACAATGCCCCTTGACATAGTAGGAACTCAACAAGAAATGATAATCTACATGGCTGAACTAATGGAAAAAGTGGACAAGCTCAACAAGAAAGTCTTAATTCCAGCCAAGAAACACCCAAGAAATTGGAAAACTTTGACATTTCCTCGAACAATGAGAGTGAGTCACAACCACCAAATCCAATGGACTCTCTAAATGCATGGTAATCAAGAAAGTGAGATATTTCAAGCAAAACAACTATGATGATGCAACCATTATCATGTCTTCTATCTCATGGTTTACTTTATTTTTTTATTATACTTTCATTTTGAAATACAATATAATAGTTTATAAAGTACACAATTGCAAAACTTTGAATCCCAAATGACAACCCAAATAGCTGGTGATAATTATCTATATATTGTTAATAGTAATAAAAATGACCCAATTTTACTCCAAAAAAAAATCTTATATAACTAATTTTATTTATATTAGTATGTGATAATTGATATTCGGAGATATAATTATGACCCATCAATTATTAACAATAACCATTAATTATTAATAATATAAACTTAGTATTAATAATGAGCTTATAATGTGTTAATGTAGATTTATTTTATAATAATAATATCTTTACTATAATATTGGTTAAATAATACCTCTGTAAATTTATATACCTTTATTTAATGCATTAATACTACTTTTATTATAGTATCTGCTAAATATATGAGATCCACATTAATAGTATTATTAATGTGTTCCTGGTAGGATCTGCCAGTGTAATTATTATCTTGCTCTGAACCAAAATAAATTTTTGGCTTTTGGCATCGAATTTTTGAGCTAAACTTTCTCGCTCAGAGTCTAAGCATTTTTTCCGGAGTCTAACCAACTTGTAAAATTGGAGAAAATTATGGAAATTTTAGTAAAATTTTGATAAAATTTTGCAGATATTTTTGTTGAGAAAATTATGGAAATTTAAGTACAATTTTGATAAAATTTTAAAAAGTTTTTTATAAATTTAAATTACAATTATAAAACTTTAGGATTTTGGATTTTAAATACTATAAAAGTTTTTAATGATACTTAATCAATTTCCATTATCAAAAATATGATTCAAATATTACTATGGCAAAAAAAACTTTAATTTTATTAACCAAATTCCGGCCACTTTTCTACTGCCTCGGTAGATAACTCAGTAAATATTCCATTGGGTAGTTAGTTCATGATTTCATTATGGCTGTTATTCCATTCATAGAAAACGTTTTCTGGTAGCTTGAGGGCATTTTATCATATTTAATTAGATGTATTGAATAAAACAAATATTCAACGACAATAATCCAAGCTGCATGCAAGCAGCCATCTCCATATTTCAGGTTGGGAGCGTTATGTTCATGAATAGCAAGGAAGCATATCAAATGGAGGAATCTGGCGCGTTCTTGACTATTCTGCGAACTGCAACTGCCTTGAGCTGGGAAATTTGAGTAAACTGGGAAGAAGCAATTGTTTCTTTTGGTAGGCTGGTTGAAGTATTATCCAATGGCTTCCCGCACAGAAAATCCCCAGGTGACAGAAGAACTGTTAAATCATGAGATCCATCAAGGAAGTACAGTGTGCGTCACAGGAGCTGCTGGGTTCATAGGGTCATGGCTCGTCATGCGTTTGCTTGAGCGAGGATATGCTGTTAGAGCGACTTTGCGAGACACTGGTAGGTTTATAATATTTGGTTGATTAGTATCCACTTCTCAGACTGAACATTTTGATGACAATGATTTGGGTTTGTTCATAAATTTCTATTTGTGTAGGTAATCTCGTTAAGACGAAGCATCTGTTGGATCTGCCTGGGGCTAATGAGAGATTAACTCTCTGGAAAGCAGATTTGGATGACGAAGGAAGCTTTGACACCGCCATTGATGGGTGTCAGGGCGTTTTCCATGTTGCCACTCCCATGGATTTCGAATCCGAGGACCCCGAGGTCTGAATCATATCGTTTATGTCTGGTTGAGATATTTTTTTGGTTTTGTTTTGGTTATTTTAATTTTGAGAATATTTTGGTATTTTTAGTGGATATTTTATTTAGGTTCAAATCACCACATTTCTATGGAATTCATAATTTCCACTCACTTGAATGAAATAATTAATTTCCTTTATATTCCAAAATATTCTTAAAAGTTATTATACATTTTTGACATGATAAGATTGACTGTGGAATCTGAAATTTTTTTTTGAGGTGAAATCTTGATTTGTGTTATTTAAACTGATTTTTTTACTGTATATATGGATTCAACAGCCTGAAAACCCTTAGGACACTTCAATTGTGCAAGGGTTACCCATCACTCTTATATCTTACTGGATTTTAGAAAAATTACACCAAAAAAATCCACCCAAAAAACTTCCAAAAAATACTTCACTTCAAAAGTATGACTTGAGATATTGTATCGAGTAAGTGCATGACTATGAAGTCGGCCTCCCTGTATGCAGAACGAGGTAATTAAACCCACGGTGAATGGGATGTTGAATGTCTTGAGATCGTGTGGGAAAACCAAGTCTGTAAAGCGAGTTGTTTTCACGTCGTCTGCTGGAACTGTGTTCTTTACTGATGATCAAGGGCAACCAGGCAAAGTATATGACGAAACATGCTGGACTAATGTGGAGATTTGCAGGCGTGTAATGATGACTGGCTGGGTAGGACCATCCTCCTTGTGTTTGCTTTGAACTACCACACTTGTATATTGATAAGCCATGATTGAGTTCAAGATTGGAACTCATTCATCATATTGTTCATGTTATTGCAACTGTGAATTTTGAGTCAAGATGCATAAAGTTTTATCACCTTTTTGTTGTTGGGCATCTTGGATCAGATGTACTTTGTGTCCAAAACATTAGCAGAGAAAGCTGCTTGGGAATTTGCGGAGAAGAACAACATTGATCTCATTACTATTATCCCCACATTGGTTGTTGGGCCATTCATCATGCAGACTATGCCTCCCAGCATGATTACAGCACTGGCACTGTTAACGCGTATGTTTAGAACCCAATTTGGTATTTTGTTAATGTTATGTTTAGAATTTAATTTAGTATTTGGTTTCCTTGGAATATTTCTAATAAAATTAAAGGAAATTAATTATTTTACCTCATTCTTTTTTGTCAAATTTGGAAACTATTCTAAAATCTCCAAAACAACTGTCAATCGTGATAAGATTGTTGATACAGAATTACATTGTTTGTGATTAGTTACCACTGGAAACTATTCCAAAATCTCCAAAAAACACTCTCAATATAATCGTGATAAGATTGTTGATACAGAATTACATTGTTTGTGATTAATTATTACTCTAAGAATGTGATTGATACATATCTTTTTATTGGCATGTATAAAAATTGCAGGAAATGAGCCTCATTACATGATACTGAGGCAGGTTCAACTTGTTCATTTGGATGACCTCTGCATGTCTCATATATTCCTGTATGAACACCCTAAAGCAAAGGGCAGATACATCTGTTCCTCACATGATATCACAATTATCCAATTGGCTGAATTGCTGGCTGAGAAATACCCAGAGTATAATATACCAACCAAGTGAGTTCATTAATCAAAGCTAATCGCAAAGTTTTAAGTTTTATTATGGCTTGTAGATTTTGGAAATATTTTAGAATTAGATAAATAGTAACAAAATAATACTAATATTTTAGAAATATTTTAAAATTAAATAAATAGTAACAAAATAAATAATACTCATATTCTATACTATGTAAAACACAGACAACGTTCTTTATAACGATTTCATTATTCTTTGTCAAATTCCAATCTAAATCAAAACAAGTTTGGCATTTCATTGTTCCATCAAAGAGGTGTGGCTAAATTTCCTAATTTATGCAGGTTCAAGGATGTGGATGAATCGCTGCAGCCTGTGCCATTTTCGTCAAAGAAACTGCTTGACATGGGCTTCAAGTTCAAGTACACCATGGAGGAGATGTTTGATGGGGCCATTCAATGCTGTCGTGAGAAAGGTTTGCTGCCGTCGATAATCGTATAGAGCATGCCATCAACATAAAAACCTAGTGAATGGGCAACAGAAAATTCAGGGAGCTCTGTGACAGAAGAAACCCCACTTGACAAATTATGCTTTTATTGTCAAAGTATAATAAACGGGCATGTGTCTGAGGTATATCCCTGACTGCAAAAAAAACCTACTTATGATTAGACCAATAAATATTTAGTTTTCAAGTTTGTACAATGCTTTATTTTATAAAAGAAAAATCACAATTATATTAGTAAATTGGTGTTAATGTATGCGATAAGTATTATTAGTTAGGTATTATTTTTTCCTTAAAAAATAGTGGGATTAATTCATATACCATTAATTCATATGATAATATCTGTTATTTGATAATTTCATAAGTTTAAAAAAACAAAATAAATAATATTTGAATATCTTTTTATTAATTTATTAATTCTTAGAAACACCAAAGTATTTAATTATTTAATTATAAATTTTATTAGTTATTAAATCTAGCACATTTTAAAATGTGCTTTTAAGTGAAAATGGATTTGTTTCAGTTTTGAGGGTTGATAAAATTTTGAAGACAAGAGCCACTTGGTGGCATGTTACTGTTTCATGGCATCTCACTGCTTATTTGTACACATGATTCTTGTGCATGTAGTTTTTAGTTTATTTAGTTAAAATGTTATTTGTGAAAATTTGAAGGACTTATAATTCAAGCTCATATATACAAGGAAAGTTTAGAACTAGCTAATTGCTAAAAACAAAGATAAAATAATGCAAGTATTTTGAAACTAATTCCAAACTACTTTATTTTAATTTGTAATTTCAAATATTGAATCTTAATTTCTAAGTGTAATTTTATAGATTGTTGTTAATTAAAGAAAAACATGAGGTTTTGATAATATCATTTCTTTTCAAGCTCAAGTTATTTTTATTGGTATTTATTTACATGGAATGGGAAAACAAGTTTTTCTTTGCAAAAATTAATTTTAGCTAGGGTTTTGCAAAATGACATTTGTGTCTTTGTTTTTTTTTATTTAAATAGGCAAAAACATTATAGTACTTTGGTTGTTTGTGTAATAATATTTACAGTTATTATTTTGATAGAAAAAATATTTCTTAAAAAAAATGAGTAAAGAGTTAGAGCATTTTGAATTGTGTTTCAGTTTGCATGAGATCATCTAACAAGAATAAAGAATAGAAAGGGGTTTTTGTCAAGAATAGACACTAGAAAAGGGTTTTTGTTGGTTATTAGTGTTTAGTAGTTTTATTGTCTATGTGACAGTCTCACCCATGGTTTTGGTATGAGCTCAATTGTAAAAAGAATGTACATATGTTGTAATATTTGGAATAACACAAAAAAAGGACATTGAATCTAAGGACATGGATTGTAGAGCTAGGAATGCAGAATTCTTGGTAGGCATGATTCAGTTTATTATGAAAATAAGAGACCCCACCTTGACAATAGGAATTAAAGGCTGAGTGGTCCATGAGGTAAAGGAGATAGTTTCTGAAATTTAATGGTTTGAGGAAAATATCTAGTCCCATGCTTATTTGAGATAATACAAGGAGCAAAAGGGAACATAATTTATGGAGTGATTGCAAGAGAAAGCATGCAACAGTAATCGAGGGATAGGAAAGTATGATTACTATTTCCAATTAATGGGTTATGTTGCATTGTCGTTGTAATCGATATGGATAAATAGAAACTACAATATGTGTTCTTTTGAATATATCCATGATGCAACTGTGAATCGATATTTTATTGGTATTTTATTGGTTTGTATATTGAGTGTGGTTATTATTATGCATGGATAAATTGTTGTATTATATTATGAAATAATAAATAAGTTGATAAGGTTATATAGTAATTACAGAGTGTGTGAAGTTCACACTAGAGAAGACTGGCATAAGAGTTTTTCCTAAATGCATAATGACATCATAAATAATTCAATAAATGAAGTGAAGGACCTCAACGATATATTCATATTTCAAAATCAGATCAATTAGAAGAATTGGTTTCTAAGACCTTTTATATTAATGTACAAATTTATAACAAAGATACTTTGTTTGACAGAGTTGCTAAGTGTGTACATCAAGCTATTTGTTTACAAAATATTGTCCTAACAGGGGAACAATATGTGAAAGATGATACAAATGTTCTGGGGATGATTATTTCTTCTTGTCGTACTTCTGGGCCTTTGTTGTGCACAAGCCTTCATTACCACCATAGGGAGCTTGGCAATGAGGGTCGCAAGCCCATTTCAATAAAGAAATTCCCCGACTACCAATGAGCAGTCTCAAGGAGCTGCTGAGAGAGTTCATGAGCATCCTATAATAGTTGGTGTGTCACATCTGAGGTGCAAGCCCATTGTAAGGTGACGCCAGGATTCTTTTAGATAAGGTTTGTAGGAGAGCCTATGCCACCATGTGAGGAATTCCCTACCTGAAGGTAGAGAAGTGATATGTGATAGTAATTCCTTAATGTAACTATCACCTAAGCTTAGAAGGATTAATGTCATGGAACATATTGGTATGACTTCAATAGAGTGTTGAGGTGTTTATTTAGATCTACAATCAAAATGAATTCTTGAGAGCAGGTCGCAAACGACACGATTAGCTTGAGGTATTTCATGAAGGAATACACTTGGTCTTTGGGGAGAGTGCAAAAATGTCAACTAAATGATTTGTGTTACACAGAGCCAAAGGGCCATGACACAACCATTCTTAAATAATAAGAAAGGGTGTTCAGTGTGGAACAAAGGGGCGAAATGTTAAATTTATAGAAATAATTAGATAAGGTTTATTATGTTGCAGTTAGTACTGTGGGTGAGAAACCTAAATCTTATTAGGGAAACAAATTTCTTCTCTTGTGCGATTAGACATGGGAGAAGGATTACCTATAGGGTTCAAGCAACAAGGTGTGTAACAAAGATTTTGGAGGAGGGAGTAATAGTTACATAATAGTATAATAAAAGTGGTAGAAAATCCAGGAGGTCGAACTCAATGTGTTTGTAGTCACCTCGTATTGGTAGTAGCATGGTCGGAAGGTCGGGAAGTCAGGAGGTTAGAAATTTTTTTTACAAGATCTTTATGGATTTGATCTCTCACTTAATTCTTGAAAAAAAAAAGAGTGTTTATGGCTCTTTTTTTTATATATTTTGTGATTCACAAAAGAAAAAAATTCTTCTTCCAGACCTCATAACATGAATGCAAATTATTCTGTGAATTTTAAAATTATATGTTTCATATCAAAAAATTTCAGAACAAATAAAAAAACAATACTAGATTTCGAGTAATTGATTCTTAAAGCATAAAAAATACCAAATTGTTGTCCAGACTGTGAGCGATTTTTTTTTAAGATATGTATATATTGGGTTGATCGTACAGTCAGGTGTTTTTTTTGGATGATTCATTTATTATACCACGACCTCGACTATGCCATACTTGGGTGGTTTCAGTAGGTCAGGTAGTTTGACAGTCAGGAAAACTTGTGTTCGAGAGGTCGCGTAATTTGACAATGAGGAAATGTTGAGCTCAGAAGGTTGGGTAATTTGACAGTCGGGAAATGTTGAGGTTGGGAAATCGACCGATTATTTATAAAAAAATCCTAGTCACTCTGTGTTGCAAGTCAAATGGTCAGAAGGTTGGGAAATCGTAAAGAACAAGAGGGGGTTTTTTAATTTTTTTTATTGGGTTGATCAAATAGTCAGGAGGTCAGACAGTCGAGTGTTTTTTTTGTTTATGATTCATTAATTTTATTACAACCCCGACTATACCATATTCGGGTGCTTTCATTAGGTTAGGTGGTTTGACAGTTGAGAATGCTAAGGTCAGGAGGTCAAGTGGTTTGACAGCTTGGAATGCTTAGGTCACGAGGTCAGGTGGTTTGACAGTCTAGAATGTTGAGTTCACGAGGTCAGGTAGTTTGATAGTGTAGCAATATTGAGATCGAGTGGTCGGGCATAGTATTTATAATAAAAAAATTGTAGTTAGCTCGAGTTTCTAGTCATATGATCGGAAGGTCATGTAGTCAGGAGGCTGTATCTTTTTACAAAAAAAATTTGGATCCACGTTACGGCTTAAGTCTTCAAAAAATAAAAAAATTGTTTAATAATTTTGTTTTTATTCGCTTTTTGATGCACAAAAGAAAAGAAAAAAAACTTGTTGTAAACCTGATAACAAGAATGCAAATTATTCGGTGAATATTTAGAGTATAAGTCTCACAGCGAAAAATTACAGAACAAAGAAATATAGAAGACTATATTTTCCTTTGTCCAAGAGGCTATGAAAAGAGTTTAGTGTGTGCACACTAACAATTATTTTCATGACTCTTAGGTAATTTATTGATATCATAATTCTATATATTATGTGACGCTATAAATTCTTTCTAGAATTTTTGTGACTGATTCTCAAAGGCCACATTCCCTGTTCGTTTGTCTGTACATTTATATCTAGTAATACATCTGTACATTTCTTTTCCTTTAGCGTCAATAGGGTTAAATAACAAGAGTTCTCTAATTACAATTGTATTCAGAGTTAAAAACTTGAGACATATACATACAAGAACATAGTGCGGTAAGGAAACACAAATACTCAATGTATTTTAGATGCTTATGCTGCAAGAATATATTGCAGCTCTTATATCACAAAAATGGATTTCTCTATGACAATTGAATATAAAAAAATTCAAGAAAAAATGTATATCTTGTGTAGACAACAAAATCGCTAAATATACAAAAAAAATCAAGTGGATAAGCAATGCAAATTGTTTTGTGTTTTTCTTTGTATTCAGCTTCTATAAAAACAATTCTCACGAACACTGCTCGAGCTAGAAATGAAACATGTGTTCTAAAAATATCTATTTTGTTAAAACAACAACCTCATAACTATGAGTTATTTGGTTGCAATTTTATTCAGAGCTAAATGCTTGACACAAATGAATACAAGAACATAGTAATTGATAGAGTAGTTTTTGGAAAAATGTGCAAGTATTGGGTCAACTCCTTGTGCTAGCTTTTCTGTATAATAACTCGTATGTTGGAACCCTAGACACACTCGTTGTGAAACCAAGGTTCAACATCAAATTTTTTGTCATGTTGTGCTTAATTTTATAGGCATAATTTTTTTATGGAAATAATGGAACAAATACATTACAAGAAACAATAGTGAAAGAAAAAATAGTGGAATGTATTTTCTTGAGGAAACATATATAACAGTGCTCAAAAGAATACTAAATTTATTGTGCCATATACAATGATAAAAATTTTAACAATAAATATATGAGTTTGTTATATTATATGCATTACCAATGTGAACAAGGATCACGGCACAATATGACTTCAAGAATTGATATGCTTGCATCCAATTTACATAAGGAATTGTTGAGAGGTGGCAAAAATCCTCTTGCAAAAAGTTAGTATGTGGTCAATCAAAGTTGCAATTATATATTTTTTTTTCATTTGGTATGGTTGTATATCACCTATAACAAAGGTATTGTTGTCTATCTAAAACTAATATTAAAATAAGATCTACAATTCAATGCACACATTGATGAACATGAATATAATATTTTGCAACAATATCAAAATTTTGTATGTGGAAATTTTGGGCCACTCCTGTTACATAGCACAATAGATATCTAGCTTCAATAGCTTAAGTAATTGACACATGCATTTGTCCATAGAAATTCTCACATGGACAATTTGACATATTGTCAATTGAGAAAATCTTACTTGAACAAGTCTTGTACGTCTATGGAAAAAATATCAATGACTGTGATGACTGTTTGTTTGAGTCTATTTGTGAACTTGGACCATGTTTCGATATGTCTAATATGAGAAAAAAAATTGTACAAGTCCTTTTGTAATTGTATCATTTGCAATGACAATACAACTTCAAATTACTTAAAACAATATTTGAATGCTACAAAAATTGAACAAGAGGAATGTATCAATGATTCACAAGATTATAATATAAACTTATTACTACCATATGCACATCGACATATAGAGGAAAAAGTTTCTGAAATATAATGGACTTGTGAACTATTTGATATTAACATATATATCTGGAATATAGAAACAAAATATATTTTCCTGAGATTTTATTCATCAAACACTTTCTCTAAAGCGTGTACATTATGCATGTATGAACATCCACACCATATGCACATTTAACCAATGATTCAATTAATCTAAATACAATAAATTAAAGGATTCAAATGAACATAACACCACACATAATACCATGAAATTTGAATTCCTAATTGCAATTGACTTCACAAAATTTAACATATAAGATTTTCCTAAATATTTAAATACAAACTTCAAAACTATTTCTAGGTTTTGATAGTATTCAGACAGAAGCATAATTTAAATTAAATAAATAAAAAATTCTATCTCACAGGGTAGAGAAAGTGTGCCTACATTTGAGTACTATATTGCAATGATCAACTATCACCAAGTAAATTTACAATTTGTAAATCTCTAATTATAAAAAACTGTGAATTGCAAACTTGTCATAAGTAATCTTAAACAAAATTATCAAATATTCATTCAGAATCAAATAGCATAAGTCATAGAGTAAAATAAGAGGCATTTATTAAGTAATAAAAATGATATACTGACATAAATGCCATAAGTCATCACACATGAGAACTGAAAGTGGTATCAAAAAAATTTGGCATTTCAAAATTGATTAAAAATATCGAAGTTTGCAGTCTTCATTGATTTTTTACACTTTGCACCAACACATAAAGGTCTGACAATACAAAAATATAATAAAATAAATAGGTATTGGAACTTGAAAATCAACATATTTTCTGAAAGTAAATACTAAATTCTAAAAATTTGTATGTTCAGTCAATATCTGGTGAGCAAGCAAAAATATTCTCCTCATCTTGAGAGTCATCATAATTGATAGTAAGTAGCAGTTGAGGTGCATGTACTTGGACATAAGTTTCCAAATGTGAATATATGTCGCACAATGTAGAGAAATAAATGGAAGGAAATGGATTTATGTTGATCTCGCATTTGGCAACTAATCCTTGTACCTATTTCTTCTTCTGATGATGATATTTGACCTCAAACTTAGCACTAAGCTTGATTTGTTCAAGTAGTAGTTGTAGATTTTGTTTGGAAACTGTGTTGTCTCCAAACTGTAATGTTTTTTATTTTTACCTGGTCCTTGGCAACAAAATATTTTGTGGACTTTTTTAGTTCCCCTCGAACTGCTTTATTTAATGAATTTCCACCTGATAGGTCAAATTATTCTATAAATGTTGTTCCTTTTTCCCAAATTGATAAACATTGCTCATATGCTAGTTGTATGCATGCTCTGATTTCTTTTTGCTCTTTTTCCCTGCAACTTAAGGAAGCAAGCATCAATATTTTATCTCTTCGAAACTTTTGGAATTCCACTAGATTGAAATTTATTTTATGAGTCAAGAATAAAGAGAAAATTGTTTTAATCGATTTGTATTATTCTACTTATGAATCAATTATTTCATTTAAATATTTAATATCTTCATAAAATCTTGCAATTTTATCAATTTTTTATAGAAGTTTGATTTATTCTTCCTTAAAATTAGAAAAATTTGTAAAGCTTTATCTTTGAAAATGTCGAGACTATGTGTTTCATGTTTATTCTCATTCAATTGATAAATTTTCAGATATTCAATTTCCTATTCCAAAGATGTGAAAATAATGGAAGAATTGTTTTATGCTTCTTCTTTCCAGATATGAGTTTGATCTTCATGTAGTTTTCTCAATTCCTAAATATCTTATTCATATTTTTCATCTTCTTGTTCCAATTGTTTCTAAAAATTATTCTGCAGGTTTTCTCTTTATACTGTCAATCATTGAATTAAGGTAGCAGAATTCCATTGCCAATTTTCTTCACTGAAAAATTAATTTTTCTTCACTTTATCCTCCAAAGCTTTAATTTTCTATAATCTGTCATCATATGAAGTTGCAAGCTCTTTCAAATGATACTAATTTTAATTGACAAAATATCCTAAAGCTTGGGAATATTCCTGAGATTTTTCTTTTATGTCTCCCTGAGCCTGCCAGCTAAATTCAGATACAGTTTACAGGGTATCATGTTTTATTTTATTTTTTCTTAGGAAAAATGATTGTGTTTGAGTATTAAACTAATAATATTTCAAAGAAGTAATAGATTCTGCAATTGTCTCTAATTCAGAAACCTATTTAAACAAGAATGATTCCCAAGGAATCTTAGTATAAATCGGTGTTACTGATGCCTGAGGAGATATAGTAGATATGGTATCCAATCTGTTATATGATTCTAGATTTTTCTCATTTTCCTTGGTGTTGGTTTGAATAGATATGTTTTTTTCTTTCTCCTTAACTATGATTTATTTGACTCATGGAGTTTTTTGTTTCTCTTTCTTTTTTTTCTTAGGAGAATTAATGACAATAGTCTCATGTTCAGTTGTTTCTTCTTTGTCTGGACACTCTTCTCTTCTTGTACCTTCATGCTCCTCTTGAAGATTTTGTATTTTTGTGGATTTAGCTTCTTTACCTGTGACAACAAAACCTTCTATTTTTTCAATTTCAATCACTTTTCCCTTTTGAAAATAAATAGAAGGTTTTGAAGTGAGTTCATTGAAATTAAATTGTAAAATTTCAGTAGACTTTAAGTCTTCGAGTGAAATGTTTCTCCTTTAGAAAATTTTCGAACGGTTTCTCCCTAAATTCTTGCAATTGTTGTCTTGTTTGATTATGCAAGAGTTTGCCTCTTTGGATAGCTTGTTGAATATCATTAATGTTTATAAATATCTCATTGAAATTTGGTTCCTAATGAATAAATTTTTTAATATAACTCACTGCTATATAATTATTTCCAATGAGATATTGAGGATCATAGTCATAATGGGGTAAAGTAAATAACCAAATTTCCTCAATCTCTTTTGCTTTTTTGAATATGCGCCCTTTGTCTCAGATATTAATGTCACCAAACTTTATTGGAAATTAGGCCATAGTTTCCTTTGCAGATTACTCAACTCTTTTCTTTCCCATTCAAAATAGATGGATTAGCCACTTACTCAAAGAAAGTAGTTTTGGGAGATATCGGGGCAGAAGATGGGGACCAACTTTACTTCTAAAACTCTGACGTAGGAAAATAATTATTCAACAAACCAATGACATATTGATTCTAGGCCTTCATTCAGATTATCACTTATTCTAGGAGGTATTGTTCCAAATAGGATTTTATGTAAAGGAATCAAAACATAGTGGAAAATATCATAAAAATGGTATTTAAAATTATAATCCCAGAGAATAGGAGAATTTTGAATTTGAAATTGTTGTTCATATGGATAATTCCATTTCATGAGGGGAAATGGCACCGAGGAAATACCAACATCTATCAAATAGGCATACATATAAAAAATACACTTGAACCCTAGGGGGGGGGGGGGGGAGATGGCACTGCTATTTTTATTGAATCTATGATATTTTGTGACAAGATATCAACCCAATTTAGTCATTTTTCCTCATTCAAAATGATATGGATTATTGGGATCCATTTAACCTTGAAATTCTTCAGATCTTGTTCCCCATAAAATCTTCTTATCATTTTAAAGAAATATAACATGCTTCTTAAAAATAGTTATTGGATACTTTGTGCTTTGATCTTGAAATCTTCCTCTTATTCTCTCAACTAGTCTTCAATTACTATATCATAATTCTCTTGATATTTATTCAAGTTGGTACCTTGAAACATATAAAGTAAATCAACATTAAGTTGGATTTTCGAGGGACTCAGCTTATATATGGTTGATAAGACTTCACATTTCTAGGAGACTATGATAATTTTTTGATGGTCAAATATTGTTTGGGTTTTAATATCAATACGAGAGGAAATCCACGAAATCATCTCATAATAGGGTAAAATGTTGGCCCTTGTTTCTACTTTATGTAACTTTTTTTCTTTGGTTGCTTCAAATCAATTGTTCTTTGTTTGAGTAACTCTTCTGTTTTTTAACCATTCTATTTTCTCAAAGAATTCAAATATCTTCTCCAAGCTCATCAAACATATTTTTTGTTTTTTTTAGGTTGAATCTCACATGAGTAATGAGTTGAAGTTGACTTGTTGTGTTCATGCATCATCCATCCCCTTAATATTTTCTCTAACCTGCTCTATTTATTTCTTTTCTGCTACAAATTTTCGTTTTTTTCCCTATGTATAACCTCTAAACAATAACAGAGGATATATAACTTTTTCTTATTTAAAGTATGAAATTGAATTCAAAATTTTCTAAAAGAAATAACATTATGCTTACACATAATTTTTTTGAAACTGTTACCGTGTTTCTTTAATTCAATGCTTCTTGTAACATGATTTAAGAAAAGAGCATGCAACCAAAATATCCTAAAATCTTAAATTTGCAATTGCATATTTTTCATTTTTTGGCATTTTAGGAGCTGCAACTACCAACAAAGCATTTATAAGTTTTGATTATTAAAAAATTTTAATTGAATTCAGGAATTTGTAAAAAAAAAAAAGATTAGGCTTACATAGAATTTTTTGAAATTGATACTGTGTTTCCTTAATTTAGTTCTTCTTCGAGCAAGAGCTAAGAGAATGAGACGTATGAAAAAAAACCTAAAATATTAAATTTTCTCCCATAGAGTTTGCTTTTTTTGGCATTTTATGACCTGTAAATGGAAATACAACATATATAAGTTTGAAAATTTAAAATGTTAAATTGAACTCAAGAATATCTAAAAAAAATGATGCTATCCTTACAAAGACTTTTTTGGAACTGGTAATGTGTTTCCTTAATTCAAATTTTATTCCAACAACACTTAATAAAAGAGAATGCAAGTAGAGTAGCTTAAAATGTTAAAGTCGTGTTTAGAAAAATGTGAAAAATGTGAAAATCGCAAATGAAGGAGTGCATTAATTTCTTGTAAACAAGGCAACTGTTTTTTTTATGGGAATCGAGAAAACATTAGAAAATTTATTATTGATTTAACAAATAATCAATTTAACATCAAACGAGGAAATTTTGAAAATATTTATTAGAAAGCACACTGCTCACAAATCAACAAAAGTAGTATTTTATTAATATGTTCATACGGTTGGAATGTCGGGTGATTGGGAAGTTGGGTGTTCTGTTATTTTATGATTAATTTTTTATATCTCGATTCTGACTATACGATTTTTGGTTTTGTGTTTATTTCAAGTAGTCGGGTAGTCGGCTAGTTGGGCAATGAGGAGGTCAAGTGGTTTTTCTGCATTTGATCATCTGTGAAAAGTAACACAGTATATATATGTTCTCCTTATTTAAAATTTGAAATTGAAAGCACAAATTCGTAAAATAATATTCTGGTTACATATTTTTTTTGAAATTGGTACTATATTTTCTTAATTCAACGTTTCTTCGAACCGGGTTTAAGAAAACAACATCCACGAAAAGCACTCTGAAAACTTAAAATTGTGTTTAAAATAAGAAAAAATTATAACTAAACTTGTTAAGTGGTTTCTCTGGATTAGTTTGATTATTTCTTTTGCTAAATCGAGAAAGAAAAAGGATTTTTTTTTTCGTTTAAAAAAAAAATCAATTGGACCTGAAACGTGAAATTTTCAAATTCTATGTAAAAATGCACATTGCACACAAATAAAGTATTTTCTTTTATGTTTTTATTTATTTTTATTTTTATTTCACATTGATTATACAATCAGGAGTTCAAACAGTTGGGCGTTTTTTTGTTTTGTGATTCATTTATTCTATCGATACCGTGACTATACCATAGTCAAGTGGTTTCATTAGGTTAGGTAGTTTCAAGGTCAGGCAATGCTGAGGTCGGGAGGTTTATTTATAAAAAAAAAATCATAGTCATGTCTAGTTTCTGGTCGGGTGGTCATAAGGTCGTGTAGTCGAGAGGATAATTTTTTTTACAAATGTTTCTCAATTCGACCTGTGGCTTAAGTCTTCAAAAACCAAAAAAAATTGTTTAACAATTTTTTTTGTGGTGCACAAAAGAAAAAACACTTCTTAAAAGTGGATAACATGAAAGCAAATTATTCCATGAATTTTTAAATTATATCTTTCCTATCAAAAAATTACAGAACATGTGTCATGGAATGTGTGACTTTTGGTTTTTTTATTTCGAATCACAAAGAACATTAGCAGTAACATAGACACTTTATATTCATGTTGTGTTCAACTAATTTATGTGCGTGTATTAACTACATATGATAATGAAAAGTGACTGACATCTGCAATTATAGCTTTAGTTCATGTGTGCTAATTACTTAATATTAGCAAAAAAGACTCGATTTTTCAATGTCTAAATAATTTTTTGGATTTTAGTTACCTGAAAATAGTAATGAAGGCTAGGTTCGACAATTACTAAATAATTGTCTATATGTATCATAGTTAAAGTTACTAATGTAGACTGTGTTTGGTAAGAACTAATAAAATTGTCTAGGTAGTCGGAACCATATTCTATGCATGTTATAAATAGAACTATTCCTCTAAGTTAAATACAAGGTTGTTATGATTTTTTTCCCAAATTAATCAAATATATTTTTTGGATAAAAAGATTCGTAGACACTTGTATCATGTGTATCAATATTGCAGTGAAAGCAACGAAAAAGAACCATATCAAAATAGAACAAATGAGTAATGAAATTTTTGGATTTTGAATCTTTGAATGAAGGAGAGTATACCTAATATCACCACAAATACCATAGCTATGATGGTTTTCACTGGTTTCTTATCTAGTGGCACAGATTTGGAATTATTCTGCACAATGAAAAATTCCAAATTCGGCAAGAGGAAATCTATGAACATTAAGTAGGTGCATAAAAGGAAATAACGTTCATAAAATTTGTCTTTATTTCAACCATAACTCTGGAAAAGGAGTAGAAAAATGGATTGTTTCTTAATGATTGGAAGATATACGTTGTGTCCTTTGTTAAAAAAATTCTATTAATAAGTACTTTGATTACAATTTCATAGAGATGATTTCTATTTCCAAGGATCCCTAGATTTAATTTATGTTAATTAATGTGCTTATTATTCATATTGCATTCAAAAAATACGATCTCTATAGTTCTAGTTAAATTGGATGAGAAAATACAAACACAATTATGAAAAAAAGACAAACTTGAATATTTTGTTATGCCAACAACAAGGCCAATAGAAGATTATGCAAAACACATGATGTTTCTATAGTTCAAAAACCATGAAGTTACTTGCAAGGTTGGAAACTGAGGCAATATAATATTTAACACATCAAACATAACCATGTATACATTTCTTAATATGTGAAAAAGAACATTTTTTCTACTGTTCATGAAATCAAGTTTTCTTTTTTTATTGTTGTATTACAACAAAAATAGTTATATTTCACAAGATATCAATATCGAGTTAAATCACATAGGAATACCTTGTAGGCACCTAGAACAAAAATCAATATATCATAATTTGCCCTGTGAAAAAAAATACCTTACTATGAATGTAAAGCAAAAAAGTTTAAAAAAAAGCACAAGAGTAAAACATGTTATTAATGACTTGTTGGTTTTCCTAGAAGTGACCTTCACATAATTCCTATTTCTTTATTTTCTGAATTTAATGAGCCAGTGTGGCAACATGTATCATTCTGCAAGAAGAAGAAGAATATAATACAAAATCCATAAGAAAGGAAGTAGAATGGATTATTTGCAAAAGAACATGATAAAAGAAATACTAATATTGAGCATCACAAAACTATGGGTAAAATTATCCATTATGATATTAATTATCATATTAACATTAAAATATTAAAATTTGAAATGCATGCAGACTAGTTTGAGCGTCAAAAATGAGTGCATTATTAATTGTATCATGATTATGTGGATGCATAATATTTCTATACCGAGTGCATAAAATGTTAGATGAATGAACTCAAAGTGTATTTCATAAACTTCCCAATAATATTAAATAATAGCTAATGCGTGCTTAAAAAAGACATACCTCTTTATCCATAAATTTGTGTTTTTTTGTTTCCTAGATCACTCTAGTGTTTGAAGTTTTTGGCACGTGTTGTAGATTGTCATTGAGCTCAGCTCATTGATTCATTCATAATATTGGAACAATAAAAATAGTTGGCTGAAGAGAAAATGTAGGCACATTTTCTATTACACTTTGTAAATTTGTTTTAAAATGCTCATTTGACTGATGTTTTTTATTGGTGTATTGATAGAAAGAGAAGTTCTTTCCTAAGGGTTAAATGAAATTGAATTAACATTGAACATACTTATAATGTGCTTAATGAATAAAGGGATAAAATCACTTGATTCAACGATTCAAGTTCTTTCAACATTTCGGAAGTAGGTGCATTCAAACATACAAGTTTAGTGATATTTTCATCGATCATATTGATTTCCATATTGTTACAGTGCAATCAGAAGTCTTAAGTTACATGAGAGATAAAAAATAATAAATCAAGTTACCAATGATCTAGAGATTATTTTACACATATCTCAATCTCTTGTTTACAATATATATAGAGTACTAAATTGCATATGTTAAATAATAGATACACGAAATACCTAACACAATATTGTTACAAAAATCACTATGGTAGTGAGAGACTAAAATATGTCATAATGTCCATTTTCAATTGACTACATAGGTCAATGAAAAATTTACCATAAGAGCTCGTAATTTAAAATAATTAATATATTTATTATTCATAAAAATGACATTGTGCTTCAAAAAATGAATCACTGATTTCAAATAGTACATATATCATTCACCATTCATCAAAGAATCATTATCATAGGTGAAACATTCGAAACTATTAACATGTGTTATCTTAAATAATAAGCTATTAACTTGAAATATAAAAACAAGTGTCTACAAAAATGATGCATGCTCGTTTTCATTTATCACTAATGGAAAAGAGCGAAAAAAATATTTGACTCCATTTCTATAGCACTTAGGATTATAAGAACCATATTTTCCCTATATTATAGCTAAATTTTCAAGTTTTTGCAGGTTGACATGCATTACAGGAGGAAACAAAGAAAAATAGAAAATAGAAATAAGATGCACATTTTGTTAATTCATTAGGTAATAAATTTTCAATTATATATAGCTGTAATTCAAAACTACATAGATTACTAAATAAAAATATATGTGCAAGAAATTCGATCAACAGAAGCACACAACCTGGAAAAAACAGTTATCCAAATAGAAAAAAACAAAATTTCTAGAAGATTTTATATATGCGACAAAAAAGAGAGAACACAAATGTCTGAATGTCACTGTAGAGGATTTTTATTTTTTGACATAGAACGTTTTATTGAACATATAAATAAATCTAGCAATTGAGATACTTGCAACTTTTCTTTTTTTATTTATTTTTCTTTTTTTTTCCTCCATAAGACAAAATAATTTAACAATTTATAGAAAATGTGAATTCAAGTTAATATTGTAACACTGGAAAGAAAAGTGTGAGTATGTATATAATATGGTATAATGAATTTTTTGTAACTATATAATGTTATTTTGCAAGTGAGATATTATGGTCCTATTAAAAAATGATGCACTGGATTGGCAAAAATATTCGAAAGAACTAGTTGCTCTAGTAACTATGCACATTGGTTTCCATATATGTGTCGTGGAAAACAAGTAAAAAATAATTGAGTACCATAGTTCAACGATGAAACCACAATCTCCCTAGATTATAGTTAATTTTGCAAAAAAAGAAAATCTGAGTTGAAATGCATTTTAAGAAGAGAAAAATAAAACTAGAAAACATAAACGAGATACAAATTCTCTTAATTCATTGCACAATAAATTTTCAATTTTATATAACCACAACACAACACTATATAGTTCATAAAACATGAACTGAAAAAAATAAATAATAATCATCAAATGAACATTACATGAAAAACAATTATGCAACTAGGAAAATAAGGATGATTTGATCTATGGGAAAAGAAAACTAGAACACAACTATCTCAATTCTCCTGTAGTGCCTTATTTTAATAGATAGAATTTAATTGAGCATATACATAAATGAACACATTGATACACATGAAAGTGGTTTCTTTCCTTTAATTTTTTACCTGACAGAACTCAATTTCATAATGTACAACAAATGAGAATCAAAGTTAATATTATTACAGTGGAGAGAAAAAAATCGACATATATATAATATGGCATAATAATTATTATGGATTCACATTATTTTATTGTGTAACTAAGATCTAATGTTCTCATTAACAAAAAAAGAGCCCATAGTCTCATAAAACTTTTGATATAACTCAAATATTATATTGCAAAATGTGCATCTTGATCTTTTTTTTCATTTGCGGTAGGAAAATATATTTGATTCAAAAGAGAAACAAGAAATATATATCTATATATATATATATATATATATATATATATATATATATATATATATATATATATGCTTGATGGAGGTATGGTAGAAAATATGTAGAAAGAGTTGGACTAAGTGTTTTCTGTGCTTTGTAATTTTGGAACCTACAATAAAACCAAAAATATATATTAGTGTTACTACAAGTATTTATGAATTATGGCTTGGTAAAATACATAAACTAAAATTGGAAAGAGGAAGAATATCTTAACTTTCAGAATCTATGAACTTGATGTACGAAAGAATATTTGTGTTTGTTGGTCACAACTCTTTTATCTCAACAATAACTGGGCAATGCTCTTTTAGTTATAGCATCTCCGACATACAATCAATTTTGCAACTCAGTGTTTCCTGTGTGCATTCAACATTGTGCTCATAGTTAAATGTTGTGTAATCTTTAAAAAGTATGCATTTAGCAGTGTTTTTATGAACAATTTGTTTGCATTTACTCAAATTTATTGAAAAGGAGGAGAGAAAACATTTTTTTCCTTCAGTACTCCTTCGATCTGTGTTTTTATTTTATTTTTCTTTTTCTTTTTCTTTTCAGAGAAATTGAATTGTTAGGCTCAAATATGTATCATCAAAATGAAATATTGTGTACATCAAACTAAAAATATTGTTACATGAACAAAGAAGTTACTAGTAAACATGCATATGTTCTTGACATGGCAAAAGATAATAAATGCTCTCTTTCAAACTCATCATTCAATGGTTCAAAAAAAAATTTGATCTAGAGGTAACTATTGACTGCCTTTCACATCATTCCTGACAATGTTTTTGAACAAACAGAGCATAGATGTATTTGATGCTAATTCATACTCTATTTTGAGAAATTTTTCTCTATGACTGTTGGAACATGGTCTCCTACGAGCTGCGAAACTGGTCCATTTTGGAATAATTTTGATTAGATTTAGTCTAGCGCAGGAGTTTTGGGGTGGGTCAAAGCCCCGAAAGCATTGTAATGGGTAAAAGGGTAAACCAGGGGTCTGAAAACCACGGTTTGTGGACCATAGGAAAGTCTAGGCTAGATTATTATAAATAGAGGAACATTTTGTATTGAAAGGTAGGAAATAAAGAGCTATTGATGCGAATTGTGGTTTAAGTTGTCTGGTTGGGTTTTTGGGGAAAGGAATCCTGCTGGATTTGTGCGCGGAGATCCAGAGTCCAGTTGTGTGCAGACCCTATTGTTGTGTGTGCAGGCTAGGAAGGGGATTGTAAGAAGGAACTGATGAATTGATGAATAAGAAAGATTGATAGAGAAATAAATATGTGAGTATTATCTTTATGAATCATTGGTAATTACTGCATTATGCGCATTCTGTATTTAAGCTGCGAAAGATCTGTGTAAGTGTGTTTTCTGTATCTGGATCTATTCTGTTCTGTTCTATTTCTGCAATATTGTGCTACTGTCATAAAATTATATAGTTATAGATCTAGCGCACGTGGATGCGAATAGAAACCTACTTGGCCCTGTTCAAAACAAGGCGATGTGGGTATCACAGGGCCGAACGTAGCTCTGCTTGCCTTACCTATCCTTTCTCAGGGTGCGGAAACCTGGTTCCAGCACCCACCCATACTACTTCGGGTGAGACTTTGACCTGCACAGGTAGGTCATTGCCGAAAGGGCCAGTAGTATAGGGGTTTGTTGGCAAACCTTGAAATCCGAACCTGGGTCAAGGCCCCTCGAGCCAACAAATGGTTTCGTTGATGGGACCTAGACCATTTTGAGAAAGGGATCAGGTACTGAAAATCAAATACTGGAGATCTAACACAGAGGTGAATAAGCGCTACTCTGGATGAAAGTACAACATGGAGCGGTAAGTACTATCGAACCAATCAAGAAAAGGATCACTCTGCCCATAGCCTGCTGAGAAGAGCAGCTACGCAAGGCCAGCCAGTTGCCCCAATGTCAGACTCGCGGGAGAACAAGCCCTCAACCGAAACCTCGCTAGAAGGAGACACTTGAAATTACCTACCTTTAAAGGCGCAGCCGATGAGGACATGGATCGTTTTTGGTTCGTGGTCGACTCGGTATGGACTACGCAGGGGGTGGTAAGCGATATTGTGAAGAGAGCACAGTTATCCCTAGCCTTCGAAGAGAGAGCTTTGGACTAGTATATGTGGTACATATCTCAAAATCGGAGCACGTCTCTTCAAGATATTAAGGACGCCCTAAAACAACAGTTCTGGAAGCCAAAATATTACTCTCAGTTGGTAGCAGAAGTAAAGGAATTCAAGCAAGGTGCATCTGAATTAGTGTGGGAGGCCAATCAGCGATTGAAGAAAGCAATCAGGGAAGAAGGGTTTAAGTACGATGACAGATAACACACGGAATGGTTCATCGCTATGTTGCTACCTCACTTGCGTATACCGATGGGCCACCAAACCTTCGAGTCGCAAGAAAAAGCCTTGGAAGCTGCCATGAAACTCGAAGCTGTGCCCAAAGACAACACTTTGGGAGGAGTACAG
The DNA here is from genome assembly GCA_034641835.2 of Pinus albicaulis. Taxonomy (NCBI): domain Eukaryota; kingdom Viridiplantae; phylum Streptophyta; class Pinopsida; order Pinales; family Pinaceae; genus Pinus; species Pinus albicaulis. The sequence goes on along the minus strand of CM076576.1, from coordinate 505,605,885 downwards.
CAAATTCAAGAGCAACTCGGAGCCATGCACATGGATATTTAGAGCTTACAGACGAAACAGGGAAAAGGAGCTAGCGTAGACCTCTGGTGCGAACGATGTCGGGTATCTAGCCATACAAAGGACCAGTGTCCTCTATTGACAGATTACATGCAGGCAGGAGGACCTAGTCCGCTACGTCCCGGCTCCAGCGAGTTTGTGCTATGGTGCAATTATTGCCGGGTAGCGGGACTACATGATAAGGCCAAGTGTCCTCGGCTAAGTGTGGGTGAACTGAAGCAACAATGGTACAGGTTGTGCCAATCGGTAGGGCACAATGAGAAGAACTTTCGCATGTACGACTTGATTGTAGATCGAGGAAACTTCTATAGGGTACAATCAGACCTTGCGTCGCCGAGATCACCCGCAAAATTTGGTGGCTCCCTAGCAAGGGGCAGGGGAGGTCAGGGAGGAAGCGCAGGACGGGGGCAGGGGCAACTGATCTGCTATAACTACGAAGAGGTAGGGAATTTCGCAAGGGACTACCCAAATCCCACCAAGAAATCCTGCAAATATCACCGACAGCTGGACCATGAGATTGAAGACTGCCCAATCCTAATAGCAAAAATGCAGGACAAACAGCCCACCCCTAGGCAGAATGTGTAAAGAGTTAAAACTGAGCTAAGGAATGCAGACCCGAGTGTGAAATTCATGACACACAGCGGAATGGTCACCCGAGGAGCCAAGGAAGCACTTTCCAGGGATCCGATGACCTCTCAGGAAGGATTGAACATCAGAGGGCAAGAAACACTAACAACTCCCGTGCAGCTGTCGACACACCTCAAGATAGAGGAATGGGTTGAGCCCTTTCAGAAGGCATGTCTGGAGCTGCTACATAACCCAAAGGTTGTAGAAAACATTCAAGTATTATTGCATAGCTGCGCAGCCAGACCCAATACAATTCCTGGGACCAAGGATTTACACAAACTATATAGCTATAAAAAACACACCGAAAGAGAAATGCGGTTGACTACGCAGATTGGCGATTACGAGATGGATCAAGTTATTCTCGATCTTGGGTCTGATGCGAACGTATTACCAAACCAAACATGGCAATAGATGGGAGAGCCTAAATTGGAATGGTCCACCATCCAGCTGCACATGGCGAATCAGCAAAAGATCATCCCTCTAGGAAGGTTACCAAAGTCATGGTAGATATCGCAAGAGTAAAAGTCCTAGCTGACTTTGAAGTAATAGAAATTTTGGAAGATGCGGATCCCTACCAAGCGCTCCTAGGACTAGACTGGGCTATAGACATGAGGGGTGTCATTAACCTCAAAAAGAGCAGCATGGTGTTTGAGGGTAATGGTACGCGCGTTATAGTACCACTAGATCTCGCAAAAGGTGTGTGGTATACAGAGCCAACATACGAGGAGGAGGAAATAGATCACATTTACAAATTGAATACGCAGGATGAAGACCAGGTTAACCCCATAGCAGAAGGAATGCTCTGTTGGGAGAAGGACAGTGAATGCTTTTCCGACCCTGAGGGGGAACTGGAGAATTGGCAAAATCGGTTACACAATGTCTCGGCGCTGCGATGTCCTCGGGTTGCAAGGGCCCTCTACTGCATTTCTTCGGAGGTAAGAGATATACCCCACTTTGATGAGTCTGGTAGCGTCCAGGAATTCCTAAGAGCACTGGAAGCTAGGGTGCCAAGAGAACGACGGCTCTGGGCCCTTAATCTAGCTATGTGTGGGACACCTACATGATGGTGGGATACCCACAAGAAAGCATTCACGGAATGGGAGACATGCCGGGATAGGATGATTCTGTGGTTTGCCCCTCTAGCTGACATACACACCAAGATATTTCTCAGACCCGAGGATCCCCGCGCGCATCTGCGCACCTGGATGACCAAATGGTCTGACCGGATTACAGAAGAATGGGTCCATCTATTTGTTCATGCCTTCGGCCCTATCCCCGCCGCTTGGTATTTAGATGCGGAGTTACACCAGCGCACCCACCACTGGGAAATACTAAAAGAGGAATTTATAGGAATGCTCAGACTAATTGGGGGGACGGAGATGCTCGACGAAGCTCTGCAAGACATCGATGCGTTTGTATTTAAGAATTTGCACCACCATGCTGCACACAGCATCTGCATGGATCTACACAAGTTAAACAACGCCTGCGTCCATGACCCCTTCCCTATGACCTTCTCTGGCGAAATCCTTGATAGTGTGGGTGGACAGGAGGCCTATTCCTTCACCGATGGGTTCTCAAGGTACCACAAGATCCGAATTGCACCTGAGGATCATAGTAAGACTACATTCTTGACTGAATGGGGGTCCTTTCAATATACGGTCATTCCCTTTGGTCTCAAGAACGTACCCGCTATTTTCTCAAGGGTCGTAGTTGTTGTATTCAAGGAGTTTATTCATAAGTTCCTAGAATTTTATTTCGATGACTGGACGGTCTTTGGCATGGTAAAGGAGCATGTCTCTAAACTACGATTAATGTTGGATGCATGCCGGAAGCATCAGATTTCCTTGAATATTAAGAAGTGCATCTTCAGTGTACCGTTTGGAATGTTGCTCGGACACATAGTCTATTGACAAGGGTTGATGGTTGATCCTACGAAGGTAGCCGTAATTATAAACCTTGCAGTCCCAACAACGGAAAAACAACTACGTTCTATTCTTGGACACATGGGCTATTACAGGAAATTCATTCAGGGCTACGCACTGATCACAACACCCATGGAAGAACTACTAAAAAAAGATGTTTCCTTTTTTTAGAACTATGAATGTCATAAGAGCTTTGAACTGCTCAAGGAGAAGATGATCTCTGCACCCATACTAATATTTCCTGATTGGTCGAAGGAATTTCATGTACATGTGGATGCGTCAGGCATCGCCTTGGGCGTTGTCCTAACTCAACCTAGAGAGGGAGATATTGATCACCCAGTTTCCTTTGTGAGTCGGAAACTCTCGGGCGCATAACGGAACTACTCTACCACTGAGCAACAAGGATTGGCTATGGTATACGCGTTATAGAAATATCGGCACTATCTACTAGGTGGACACTTTAAAATTTTCACTGATCATTCGGCTTTGAAATACCTGGTCAAAAAGCCTGTGTTGGGGGGGGGGGAATTTTCCGCTGGCTGTTGCTATTTCAGGAATATGATTTTGAGATCATCGTCAAGCCTGGAAGGTTGAATGCGGGCCTGGATCATACATCTCGCATCGAGACAGGGGAAGAACCTGCTAACTTGGAGGAAGGCTCACTAGATGCGCAGCTGTTCACCATTAAGGTTGTTGACATACACTTCATTGATATTATTGAGTTCCTCACTACAGGTGTAGCCCCCACAGAATATTTGGTGCAGCAGAAGAAGGAGTCGGTGACTTGGGCAGTGGACTTTACTATCATCGCTGGTCAGTTATACAAGCTACGCGCGGATGAAATACTACGCAGATATGTCCTGGAACATGAACGGCCTGTTGTTTTAGAGGAAGCACATGAAGGTGTCGCAGGAGGCCACTATGCAGGACGAGCAACGGCACAAAATATTTTGAGGGTTGGGTTATGGTGGCCTACCCTGCATCAGGATTCTTACACCTATTGTAAATCACGTGACACATGCCAGTGAACCGGACGACCCTCGCACCGAGATTAGATGTCATTACAGCCTCAAATGGCTTTATAAGCTTTTGACAAATGGGCCATTGATTTTATAGGGCCCATCAATCCGCCAGGAAAGAAAACAGGGCTACATTATTACTGCCACTGACTATGTCACTCGATGGGCTGAGGGACAAGCGATGAAGGATTGTACTGCAGATACTGCTGCGCACTTCATCTTTGAGCAGATTCTGAACAGTTTTGGCTGCCCGAAGATCCTAATGAGTGACAGAGGTACGCACTTTGTTAACCAAACGATTCAAGCCCTGAATGAGGAATTCCGGATCCACCATGCAAATAGTACACCTTACCATCCCCAGGAAAATGGGGCGGTTGAAGCTTTTAACAAAATTTTGGAACAGGCATTAACCAAGGTTTGCAATGCCAATCGTAGTGACTGGGATGTTCGCATGCCCTCTGTTTTGTGGGCCTACCAAATGACTTGCAAGAAGCTGACAGGCAGGACCCCCTTTCGAATGGTCTATGGAAAGGAGGCCATTATGCCCATAGAATACATTGTTCCTAGCCTACGCATCGCAGCATTTACAAATATGGTGGAACCAAATATCATAGAGGAGCATCTTGCGTAGCTTTTGGCTTTGGAGGAAGATCATTTTGTTGCTAATTTTCATCAACAGGTTTAGAAGGCTCGTGATAAAGCCTGGCATGATCAACATATTCGCCAAAAGACATTCCTCACAGGCGATCTCATCCTTTTATACATTAGCCAGTTTGCGAAACACCCAGGGAAATTCTGGCAACACTGGCTTGGTCCCTACACAGTTAAGGAGATCACAGATGGTGGAGCAGTCCAGCTAGCTACCATGTGTGGTGACATCTTTCCTGGCTTTGTCAATAGTATTCGACTCAAGCCATACATGGCTAAATTACTATATGGCGGCCACAGTGACTTGGGATGAGTCACAAGATTGTGTTGGGGGACTGTTGGAACAGGGTCTCCTACGAGATGCGAAACTGGTCCATTTGGGAATACTTTTGATTAGATTTAGTCTAGCGCAGGGGTTTTGGGGTGGGTCAAAGCCCAGAAAGCATTGTAATGGGTAAAAGGGTAAACCAGGGGTCCAAAAACCATGGTTTGCGGACCATAGGAAAGTCTAGGCTAGATTATTATAAATAGAGGAACATTTTGTATTGAAAGGTAGGAAATAAAGAGCTATTGATGCAAATTTTGGTTTAAGTTGTCTGGTTGGGTTTTTGGGGAAAGGACTCCTGCTGGTTGTGTGCGCGGAGATCCAAAGTCTAGCTGTGTGTGGACCCTGCTGCTGTGTGCACAGGTTGGGAAGGGGATTGTAAGAAGGAACTGATGAATTGATGAATAAGAAAGATTGATAGAGAATTGAATCTGTGAGTACTATCTATGTGAGTCATTGGTAATTACTGCATTGTGTGCATTCTGTATTTAAGCTGCGAAAGATCTGTGTAAGTGTGTTTTTTGTATCTGGATCTGTTCTGTTCTGTTTTGTTTCTGCAATATTTTGCTACTGTCATAAAAGTATATAGTTATAGATCTAGTGCACATGGATGCGAATAGAAACCTACTTGGCCTTGTACAGAACAAGGTGATCTGGGTATCACAGGGCCAAACACAGCTCTGCTTGCCTTACCTATCCTTTCTCAGGGTGCGGAAACCTGGTTTCAACACCCACCCATACTACTTCGAATGAGACTTTGACCTACGCGAGTAGGTCATTACCGAAAGGGCCAGTAGTATAGGGGTTTGTTGGCAAACCTTGAAATCCAAACCTGGGTGAGGACTCCTCGAACCAACAATGACTATCATTCAATAGCAATTGTAGTGAATCAGGTAACATATTTTTGGTTAAGAAAATTGTGCAAGAAATAATGTGACAATTGGTACCTTAATAAAAATGGAAAATAAACATACAAAAAACACAATTTTAAAGAAACTATTAGCTTTCATTAGAAATGAAAGTATAGTTATTCTAGCAACAGAATTACAATTGCATTGTCATATGCAACTTCACCATATTTTATATTGAGTTCAAGTTGCTTTTTATTCTGTTGGAAACCTATTATTATTTCTCTTATTGAACCAACTGCATATGTATCATTTGAGACAAGAAGAGTGTGTATTGTTGTATCTGGAGCTTGTCTACATTTTTTGCAAACCTATGCAATTGATTCAATCATGATTTTGTCATGAAATGCTATGCAAAATTTTGTGTCTCCTTGTTCATAAATACCCTTGTTCCTTATCACAAAAACTGTAATTCGAACATTGTTTCCAACAATAAACATGTTTTGTTAACACTCTATAATATTATTTCTCATGTTCTGAACTGTGATAGTTAGTTGATCGTGGATATCAACCAAATAAGCATGGAGCAGTCAGGCATTTGCAGGATATTTATGACTTTTAGTTTGTGTTGGCCCATAAATAACCAATATATCACCTTCAAAATTCTTTGCATATGCTCCTGATCATATTTCAATGATTGATGGAGATGTTGTTTCCATTGTTTTTTGTCTATTTATATGAAAAATCAAAATTATATGCTTCAAAAAACATTGACATTGAATTAATTAAAACATGTCATTTGACTATACAAATATTCAGTGCAATGCAAACCTAACCTTTTTTTTATTCTCATCTTCAACCATTTGTTCTTCGAACAATTTTTTACTAGAGCTACGTGTTTCCATGATATTGTTCTAAATCACTGGACCAATCGTTGCCAAAAAATGAAAATCCAAGTCATCAAGTCCGAGATAAGTGTATAAAGAACATTTAAAACATTGCATGTTCTGCAGTGATACATTATATATACTTGTATTCTAGTTTTATATTATATTAGCCATTGTTGATGGCTATGTAGTAAATGTGCATAAGTTACAATAAATAAAATGTTTTGTAGATTTCATTCACAAATACACATAAAGTTCATTTATGGAAATCTGTTAATAAGAATAACTATGGTCACTTTATTTTTTCTCTTCTTTTCTTTTCAAAAGTACGTGCGCAAGAAATAATTAACTATGAACTAGAAGCTAAATAAAATGATACTATTCAATATATAGAACAAAATGACACAAAGTGAAAACGAAAATGTGTAAATTGCATGTCAATCATGACAGAAAAGCTTATATTTATACAAGACAAACTGAACAAATCTATGTTCATGGTTCAAAGGCTTATCGAAATTTGATATTTTCATGCTTTTGTTATTTTTCTTGTTTCTTGCGATGCATAATTTCTTTGTTTTTCAATATTTGTAAATCAAAGCATATGTCAAAGTTGGACATTTGAAATGTGACAAATATTGTGACACGTCAACAATGAAATTGTGGAATATGAGCATTGGAAAAAATGACTCAAGGCGACAACAAATATATGGTTAGACAAATTGGATGAAGATCTATCCAATAAGCATCGAAGACATGGAAAGAAATAGTATTAGCTCAAATATTTGTCCAAAAGTGATCTAGAATTGAGCTATAGTCATTTTTTGGTTTTTTTGTATGAAAACTGAAGCCATTATTTTGTATAAATGAAAGTATTTTTTTTTGTTGATGGCTAGTTTGCAACATGTCCAAATTCAAATCACCAACAAGCTCAATTGGGTAATTGTTGCATGTGTGCTCTAAAATTAATTTGTTGAAATTAACTATTTCTTCAATGTTTGTATTTGGTGCAATATATACTTTTGCAGCTATAATGGTTTTTCCTTCAACGTGGAATGTTGTAATTGTTGATTCAATTTGGATTTTTGTATAAATGAAATGATTCTCAATCACAATATATTTTCTGTAGTATGTGATAATTCCATGTAAATGGTATAAATTTATTGTAGTGATATTTTCTTGAAAATAATGGATTCGATGGAGCTTATTTTTCTTTTTTTCCTTGGAAAAAAAGAATGTCAGCACTCATTAGATCATAGTCAACAATGATATCTTCAAAATTCAAGGAAAAACTACTAGTGTTCAATGAACATATCATCAAATCATCAGTTTTTTTACTTTGATATATGCTATATTGAAGCTCATAAGAGCCATTTTGTCTAAGTCTCTTTAGCTCAATATAAAATTTCTCATTCAAGGAAAAGTCACAATGTGCCAATTTGTTTAATAAATATAAGGATTTAATATCTTTGACATGAGAAAGTGTAGTATAAACAAGTCCATGTTTCTTAAATCCTTTTGGATCAAAAGCCAATTTTTCCATTGTTAACCCTTGTGATCGATGTATAGTTCATGCACATGTCAGTTGAATAGGAAATTGTTCTCTTGTAAAACTACTTTTATTATTTGATTCATTATTCCTACAAACTCTAATAATAGGTGTCCACTTAGACATTATTCCATCTTTGTACATATTTTCCATTTTTTCTCGTTGAATAGTTCCAACAACTATATCAAATTTTCAAAATGTTGTTGATGCTCTAAAAATTCCTTCAGTGCCATTGACCAAGCCATCCTGAATATTGTGATTTATGTTAAATAGTTCAATAAGCATATTTTCTTTGAGCACAATGGAAGATGGTGACTACATTTTGATCTATTTATTATGATTTATATTTGTATATCCAATTGTTATATCATATGCATTTAATATAATTGCTTCTTTTTTAATAAGAAACAACAATATTTCATTATTTTCATGTACACTCTTGTTCAAATAAAAGGGTTATGGAAAAATTGGATCATTTGGTGTTGATCGGTAATAATGTTTATTCAAAAATGCAAGATAATAATCAATATGTGAACATGTTATGATTATTTTTATTATGGATAAAAAAAAATTATTATCTTGTCGCATTACTTGTTTTAGTTCATAAGGTTTCACATTTTCTTTCCAAAAATTGTAAGGAGCACTAGTACCTTTAAGTTGTGGTTGTTCAAATATACAACTATCATGTACAAGTTGTGCTTGACATAGGTCACCACATAATATTATGTCAAGGTTCCCAAACAGGGAAGCTAGAGTATTCATAATTTCTCGGAGTCCCTTGTCAATTTTATATAGAAATCGAACCCAATTAATGAAACCTCATATATCAATAAAAATTTAAGTTGTTTGTATTCTTTTCTCAATATATCGAGTGTGTTAGAAGCCAATGGAACCATGTGACATGGTGAAAGTGGAAAATGAAAAGGTGAATGGACGGTAACACCATGTGCAATATATGTAAATTTTTTTGTAAATGCAAGTATTAGTTTTTTTTTCAAAGCGTCACTTTGTAAGTATTTTTTATAAATACGTACTAGTGCATGGTAAAGTGCTTGTGTAGTGAATTTCTTTCTTGTACCTGCACCTCTAGTGATTAACATATAGAAGTGCTTACGAGGATTATTATTTTTCCATAGAACTATTTGTTTAATTATTGGTTGTTTCTCTTGATTTAATTGTGTCATAATCTCATGGTATGCTAATGTGTCCAAAAAAAAGGGATTCTTAATGAATTCATTGTCTTCTAGACATTTAGTTTGAGTGTTTTTTAATTTCATTTTCTCTTACAAATGTTGTTGAATGTCATATTTTTCATTAGAACAAGCACTATTTTCAATTTTTAAGGGAAAGTGAAGCATAAATATCTCATCACTTTCGTATGCAATTATAGTAGAAGTTGTTTCAATATCACCACATGGTGTGACTAAATGAGAAAAAAAAATCATGTGACATCGATAATTTGTTTATGTGAAAAGTATGCTTCATCCCATGTTTCTTCATTTTTCTTTAATGTGTATTCAAACTCTTTTTATGGAATATCAAGCATCATTTTTTCTCTATAATAGTTTTCTAGGTCCATGTGTTCATTGTATTGAATGAATCTTATGACACATGGACGTTTTCTTTTTTTGGATGTTTCTTTCGTGATTGAATAAGAGGAAACATATTCTTCCAAGAAATATTCTCAAGAGCATCAAGGCATGCAAAATATCTATCAACAGTTGTCATGAAAACAATATCTTCAAAATTTTCTGGTTCTTGTTCTAACAATATAGGTCTTTTCAGAACATATGTTTGTTTTTTAGTTGGAGCAGTGTTAATGAAAATTGTTTTTTTAGAAGTTGAATACAAAGGCAATGACAGAGCAATGTGGATTGCTTGTCAACTTGAAATTTGTTGCATATTTAGAAATTTGTTTTTGAGCTTACGAATAGTTTCAATTGTGTTGTCTCCGCAAGACATGCAATTTTCTTGAATTTTTTTGAATTAAATTATCATGGAGAGATCCATTTTTGTCATATAAGAACTGCAATATTCTGCTGCAGCATTGGCATCTAAAATAAATTGAGCATTTGTGTTTTCTTTGCAGAATGAAGGGATTTTTTTTCAAATGAATTTATCCACACATCACAAGGATTTCTTTTGAGAAGTAAAATTTTCCAAGTAATACAAAATCGTAAGAGCATGATGTATTCTTGTTTTTTAATTCCAAGAACAACTAAAAACATGGTAAATGTTATGTTTTTTTAATAGGATTTGTTATGCAGAAGAACTCAAGATTATTTTTCATCATTTGCATCTCATTTTTTTCCTTACACAAAGGTTTTCATCAATTGGTGGGATAGGGAAACCAAATCTACAAGTAGAATTTTTGTGTTATTTGAATTCTTTTTTGTGGTGATGTGTTTGAAATTGAATCATTTGGTTCAACAAAATTGTTGAATCACAAGTCAAATATTGATCAATGAAACCTATGACATTGACATCAAGGGAATTTTGATATATTGGCCCATTTTGAATCCAAAGTAATCCATGGTCATGTTTTGTTCCTCTACTTTGGAATTTTGTAATAAAACAATAATATTCCACTTGACCAAATAATTTATTATTTCTTATTATCAAGGAAAATAGTGATGAGATTCTATTCCTATAATATTGACTACATATTACTGGTTGACATTTGATCAATGTGTCAATAAATTCATCATCAAATTTCTTTGCCTCATTTATTATCAAGTCACTACTTTGATTTTTTAGTGCATTTATCAATGGTTCCCAAAGATGCTCATCACTAGTGAATGTCATAAACAAATTCAATGGGCCAAGTTTTCATATCATTGAAAATATATCCTTTAGTAAGTGTTCAAAATAGTCAAGAAATATATAAATTCTTCTTAAAAATTGATATGAAATTGGTTATTTTAATCATTTCTAAAGATTTCTTTTATTTTTAACATCTTTAGCAACTAGTTTTTGTCCTTCTAGCTCTCCTGCGTGAATAGAAATTAAAGTTGAGTTAGAAACCTAGTTTATCAAAGTACGGATTTCCTTAAAAAATATGTTTGTAATATGTGTTGAGAAGTCACCAGACATGTGCAACAGTTCCCACTATGAAATTTTTTTATATGAAAAGTGACTAATAACATCAATAGGGTGACTTGATCCAAGGAAAAGTGTCAAGAAGTTTAGTTCTTTAGAAAATTTGTCTTGAAAAATGCCTAGGGGATGAAACCATTCAAAAGATGAAATTTGTATTATCCTTGATCAATATCATGCATAAGGTGGGCCTCTGAATAACCATTTACAAGTGTTTTAGTTTTTGGCTCTACATCATTATTTGCATTTGGTCAGTCTAGTTCCTTCATTTTTGGACTATCGTTCTGATGATTTTGTCTACTTTGATCAAAATGTTTTTTCCATTCATATTTGATTACTATTTTTTCTCTCTAGTACAAACATGTGTTTCAAAATTCATGCAATGTAGATATAATTTTTTTGGGTCGAATATTTCTAGAAAAATAAGCATTCTTGTATTCCAATTTTCTTTTTAGCATAATTCCCACTGTCATATTGTCATCAATATCTCTAGGTAATGTTTTCTAAATTCTATAGAGATTGGAAGGAAAATTTATGATTTTTCCTGTTAATCCAATAAGTGATATTTTGTAACCAAGTTTTCTTATTTGTGCAAAATCCATCCTTGGTGCCACTAATATCTCTTCCAAATATGTCAATTATGCAACATAGATGAATTTTTATTTTCATCGAATATGAAGAGGTGATGCAAATGTAGGAATATTTTCATTGAGTATTTCATTATTACAACATTTCCATATTTTGTTGAGATTGCAACAAGATGATGAGCTTAGTGGAAAGAAGTCGCCTTCACTAAGTGGGCCCGTAGGCTATTTTTGGCGCACAGTCTATTTTTAGACATGTCGATCATATTCTATAAGTTGCAGGATGCTATTTGTGGATGGTTGGTCAAGTTGGAAAAATAGATGGAATTCTATTTTTAGACATATTGGGCAGAATCTATTTTTAGATTGCCAGTCTAAAAATAGATATGTCGAATATTATTAGCTCTTAATAATATTTGGACTATAAACATTATCTTATTCTCAGCACTTGCTTGCGTACGATGTGGCACAGAACCGATGTGTATGAATTACGCTATTCCCGAGGGGTTATGGAGCTATTGCATGGAGAATTCGCTATAACTCATGTGAGAGAGTTTGGTGGAGTTGATTGAGGAAGTTAATGGAGTTATGTTCAATTTAACTCATGAACATAGTTGAGCTAGTTGTATCTTGTCTAACCGATTGATACAAATGTGAGAGTGGTGTAATCAATTATTAATTAATTCACTAATTATTAACTCATAAATCAACTAAAGAATACATCAGTTAACTACAGTGCATGGACAGTTTCAATGGAGACCAGTGAAGAGGTAGGTGAAAGAGCAATGTGACTATCAGTTGTGACTATACTGGTGCATGAGTTTGCACCACACATTGATGGAGATGCCAATGAGGATTGCAGTGCATACCAGGTGGATTTGAGTTCATTCAGAGCCAATATTCAACAGGGATTGCGCAGTAGAGGCAGGCTAATAGGTGGCAGAGATTGGAGCATGTGTTTTGCTAGATCGGACCTGATTAGTGTGTAGCAATTGGAGATTGTACTAAGAGCTTGTGAGGAGCTTTGTATGATTATTGTTACATGATCTCTATGACATATAATATACAGATAGTTGGGGGTTTTCATCTTTAATCTTTCCCATAAATTACTGTGTTCATATGTGTGAATTTTTATGGTTTTAATGTGTGCATGCAATTGATTTTATTTCCGCAATTAATGATCAATGGTAGAAGAGATTCTGCATTGTGCATGAATTCAAATAGTGTGTGATCAGGAGAATATTGGATGTATAACATATCAGTTATATAATTTCTACGTGGTATCAGAGCGATAGTTGATCATTGGAGCAATTGCAAAACATTGAAGCGGTTGAGTTTTGTGCTGGTGGAATTCGAATTTGCAGTAGTGTTTTCTTGGTGTCGAAGTTGAGATGTCTTTCAACGGATTGCGAATTGAATATGCCCTTGAAGGTAGCTCAAATTATATTGCATGGAAGGACAGGATGGAGGCGGTGCTAGAGGATAATGGGTTGAAGGAGTTCATAGATGCAGAAATTCCAAAACTTGCTTCTAGCGATGCTGCCGCACTTGACGCATGGCAAAAGAAGACAACAAAATGTCGAAGGATTCTGTTGGAAGGTGTGAAGGATCACATAGTGTCCAGCCTTCATGGTAAAGCTTCTCCATTCTTGATGTGGAAATATTTTATAGACTTTTTCCAAAGCAAGAGCGACCAGACGAAGTTGGCGCTCAAGGATAAGCTCAGGAATATAAAAATGGAGAAGGACGAAAGTATACCCAAGTACCTCACGAAGTTCTTCCAATGCAGGGATGGGCTGGGAAGTGTGGGGGTTACTGTAGATGAAGAGGACTTGGTGAGATTGGCTCTCCTTGGGCTTCCTAAGAGTTGGCATTCCTATCAGGACTCTATCAATGGTCGGGAGAAACTGCTAGGATGGGAGTGACTTTGGCCGGATCTTGTGCAGGAGGAGATAAGGCGGAGTACCAGGGACAGATCTTCATCGAAGAATGCCGATGAATAAAATTGTGCTTTAGCTGCCAAAGCAAGAAAGGGGAAGAGCAAGAAGAATGCTTCTCAATCCGGTGCGAAAGGAAAGAAGCAGGACAGGTCCAAGGTGAAATGCTTTCATTGTCACCAACACGGACATTACGCCACTAATTGTCCACAGAAGAAGAAAAATAAGCAGGCTGCTGGATCTATAGCTGGAGAGGCCTTAGCCTTGCAGTTTGAGCTGGATTTTTCGTTGATCGCATACTTGGTATCAAGTGTGATGGGATCAGTGTGGTTTCTTGACAGTGGTGCGTCTTTTCATATGACTGGAGTCAAATATTTGTTTAGTGATCTGGATGAGAAGGATCTTGGAGTGCACATCGAGATGGGCTATGATGGTAGATACAGTGCGACTGGTATCGGGACCATTTCCTTTGAGAGAGAGTCTGGTAAACCTTTCATATTGAAGGATGTCATGCATGTTCCAAGATTGAAGAAGAATCTGATCTCGGTGGCCATGTTAGAAGACAAGGGATATGATGTTGTCTTTAGCGAGGGAAAGGCTTTCCTGCGTAGTAAGGTAACTGGTGAAACCCGAAGGATAGGGGTTCGAGTTAAAAACCTTTATCAGTTGCAGGTAGATGGCTGCGTAGCAATGGCATTCAAGGAAGAAGGAGTGGTGAGCCGGGATGAGGGCGAGCTATGGCACATGTGATTTGGCCATCTTCACCATGGTGCTTTGAAAATTTTGCAGCAAAGTTCTATCGGGCTTCCCAAAGGTACACTTGTGCAGTCAGATCAGTGCAAGGGATGTACTTTGGGAAAATTTTGTAAAAGCCACCTTTCACGAGAAGGATAGTTGCACCACGAAGATCCTTGAGAGAATTCACACAGACGTGTGTGGACCTTTCTCAGTAGCTTCGACAGCAAAGCACAGGTACTATGTGATATTTGTTGATGACTTTTCTTGGAAGTGTTGGATCTTCTTCATGCAGAATAAGAGTGAGACATTCTCAAAGTTCTGTGAGTTCAAGGCACTGGTGGAGAAAGAGTCGGGAAAGTGGGTGAAGGCTCTTAGGAGCTACAATGGTGGTGAATTCATCTATGGCAAATTCAAGGACTTTTTGCAAAGGAATTCGAAGAGATATCATAGCGCCTCATAACCCACAGCAGAATGGGGTCGCAGAGCGGAAGAAAAGAATGATTGTGGGTGTTTCACGGGCGATGTTTCATGATCAGGGCCTTCCCATACACTTGTGGGATGAGGCATGAAATACTGCGGTTTATGTGCAAAACCGTTGTCCTCACAGGATACTTGGCATGAGTACACCCGAGGAGGCGCTTTCTGGTAAGAAGCCTGATATTTCTCATTTGAGGATTTTTGGTTCACCTGTTTACATTCATGTGACGAAGGATGCCAGGAAGAAGCTGGAGTCGACCATAGAGGTTGGGATATTTGTGGGGTACACTGATACACCCCACAACTATCGTGTGTATTTTCCAGACAGTCGGAACACTATTGTGCGACAGGATATCAAATTTAATGAGGAGAAAGCCTTGAATTGTTCGTTTGAGAGGGAGCCACACTTGCATGCAGATGAGGAGCTATTCATTCCTAAGGATGAGCTTCAGGATGTGGATCAGCCACATGAGGAGGTTCATGGAGTGGAAGAGACCACTCATGCAGTGCCAACCATCAGAGGGCGAAATCTCACTACAGAAGCTGAGTGACTGAATCAGGATGCAGAGAAGATTGTAGGAGCACCTACATCACAGCGCAGACAGAGAAAGTCACCTGACCGATATACTGGATACATGGCTCTTATGAGCAAGTGTATCGTGACAGAGCCATCCTCTTTCGAGGAAGCTGTGGAGGACCCTGCATGGGTAGATTCCATGGTGGAAGAGTATGATTCGATTGTCAAAAACATTGCATGGGAGATTTTCCCAAGGCCAGAAGGGAAATCAGTGGTAGGTTCAAGATGGATCTACAAAGTGAAGCAAGCAGCTGACGGGAGTGTGGAGAAGTGCAAGGCAATATTTTTTGCCCGAGGCTTCTCACAGATTGATGGGATCGATTATGAGGAAACCTTTGCACCTGTCGCAAGTTATTCTTCCATATAGACGATCCTAGCTCTCTCAGCGCAGATGGGGTGGCACATTCATCAGATGGATGTGAAGACTACATTCCTCAACGGGGTGATTGAGGAGGAGGTGTACATAGAGCAGCATGAAGGTTTTGAGATCTTCAGCAGCGAGTCGCATGTGTGCAGGCTCAAAATAGCGTTGTATGGGTTGAAACAAGCACCTCGTGCTTGGTACACACGGATCAACAGTTACTTTACCAGACTTGGTTTTACCAAGAGCGAGGCGGATCCCAACCTGTACCAGATAGTGGTTGAGGGTAAGTTGCTGATCATTGTAATTTATGTAGATGATTTGATTTTGACCGGTGATGAACAGTTGATACTCTCATGCAAGGCTGATCTTGCAAAAGAGCTTGAGATGAAGGACTTGGGCCTCCTTCATTATTTCCTAGGATTGGAAATTTGGCAGTGCAGTGATGGACTGTTTGTGTCTTAAGGAAAGTATGCCCGGGAGATACTGGAGAAGTTCAACATGCATGGCTGCAATCCTATCGACACTCCTATTCCTGGTGGTTGGAGGAAAGAGGATGCTACATCGGCAGAGGTAGTGGATGCCACTGTTTATCGACAGTTGGTGGGGTCACTCATGTATCTGGTCAATACACGACCCGACATATGCTACGCAGTTAACCATCTTTCACAAGCTATGGTTAAGCCTACCAAGATCTTTTGGAAGGCGGGGAAGCATGTATTGAGATATCTCAGAGGCACATCGGGATATGGACTTTGGTACAGACAGTCGGATGAGGTGAAGCTGTGTGGCTTCATGGATGCAGATTGGGCAGGGAGCCCAACAGACAGAAAGAGCACATCTGGAGGGATTTTCAGTATCGGGTCGACAGCAGTTTCTTGGTACTGCAGGAAGCAGATATCTGTGGCACTCAGTTCAGCGGAGGTCGAGTATATGGCAGCGATTTTGGCTGCATGCGAGGCTATATGGATGAGGAAGATCCTAGTCAGGTTGTTCGGTTCACACTTAGATCCTACTGTGATATATTGTGATAATCAGAGTTGCATCAAAATATCAGTTAATATAGTATTTCATGATAGATCTAAACACATTGACATCCGGTACCATCATATCAGAGATTGTGTGCAGTGGAATATCATGTTACTTTCTTACATTCCTACGGAGGATCAGGATGCTGATATCTTGACGAAGGCGCTCACCATGAGAAAATTCGAATACCACAGAGGCAGGATTGGGGTGGCAGATAATCCCTATCTTGTTGAGAGTGAGTGTTGATATTGCAACAAGATGACGAGCTTAGTGGAAAGAAGTCACCTTCACTAAGTGGGCTCGCAGGCTATTTTTGGCGCACAGTCTATTTTTAGACTATGTCTATTTTTAGACATGTCGATCATATTCTATGAGTTGCAGGATGCTATTTATGGATGATTGGTCATGTTGGAAAAATAGATGGACTTATATTTTTATACATATTGGGCGGAATATATTTTTAGATTGCCAGTCTAAAAATAGATATGTCGAATATTATTAGCTCTTAATAATATTTGGACTATAAACATTATCTTATTCTCTTGAAGCACTTCAATTAAGTGCACAGATGTAGCACAGGATCATACAAAAGGAATTACGCTATTCCTGAGGGTTAAGTGGAGCTATTGCATGGAGACTTCAGTTAGAACTCATGTGAGAGAGCTTGGTGGAGTTGATTGAGGAAGTTAATGGAGTTGTGTTCAGTTTAACTCAGTTAAACATAGTTGAGCTAGTTGTATCTAGTCTAACTGATTGATACACTAGTGAGAGTGGTGTGAATTAATTATTAATTAATTCAATAATTATTAACTCATAAATCAACTAAATAATACATCAGTTAACTACAATGCATGGACATTTTTAGTGGAGACCAGTGAAGAGGTAGGTGAAAGAGCAGTGTGACTATCAGTTGTGACTATACTGGTGCATGAGTTTGCACCACACATTGATGGAGATGCCAATGAGGATTG
Source organism: Pinus albicaulis (assembly GCA_034641835.2). Classification (NCBI taxonomy): domain Eukaryota; kingdom Viridiplantae; phylum Streptophyta; class Pinopsida; order Pinales; family Pinaceae; genus Pinus; species Pinus albicaulis. Next base: position 505,588,236 of record CM076576.1, on the reverse strand, counting down.
CGAAGTTCATACCAGGTGGATTCGAGTTCATTCAGAGCCAATATTCAGCAGGGATTGTGTAGTAGAGGCAAGCTAACAGGTGGCAGAGATTGGAGCATGTGTTTTGCTTGATCGGACCTGATTAGTGTGTAGCAATTGGAGATTGTACTAAGAGCTTGTGAGGAGCTTTGTATGATTATTGTTACATGATCTCTATGACATATAATATACAAATAGTTGGTGGTTTTTAGCTTTAAGATTTCCCATAAATTACTGTGTTCATATGTGTGAATTTTTATGGTTTTTATGTGTGCATGCAATTGATTTTATTTCCGAAATTAATGATCAATGGTAGAAGAGATTTTGTATTGTGCATGAAGTCAAACAGTGTGTGATCAGGAGAATCTCAGATGTATAACATATCAGTTATATAATTTCTACATATTTTTTATGAGTTTAATCACTTTGAAGTTTAAAGTAGGAATCATATAACAAATAGTAGATAAAATGTCTTTGTTAATAGATTTCATGTCATTTCCAAATGACTATCTATCACAAATCCAACATGTATATGTAGGCATGCCTTATATTGATTAGAAATATGCCTTGATTTCTTTATTTGAATTTACATGTTACTTGTGTCTTTCTTTTATTACAGCACCTTGTGCTTGTCTTACAATTTCAATCGATGTAAATGAGTGTACCACTTACTATATCCATTGGAAAAAGAAGTATATACTTCTTTGTTATTTTGTGTCTTCATTTAAAAGGGATTATTTTTCTCATTTGATGATGTGAAATCCTTTCATACTTCAACAATTTATTTATTTTTTGATATTGTATTTTCATTTGACAAATGCTTCAATTAAGTAGAACATATAGTAAACATATAATCTTTGCCAACAAGATGTCTACAAGGTACACTTGAGATTTCCTTACAATTTTCTCTTTCCCAGATTATTTGGATCATTTGTGGTGTCCTGTCATTATCACTAATATTTTCAACATTCTAAACTTCGAGAATTGCATGAAAATGTGAACGTGATGTATATATTGGTACATACATAAGGTACAAGACTTTGGAGAAATTTTTTGATGAATAGATTCTCAAGGAAATATATGTTGTCTCTATATTTCAAATATATGTGTTAACACCAAGGAGTTCACATATCCATTCTATTGCAAAACCTTTTCCTTTTATATTTCCATTTGCATATGGCATCGATAAATTTATAATATAATGTTTCCAATCATTGATACATTGCTCTTGTTCAATGTTTCTAGCATTCAGGTCGTTTTGTATAAGCTTGATAGCCCTATCATCATTGAAAATGAAACAATTGTAAAAAATTTGTGCAATTATTTTTCTCATATTATACATATCAAACCACGTTGCAAGCATGAAAATAGACTCAAACAAATATTCATTACATTCATGGAAATTTTGTCAATAGTTCAAGAAGCCTTGTTCAAATAGGATTGTTGAACTGACTGCATGCCAAACTGTCTAAGTGAGAATTGGTATGAACAAATGCATGGGACAATTTTTCTGTATATTGAAGCTACAATATCTATTGTTCTCTGTAATGAGAGTGGCTCAAAATGTCCACATGCAAGATTTTAGTTATGTAGCAAAATATTATATTGATAGCCATGAATGTCTGAATTGAACTATAGATATGCTTGGCCATTTCTAAATAGAAAAACATTGAATGGAACTGAAAACCACTTGGAGAAACATTTGATACAAAATGCATTTCCCCATAAGCTAACTATTAATGAAGCGTAAATAGAAGAAGGTATATATAATCCTTTCAAGTAGATTTCAAGATCATTAACATGATGAAGATACCGAAGGTATTCTGGAGTCAATTTTGTATGCAATGAATGCAAAGCAGCATCTTGTCCATGAGATAAGCAATGTCGAAAGTGGTTTACAATAAAATGTCGTATCTCAGTTGAACTATAGAAAAGGTGAAGAAGAACAACAAATGAGTGAAATAAATAGTCACAACACTACAAGAAAAAATGATATTGGTGAGGTTCATGCTTGTGACAGACCTTTAAGGTCCATCACCAATGTCACATATGGTAACGATCCTTAAAAAAGTGTCACTCTAAGTGTATATAGTGATGGTCCTTTATGGTCCGTCACCAAAGCCATTTTCAATGACACTTTTGGTGAGGGTCATTAAAGGCCCATCACTAATTCTCTCTTTGGTGACACTTCTAGTGGTGACAGTAAAAAAATGTTCGTCATCATTGATCATTCCAATGAGTTTTGGATGATGTTATGTGCTTGTTAATATATTTTTTTTCAAAAGAATATGATTTAATAAAATTATTGAGGAGTATTTTTTATAATATGTCCAAGGCCATAGTGGGTAGAGTTAGTCAATTTTTTAAGAAGTAATTAGTGTGTGTTATGAAACCAACTCCAAAAATAGAAGAAAAGAGAGATCAACGCCTTAGAAATAGCCACTTCAAGGGGGCAACCTCTAATACATTACATAAATGAACAATTCTTGGATGATACAAATGACAAAGCCTCCTTTCTATATAGGAGCCCATGGGGTCACAATTTAATCCTCGGAAACCTAACAATAATAATTTAAGGGCACAATAATAACAATATGGGGGTTACAAGGGTACAACAATAACAATAAGGGGGTTACACTAAAAACAATAAGGGACTATACTAGTAATATAAGGACCTAACATGCTCCTCTACTTAAAAAAAGTGTTGTCCTCAACACTTGAGTATCTCTAGGTGATTTTGTATAAAATTCTCATCCTCCCATGTACAATCTTCAGTGGGCTATTTCTTCCATTTGATGAGATACTCTAAAATTGATAGATTTCGTAGCTGTTGAGTTCTTGTTTCCATGACTGCTTTAGGTTCACATATAGTTTTTCCTTCCTCATCAAGTTCTGGAAATATTGTTTGAACTAGAATTTTGTCCCCTATAACCTTTTTTAAGCATGAAACATGGAAAACTGGATGCACTCGCGAAGAAGCAGGAATCTCCAATTTGTATGCCATAGTACCAATATTTTGCAACACATTGTAAGGACCATAGTACTTTGGCGATAATTTATTATCCTTATTAGCTTGCTTGAGGGACATTTGTTTGTATGGTTGTAGCCATAAAAATACCCAGTCTCCCACATCAAAACTTCACTCATAGCGATGTTGATCTGCCTGTTTTTCATTCAATTTTGTGCCAAATTTAGGTTATCCTTTAAGAGTTGGAGAAATTCTTGTTGATGCTCAATGTGATCCTCCACTACTGGAACCCTAGAATTTTACCTTAAATAAGATGCAATGGACGGTGGATGATATCCATAAAGTGCCATAAATGGGGTCATTTTTGCTGCAATATGGAAGGAAGTGTTATACCACCATTCAGCGAGAGGTAACCACTTGACCCATTGTGCTTGCTTATAAAATACAAAACAACGAAGATATACTTCCAAACATTTATTTACTCTCTCTGTTTGACCATCAGATTGAGGATGATAAGATGATCTATGAGCTAGTTGAGTACCCAAACAAGAAAATAATTTTGTCCAAAAATTTCCTCTAAAAATGGGATCTCTGTCACTTACAATAATCTTCGGGTTTCCATGTGGCTTTTGAATTGTTTCCATAAATGCAGTAGCAACTGTACTTGCTTTAAATGGATAAGATAATGAAAAAAAGTGTGCATACTTGGTAAGTCTATAAACTACCACCATGATGACACTCCTTCCTTCGGACTTAGGTAAAGCTATGATAAAATCCATTGAAATCTCCTCCCAACGTTGACTTGGAATGGATAAAGGTTGTAGAAGACCGGGGTCTTAATTGTCTCAAATTTATTTTGCTGGCAAACCAAACATTCCACCACAAAATTTTGAATATCAGATTTAAGGCCATCCCAAAAAAATTCTTTCTTCACCCTGTGGTAAGTTTTTAAAAATCTTGAGTGTCCTCCTAAAGGAGAAGTGTGCAATTCCAAAATAATATTTTCTTTTAGTTGGTAATTCTTGCAAATCTATAAGCGATATTTTTACCATAAGGAATCATTTTTCCAACTAAATGTATCAGACGTACTAGGATCTTGTTGCAACTTTTGAATGAGTGTCCACACTTCTTCGTCCTTCTTCCATTCATCCCTTTCTTCGGTTATCCAATCTGGTTCGATAATATAAATGGCACAAAGCAATGCTTCCACCTCTTCATCCTTTCTTGAGAGTGCATCTCCAACAACATTTAGCTTCCCATTTTTGTAGATGATTTCAAAGTCATAACCCAACATCTTTGTGACTCATTTTTGTTGCTCTTCTGAAGATAGTCTTTGTTCCAAAAAAATTTTAAGACTATCATGATCATTTTTTACCTTGAAGTGTCTTCCCATTAGGTAAGGTCTCCATTTATTTAGTGTATGTAGTATTGCCAACATTTCCTTCTCATAAATAGCCTTTTGTAAATACTTTCCTTTGATTGAACGACTTTCAAAAGCAATGTGTCTTCCTTCTTGCATTAAAACATCACCAATTCCATTTCCTGAGGCATCACATTCCACAATAAAGTTTTTTGTGAAGTATGACGTAGCTAAGACTGGTGCTAGGCAGCCTCTTTAAGCTGTTAAAAGGCCTTAGTTTCTTCAGGAGTCCATGAAAATACATCTTTCTTCAATAATGTTGTTAGAGGTAATGCTATTCTCCCATAATTCTTAACAAACTTGCGATAATACCCTGTTAACCCGAGAAATCCACGCAACTTCTTTATGGTTGTGGGGACTTTCCATTCCTTAATGGCTTTAATTTTGTTAGGGTCTACCTTAACACCCTCGTGAGATACAATATGACCCAGATATTCTACCTCTTGTACTCCAAAGAAACATTTGGATGTTTTTGCATATAATTGTTTCTCCTCCAATAGTTTGATCACCCTCTCAACATGTTGAACATGATCCTTCCAAGACCTGCTGTAGATTAGTATATCATCAAAAAATACAAGCACAAATTTTCTAAGGAAGGGTTTTAAAATGGAATTCATCAACACTTGAAATGTAGAATGTGCATTGGTAAGGCATGACCAAAAATTCATAATGACCCTCATGAGTTCGAAATGTTGTTTTTGGAATATATTCAATATTCATTCAAATTTGATGATATCCTGAATGAAGATCCAACTTGGTAAAATAAATTGCTCCATGTAATTCATCCAATAATTCATCAATCACAGAAATGGGAAATTTATCTTTAATATTGAGCTTATTGAGCTCCCTATAATCTTGACACATGAGCCATGATCCATCCTTCTTGTGCACCAATACTACTGGAGCAGAGAAAGAACTTTGACTAGGCTGAATTATACCAGCCTCTGACATTTCTGCAATCATACGTTCAATTTCACACTTTTGGACATAAGGATATCTGTAAGGTTGGATGTTTGGAGGAACACTTCCTGGAATCAAATGAATAGCATGATCATGATCACGAATAGGTGGGAGTCCTTTGGGAGTATCAAACACCTTGGAATGATTGTCCAAGACTTTTTGGAGATCTAGAGAAATAGATGATTTTGATGTTGGAACTTCTAGTGAGCATAATTATGCAATTACCTCTCTTTGTTCTTTCTTCAGAAGTTTTGTCATGACATTAGAGCTTATTATCTTTCCTGGCTTCCCTGTGATACCCCATAATTCAATTTTCTTTCCTTCCGAAAAAAATTTCAAGAAAATTTCTTGAAAATTAAATCTCTCATCGTTAAAGATTGTAACCATTGTACTCCTAGTACAACATCAGAACCTCCCATATGGATGGAAAGCATTGGACTATTCAATACATATTCCCCTATGGATATCTTGATATTATGGAATTTTCTAGAGAAATTTATAGTTCCTCCATTTTCAACCATCACTTGACATTTTGGTGTTGGGTATAGGAAACAATTCAATTCCTTGGCTACCTTACAATGAATAAAATTATGGGTACTACCCGAATCAATCAACACTATTACCTTTTTCTTATTAATATGTCCTTCTATCTTGAGATTTTGAGGAGTGGTAATTCCTGCCAATGCATTACATGATATGGTTAGACTCATTTCTTCTTCTTCTAGGGTTGCTTCCTCGTGTATATCCTCTTCTTTTGAAGTTTCTTGTTCATTTTCTTCCTCCTCTTCACAATCTATGTAAAATAATTTCCTCTCAGCACACTTATGACCTTTAGTGTATTTGCTATCACAACTGTAGCAAATCCCTTTTGCACTTTTTTCTTCCAATTGTTGTGGTGTCAACCTTGTAGGTTGTGGAACTCCAGGAGTAGCAACACTTCCATATTTATAGATGTGAGTGGTAGGCTTCCTTGTCGCCATAATTTTACATTCAATTTTTCTTGCAAACCTGAATGCATTCTCTAATGAATCTGATTCCCAAATGTGAACTTCATGTTGGATGTTATCCTTTAAAGTCCCTATGAAGACATCAATCTTGTGTTCCTCTAGAATATTAGTTACCCTTATATTCAATTTTTGGAAGTCCTCAATGTGCTCCACCACTGAACCCTTTTGTTTGAGATTTATCAATTGGCTAAAGAAGGTGTTGCTCTTTGTATCCTCATAATGTGCTATCATTTCCTCTGTAAAAATTGACCAAGTGACAATTTTTTTATGGGAGCAAAAACATCGATACCATACAAATTTATTTTGTTCTAAATGTAAAGTTGCAATGCATACCTTTTTTGTGTTTTGCACATTATTGAGATCAAAATATTGCTCCATGTAGAATCCATGTTACGAGATCCTTGCCATCAAACTTCCTCATATCCATATTTGGAATATGGTGGTTCTTTAATCCAACATTAGAGTTTATGAAATCATGATTAACATTTATTTTGTTCTCACCATGAGTTTCCTCTACTATCTTTTCACCATTAGGAATCATTTATTGTATCAACTTTGACAAGCCTTCCTTCAAACCTTCCATTTTTTCTTCCATACCATTCTTCAAACCATCCATCATAACTTCCACATCTTTCTTCAAACCATCCAGCTTAGCTTCCATGCTTTTCTTCAAAACATCCATTTCATTTTTTGTTGCTCTTTGCGAGAGAAATTTTTTTGTTGCTCTAATACCAAATGTTATGAAACCAGCTCCAAAAATATAAGAAAAAAAATATCAACGCCTTAGAAATAGCCACTTCGAGGGGGAAACCTCCAATACATTACATAAATGAACAATTCTTGGATGATACAAATGACAAAATCTCCTTTCTACATATAGAAGTCCATGGGGCCACAATGTAATCCTAGTGGGGCTACAATCTAATCCTAGGCAACCTAACAATAATAATGTAAGGGCACAATACTAACAATATGGGGGTTACAGGGGTACAACAATAACAATAAGGGGGTTACACTAACAAAAATAAGGGACTATACTAGTAATATAAGGACCTAACATTGTGCATCATTTCCCTCAAGTAATGACTAGTCGAATAGATTTTTCCTATGAGTCAACACATGATTCATATCTATTAAGTTTATTATCTAGAAAATTCCCTTTAGATAAATTCCCAATAGTGTGTGTAGGAAATATATTATCTAATAAATAATCAAGCTCTGTCAATTTTATTAATGAGAAAGACCTAACACTCCTCAACTATCCGAGCACACCTTAAATTAATTCTTTGGCACACACTAACATTTCTTAGCACCTCACGTGTCTTCGAACATATTTGTACCTAGAACATATTTTCATGACACTAATGCCAAAGCACATGGTGGCATGCACTAGCACAACATAGAACTCTCCTAGCATTTTTTGGCATGCATATAGTCCCTAGCATGCCCTAGAACACCTTGTTTGAATGCATTGACATACATTAGCACTTGGCCCACGTCAATGCCACTTGGCATGTATTGAGACCTATTATTAGTGTGGCTAGCATGCCCCTCTTGAAAAAGATAAAATACGACTTATTAACCCTCTTATTGGTTCTTCATTTTGTTTCCTTGAAACTTATTGACACATATTGACATACCCAGGCACCTTGCACATCCGTAGCACCTGCCATGTATTGGAATATCTTGGCACTATTTGGCACATATAATTAGAACACCCTGAAACTCCCAGCACACTTTGAAACTTCTTGACAAGCCTTGATATTCCCTACCATACCTTACCAATCCTTATCATAACTTGTCACTCCCTCCTTGGCATGAAAAATAGCACTCATTAACACTATTCTCTGACACACGTTTCTCATATTCATTAACTTCCATGAATTTTGACCTAGTGCTCCCTTAATGTTTTGTCACAGTACTCCTTAACACTCCGCAACATGCATTATCACTCTCTAGCACACCTTAGCACTCTTCAACATGCCCTTCCACTTCACATCATGCATAATACTTTGTGACACATATTGGTAGTTGGTACATATTGGCGCTTGGAAATTCTTAGCATGTATGTAATATGTTGACATGCCTTGGTTATGATTTGGCATGGTTTAATATTAAATTTATTTGAGATCAACTATTGGAAAGTAGATGAGAAGAAACAAAGGAAGACTTGCCACTTAGAATGCACGAATACGTTTCTCTTGGCACCTATTGGCACCAAGTGTTGGTGTGCCTAGCATGCCCCTCCTGGAAAAGGTAAATTGATGACTTATTAACCCTCTTATGTGTTCATTTCCTTGTAGTTTAACTTGTTTCTCTATTTTGTTTCATTGATAATCCCTGGCATGCATTGACACACCTTTGCACATCTTGGCATCCCTTATCACTTGGCACATGTTAGCATGTTTGACATGCCTTTGCACTATCTGACACATCTTAGCATTCCCTAGCACGCCTTGGCACTCATGTCCTCACAGCTAGCGTTTACATATTTTCACGACTTAGGAACCCAATCAATTCCTTGGCTACTGCAATTCATGTGACAATATTGGCTTGCTTCAACCGCAACAACTTGACCAATTGCACCTACTACAAGTAGATTGTGCCTTTTTCACCTAAGAAATACCTATAACTCATCTTATGCTACTCATGTCCAAGCTCAACTTGTACCGCTTAACTAGTTACCAAGACAAGGATCACATGATCTATCCATAGCCATAAAAAAACTAAGCAACATAGCTTACATAGGAAATATTTCACATGTATGTTCAGTTCATATAAATAGTAGAACATTAACTGAGATTTTTCAAGAACCACAAGATGCACAAGGCACACAAGATATAAGCCGACACAAGTCGAGTGCCCCAAAAATTATACACAACAATGTACAATATGAAATTATCTAGAATAGTTTAAAACATGAGCATGTAGCCAAAGTGTGCCACATCTCATATAAAAAAATAGTTGAAGGAAAAAAAATGTTGTGCCTAGCACAAAGTGATCTCCCTTTGTCTAAAACTCCTATGTCGAGCCTCTTATAACAACCATAGGCTTGCCTCCTGTAAATCCTATTATGAACTTCTCCTAACACACTTCGTCCTTAGCACACTTGAATTCATTGACACTCCTTGTCACAAACTCCTATTCGTTCCTATACATGCATTTTGACCTAGTTATCCCTTAATATGCCCTGACACTCCCTAACACTCTTCAGCATGCATTGACATTGTTCGACATGTGTTAGCATGCATTTTCATTCCTAATGTGCATGCCCTGACCCTCCCTAGCTATCATTCCCTCACAACTACCCTTACTTAATTTGCAACTTGGGAATCCAACCAAGCCCTTTCTTCACTACAAGAGCTTGAAAAAGTTACGGTTACTACAACTAGAATATGTTGTTGAATTTTGTAGCTTGGGAGGTACTTCACAAGCCTAGTGAGATGGGTTTGTGTGAGTTTGGTGACAAAAGGATTTGTGGGAAAATAAGCCAATAAAAGGGATTTTGGACCCAATATGGGGTTTAAAATCTAAAAGAAAATTAAAAAGGAAAATTAATATTTCCTAAAGTCTAAGTGGATAAAACCCGTAAGTTCTAGAGGGTTCCTAAGAGGTCTAGGAAAAAATATTTAAGGAGGCCTTAGGATGAAGGAAATAACATGAAGTGAGAAGGAGCTCATTTGATCAAGGGGCGGAGAGAGATGTAGTCTTAAAGTAGGTCGAGTAAGAGGGTCGAGTAACTAGGGTTGCTAAAGGGAGGCCATGATCATCCTCCAAGAGCAAGATCATCATGCAAAGGTTCACAAGAATGTTGCATACCTTAATGGTCAGTTCAAGCTAGGAAGTAGGATGTCATATTGTTGGTTCTCTTATGGAAAATTGAGCTTAAGAGAGGCTGCTCATGAGAATCTGGGCATGTGATTTCAATGGTGTCTTTGTGTGAAGGTTGCATCAAATTCTAAAATGTTGAAATTCGTAACAAGAAACATTGAAATTGGAAACCAAAATGGAAAAAAAAAAAAAAATGCACCCACACTGGTGAGGAATTTTGATGCACCGGGAGTGAGGAATGTGGGGCATCTAATTTATTTTTCCCATAAATAAATTGGACAATAAATTGTAATTTCATCTCATAACAACTTGTGTCAATTAACTAAGTCATGATGACTAAGTTAGCTCAACAAATTCGAATATAGGGTCTAATATGAGGCATGTAGAAGGATTAATATAATAGGGTTGGGGTCTAGTTGCAGTTGATGCATTAGTAGGATGCAAGTGTTAATTAGTTAACTCAATTACATGAGTTAAAATCAGTTTAAATAGTTCTAAGTAAGTGATGAGCTAGTGAGAGGTCTACCAATGAATTAAATTAGATTCAATTCACAATGAGTGATCAATGAGATAACTGATAATTCACTATTAATAGTTTCATGCATGTTAGTTCCAAGGAAGACCTAGTTGAGACAGAGGTTAAAGGGAACATAACTATCAATTTCATTTATACAAAATTTCCCATGTGAAATTATAAAATCATTGGGATGCCATGATGGATTGCGCAATCAAGGAAGACTGATTTTCCTAATTAATAGGGAGCTAATTCCCTAGGAATTGCATGAGAAAGGTAGGCTAAAGGAAGGCTGATAACTCGCTAAGTACTAGACCGAGTTTTCCTAGATCAACGGGAGAAAATTGGTAGAGTGCTGGAGAATCTCATGAGAGATGAAGCATTGTATTGTTTCATGATTCCTTGACTTAATACACCATAGAGATGGAGCAGTTTTGAGCAGTTGCTTTCCCCAGATACATTGTTTGTTGTGTTATTGATAATTTATTTCTCTTACTTATATGTGATTTTGCGATTGTGTTTTGTTTTCGAATATTGTTGGAAGGATCTAGTATCTTGTTTTAGTAGATTACAAGAACAGATTGAATCTCGTTGGTTAGATTTTCTACATGGTATCAGAGCAGGAATTTTTTGAGCGGCGAGTTTGCAGAGAATATAGATTTTGGTGTAAAAAAAAAAAAATAGCATATTTGGATTCCTTGCGAAAAACTACCCAAATGGAAAATCAATTCGGAGCTCAGATGAGGGAGATATGGTCAATTTAAAATCAACTCTTTTTTAGAAACTTTTATAATGGAGGGACAATTACAACGTGCGCGAGTCAAGAACCTATATGCATTTGAGGTACCAGATGCATGCAAAGCTTTTAGGAGCAAATTAGAGGTTAGATACTTGGGCGTTGAGAGGGAGTACAAATTACCTCTCAACATGCAGACTTTGAAGCAATATGTTGGAGCGGGGTCCCCTGAGGCACAATTTTTGATATTTTTTTGTATAATTTTGTATGTGTGCGCTGTGTAAAGGGAGTCAAGGGGCTTTGGGGTGGGTCAAAGTCCCCAATTTTGATGTAAATGGGCTTAAGGGTAAACTTTGGGCCTCAAACCATGGTTTGAGACCATAATATCTGTGCGTTAGGCGTATATAAATAGATAGATCATGTCTAAGCTAAGTAGTTGAGTTTGGTGATGAATTATTGATGTTCTAATAATTTTATGCATCTGTAAGGGTTGTTTGGGTTGGGTTAAAGGGCTCCTGTTGGTTGTGTGCATGGACACCTAATCCTAGCTATGTGCGGACTCCGCCAGCTATGTGTGCAGAAGGGTTTTGTAAGGGAAAGTGGATATATTGATTGACAGATCTGAAGCTAATAGAAAGGATAGTTTTTGGCAAGTTCATTGTGTTATTCATCTGAGTTGTTTACTACTTATATTTTCTTAAGATCATATTGTTTGTCTTAATTATTGATGATTGCACAAAGATATCTGATATGATTATGAATGGTTATTGATGGTTAATAAATCTATTTAAATATCTGCATTGGTTAAGATCTGGATCTGGTTCTATTTTGTTTATTTGTGTTAAGGCAACAATGATTTTGTGTTATTCTGTTAATGACTGCGCATTCTCTGTGAGACTGTTATATATTGTTGTGCGCCAATCTATAAGTCGGTATTTTTTTTTTTCGAGGACCACTTCATTAAGTTCTCCCTCAGGGTGTGGAAACCTGGTTCCAACACCCCCCCATACTACTTCGGGTGAGACTTTGGTTTGTGCAAGAATATTTCTGCCAAAAGGGCCAGTATTTGGAGGGTTTGTTAGTTTATCCATAAACTCTGAACCTGGATCAGGACCCCTCAAGCCAAAAAATGGTTCCCTTGTAGGGACCGAGATCATTTTGAGGGAGTTTTGATGTTGTGGCATCCGTCACGAAACGAATTACAAGATTGGTTAGATAGAAATATACTTGAATTGGCGCTCCAAGAGAATAGAAGTACTAAGTTATCTGACGAAGAGTGGGTACAAAAATATATTTATACAGAAGAGCATGAAATATTCTTTTTTTCCTTTGCGCACAAACTATAGGATTGGTTGTCGCGCTTAGCTGAATTCCATCACCGCATAAAGGACGACGTAGTCACTGAGTGGACTCCTACATTGATCCAGCAAGTTGAGAATTTTGACAATAAGATCACCCGCGTGGTAGATCACTGGATCGATCACCTCTTGGGAGGATTTGTGACTGAATTTTCCATTGACCAATTTGTGTCATATTCTAAAGCAAAAAGAAGGTTTTTCAAAGGGCCTAGAGATAAGTTCCTATGCTCATTGAAATTATTACTTCAAATTCTATTGTTTTAACGGGGTTTTGTGTGCGAAAACACTGCTTGAATGCATCAAATAGTTTAAATTATGCATAGTGGAAGAATTTACCGTGAATATTCTGAAAATTTTATTTATAGCCCTCTAAATCCTAGATCTGATAGTGAACTTGAACCAGAAACTGCTAGTTGAAGTGATTCTAAAGAATAAATCTCATCACAAAAGAGACCCTTGATTTTGTTTCCCACTCCATCCACTCCACTTCTGAACTCACATCATAGGACACCTACTCCACTGCATAGTCTATCTCCACCGCCACCTCCACCTCCCCCTAAAGTAGATATGGTTGCATCAATGAAGTTACCTAATTTCAGAGGCATTAGAAATGAGGATATTGATCACTTCTGGTTTATGATTGAGGTCGTATAGCAGGCTCAGCAAGTTAACAATAATGGTATTAGAAAATCACAGCTGTCTACTGCATTCCAAGATCGTGCATTAGACTGGTACATTAGGTACGCTCAAGTAAACCCTAATGCTACCTTGGAAGAAATTAAAGCGACCCTAAAGGAGAAGCTTAAGAAAACTAAGTCATACGCGTAGTTGGTGACAGAAATGAAGGATATTTGTCAAGAGACTAATGAATCTGTATGGGAGGTCGATCAAAGGTTGAAGCACACCATCAGAGATGGCGGATTTGTTATTGATGATACTCATCATAAGGAATGGTTCATTGATATGTTGCTACCGCATCTGTGCCAGCCATTAGGTGAGAAAAATATTTCCACACAAGCTGATGTTGTGGAGGTCGCAATGAAATTGGAGGCTACCCAAACACCTATTTCACTAGGAACTCAAGAGATTCAAAATCAGCTGGAATCCATGCATCTAGAAATTCAAAGTTTGTGCAAAGACAAAGGCAAGGAAGTCTGCACAGAGGTGTGGTGTATAAAATGAAAAGCTTCTGGGCACCATAAAGACCAGTGTCCCATCTTCAAAAATTATCTGAATGTTGGAGGTCCTATCACATTGAAGAATCCTTTATGGTGCATTATTTATTAGATTGTTGGATTACATGACACATATTCTTGCCCAAGGATTGGAAAATATCAGCCTGACTTGAAGAAGTTATTTTTCAAATTCTGTTCGCCATTAGGGCATGATGAGCAACATTATCATACCTATGATATGATGCTGGATAAAGCATAGATATATAGAATGCAGGTTCAGCCTACATCACCAGCATCCCCTTCTGGGTTCGGAGGATTCCAAGGCTAAGGAAGAGGTTGAGGAGGTGGATCAGCTGGCCAAGGAGGAGGAAAAGTGATTTTATATAACTATGGAGATGTTGGCCATTATGTGTGCGACTATCCAAATCAAGCACGGCAGTCATGCAGGTATTGTAGACAATTTTATCATTTCATAGAAGATTGTCCTGTCTTGATTGCTAAAATGTAGGAAAATAAGATGTAAACCTCGACACAAAATCTTCCGATGGTTCGCGCAGAAACTCGTGAAGAAGACACCTGTGTGAATGTGGTTACTAGGAGTGGTGTAGCCACCAATGAAGATAAAGGAAAGAAACTAGCCATTGATGTATGGAGTTGTAAAGCACCTGAAGTAGACACTTGCAATGTAATTTAGAGCCAGAACAAAAGTAGACGCAGGCGTAATATTGACTGAGGTAACCCTAGTTTGAGGGTTGACATTGATAACTGAAGTTCATGTCAAGATAAAGTCAAAGAAATTCCCATAATCTATGGATCCATATGAGCTAGATCAAGTCTCTTATGGAGGCAAGAGTCGTGGTTTTTTCTATTGGTGGATAGGGTTTGTTCTAAAAAAAATAGAAGTACATAAGTATAGTACCCTAGTTGGGAGAGTTTCCTAGAATGTTTAGTTAACGTATGCCCTTAATAATGTGAAAAATTTGCATAGAATAAGAGCAATTGTGACCCTTAGAGTGAGGTTTATTTATGAAATATAGACCGCAGATCTGAAAGATTGTTTGAAGATTTAGTATGTGTGGAGATAGCAGAACCTAAGCAGAAGATTTAGCACGCAGAAAAAATGTTCCATATGAAGAATGGTTTGACATGTAGAGGAGTTGATTTTGGTGGACTATCCATAGAGTTTTAGACAGATATATGAAGCAACCTATTAAAAAATAGTCAATGGATTGTTAGTGGCTGATTTGTGACCCTATTTCAATCATCTATAGATTGTTAGAAGGATGATAAGAGGAGTAGCTCATATTTTTTCATATATTGGAAAACAAAGATCAAATTGTTGATACACAAGAACAATGATTTTAAGAGGACTCAAACCATTTTTAGGTGGAATATTTGAAGAGCCCTAGATGAAGACAATATTGTGGGCCCTAAATCAATAAAAATAATTGACTGTGGTTGGAAATATTGATGGTAATCCAAGTAGAAGCAACCTTTTCATTCCTTGGCATGCCCTGACACTCCTTAGCTATCAGCCCTCACAACTACCCTTACTTTTTTTGAGACTCGGGAACCCAACCAAGTCCTGCCTCATCTACAACAACTTGACCAATATATAGTTACTGCAACTATACTATGCCTTGTTCACCTAAGAACTGCCTATTAGCCACCTATATTTTTCAATTATATCAGCTGGTGGCTAAGTATTCTTTGCAGCCTTCAAGAAACAAATTCAATCCTGAAACTTGTTGGTGCTTGAAGACTGTTGGTAAGATCATAAATTGCTGGTTGGTTCTTCATACTTTTCCTTCTCCCCAGCCTCTGATTCTTCCAGAAAATCCAAGTTGTAAACTACTGCATCCTCTTTCTTTTCCCCTCCCTTGCTTCCATCTTACCTTCATTCTTCATCTTCCTTTCATTCCCAAAAACCCCACTAAACCATATGAGTTTCCTTATCCCTTCGATTTATCTCATTTCCTAAGGTTAAAGACTCACCTTTTGACCTATCGGAACCTTTCTCCTTTTGCAAAAACCAGTTAAAAAACCATAGAAAAACATACGTTTCTATGCGTTAGGCTTTAGCCCCTCAGGTTAAGCCCTTTGAAGTTTCTTCCTCCATATGCCCCGACGCCAGAACCGTGTGCTAAATCCGACGGGCGCTTAACTCTTGAAACTTATTTATTACCAGAGAACATTGAAAAACCTTCATAAAACACCAAAGTCAGGTTTTATTTTATTTTTCCGCCAAAGACATTACGTTAAAGCTCAACCATCGATCCGTCCTACAGATCGACGGTGCGAAGTGAGTCTCCACCTGGTGGACCCCCTCCCCCCTTTTCCCCGCAACCGTCTCCAAAACCACGGTCTCATCCCGCACCACTTAACGCCGGATGGCGGTTTTTCCTGTCGGCCAGCGATTCCACACGCTGGCCGACACGTGTCCTCCACCTCACTCCAAAACCATCGTGCCATGTCTATTGCCCGCGCGTTAAACCTCGTCCTATAGCCCCGCAGCGGGATTCACCCCCGCCGTCGGATTTGGGCCCTCCCATCCGACGGTCCCTGATCGCCTTTTCCGCTCACTCTTTAATGAACTCGCCCGCCCGTTAAAATCTCCCTCGACGCGTTTGAAAGTCGATCCCTACCGTCGATCTCCGTTGATCGACGGTTCTCTTTTGTTCTCCCGATTCCGTCGCACGGTCCATCTTTTCCTTCGTTGACTGTTCAAAAACACCCCCGACCGTTGATCGCCATACGATCAACGGCTCTGATCGCTCCTTTCTCCCGCACGCCTTCCGATGCAGTCTATCCATATAACGCAGGATTTTCTTATTCTTCTCGTATTTTGCAGGGAAAAGTCATTTGTTCGTGTTTAAAATAGGGTTCTCTGGCTTGGAGGGTGACGATCCTATTTGTCCCAATTTCTCTGTAGAAATCACCTACAAGGTCAGTTTTCACGTTTCATCCGTGTTTCTAATGGCATTGATGCCTTTTTCTTATCTGCACAGCCCTACATAGCAAAGAATACCGGCGAATCGACGCAGGGAAAGGATGTCCGATTTTGAAGACAGAATGAACCAGAGCAACAGTTTTGTGAATAGATTAACAGGGATTACGGCCAAGACGGTTATCAAAAGCCTAATCCCCGGCTCAGAACACGGATTAAAGCAAAACCTAAAAGTGTTCATCAGACAGATCGCCTCCACCGCCATACTTTGAGGCGAATTGATTCCTCAACCACCATAGTGCCACCTATTGCCTCAGAATTCTCAATCAGAGGATGAATTTATTGAACAAGATCAGATATTATGCCTCGGAACGACCAAAGAAGTTATTACTGCACCAGATTTAATGACAAAATGTTTGCAGAATAACCCTAACAGTACGCAGAGCCTCAAAGGTCAACAAAAGCTCCCTTCGAGCTTACTTTATCAGTGTAAATGCATTAATGCAATGTAACACCTGTATAATTTCTTCATCGAGCCTCACGGGGTCAGGAAGACATTAATTCTGCATTGATTGTATTTGAGATCTTTTTATCAGATCTCACCTCCTCATCCTTCTATAAATACTCCAGAAGAAGAGGAGTGAGGGGTTGGATTAGTTGGTTGTCAATGTAATTGCTGAAGTGTCGTAGCTATTTCTGAGTGGAAAACTCTTGACTGTAAATAGTGGTTTCATTGGCTCTTGGAGCTCTGCTTGTAACAGATAGGTTAGATTGTGAAAAGAGATGGATTAAAACATTGGATTTGAAGATTGTAACCGGTTTGAAGCAATCAATACAAGCTGATTTATGGGATCCTGGTCTATGCTGATGGTGATGTTATTCTCACCGTAACTTGTCATTTTATTTCAGTTTTCAATTTGTTTCATTTTCCACTGTAAAGAACAGTTTAAACAGTGTTAGGGCTTGCTGCATACCAGTACCTTCTCTGGCTGAAAAATCTTTATCCCAATGTTTTCTTCTAATTGTGTTATTTAGAAATGATTTAATTCAGTCTAAGCACAGAGATGCTGGCGTTCCCTCATCTTTTCGTCACTGCTGAATGTTATTTTTAAATGTTACTTTCATATATGTTGTGTAAGAAATGAATTGAGGAAATCAAAGGTTAGCCCTGAGTCCCTTTCTTGCTTGCTCAACTATTTGTCTGTTTCCCTTAGGATGTGTCAAAAGCTGACTAGTTTCGAAGTACTTATCAGATCTTGGGCCATTCTGTGTTATCTTGGTGATTGTCTTGGAAGTGACTAAGTAAAGAAGAACTAAGATGAGGAGAAAGGTGAGCCCTGCCCGCTAGTTTCTGCTCCAAAGGTTGCCTTCAAGTTTCCCTTTGTTTTTAATCTGTTTTCTATTAGAAGTGTATCAAAGGCTGGATAGTTTCAAAGTACTTACCAGATCCTAGTTTGCTTCTATGTTTTCCTTAAGTGCCTGGTCAAAGGCTGGCTAGTTTCAAAGTACTTACCAGATCCTGGGCTGCTCTTTGTTCTGCATCTGTTAATTCCCTTCCTTTTTGTATCACCCCATTCCATAAATCAAACTTCAAAGAGATCCTTAGGCCTAGATGACTTGCCCCATAGATTACTCTTGAACCTGGATGTTTCAATTAAATTCCCTTATGACTCCATAGCCCAATGGATTGAAAACTTGCCATCATCTTTCTTTAGAATCAAAGCTTATTTTGTTTACTTGCAACTTCTCACCTTTGAACCTATTTGCATATAGATCTTTCCGCCTCAGACAGCAACTATGTTCAACCATCCAAGAAAACCAAACAAAACCCTTGACCTTCATAACTAGCCTAATATCATCACCCTAAACTTCAAAGACAATATCCATCTTTGTACATATTGGAGAGATCCCTCTCCGGATTCAGGAGGGCTAGATCCTAGAATCCAAAAGTTGGTTGAAATGATGTTAACTCTGTGATCGTACTTTGCCAATCTTTAGTTGCTACAGGATCTTAACACGCTGGTAACTCCACGTCCTTTAGGCCTCATTTCCAATCTCAACTCATCTCACTTAACAAGCTCCCAAGTCAAGGCTCACATCCAATCATGGCCATAAAACAACTAAGCAACATAGTTTACATCTTAACATGCCATAACACTAGGCACGTCTAACAATCCCTTAGGACTATGTGGCACGTGTTAGCATCCCTTGCATTCCTTGGCATTATTTCGCACTCCCTAGCATAACTTATCACTCCCTGACATGCCCTGACACTCTAACATGCCTTGGCACTGCATAACATATAACCTTTTCACTACCTCCTTAACACACTTGGAACTCGCTAACACTCCCTATCACACACTCTTATTCATTCATTTCCATGAATTTTGAACTAGTTCTCCCGTGTGTTTCCATGGCACTCCCTAATACTCCCTTGCACACATTGGCACACCTTGGCACCTAACACATCTTGGCATGTCGCCCACTTTAGCATTACTTAGAACTACCTAGCATACCTTGTCACTCCTTCCTTAGCACACCTAAAACTCACTAACACTCCCTGTCACACACTCTTATTCATTCATTTCCATGCATTTGAAATTAGCGCTCCCTTGTGTTTCCCTAGCACTCCATAACACTCCCTGACATGCATTGGCACACCCTAGCACCTAGCACATCATGGCATGTTTCTCTAGCCTCTAGCATGCCTTACCATTTCCTATCATACCTTGTCACTCCCTCATTAGAACACCTAACATGACCTTAATTTTCCCTTGGCGGGTGACAATCATGGATGATATTGGAGTTTCAATGGTATGTGGTGGGTGAGGGAAATGGAAGTATATTCCCTCTACCACATGATGCATGCATTCAAAACCTTGTTATGCATACAAGGAATATCTCCTTGGAATTATGGTAGTAGCTTTATGGTTTGATATGGTGTCTCGCTCATCGAGGAGTCATTATCTCACAACTAACGTGCTTGTTTGGATTGGTTTCATGACAAAGATATGAGCTCCAACACAAGGACCTATAAATTTCTATGGAAACTCGAGAAAAAATACCCCTATTTTTTTGTTGATTGAGATTATTTTCATATTTCTTGGTTGATTATCCAAGATACAAATCTTTTTTTTATCTAGAATTTCATGATGTTCCTTTCTAGTTTAATTTTTTGTACAACACACATGGAAATAGTAATCAAAGATATGATGACCTTCAATAGGATCATCTTTAGAAGTCCACTAACTACACATTTTATCCTATACTAGTTATGGTTTCCTTATCCCCTTCCTGCCTCCATAAATAAGATGGTATGCTTTTAGTTTGTGTGCCCAAGGCTAACATTCATCACATTACTACATAAAATTTACAACTTTGTGTTATTTTTTTGGCATGAAATTTTATTAGATTTTGCCAATTTTTTTATATTCAATATTATTTCTTGTATCTATGGAGTTGTGGTTTAGTGATTGAGATAAAGGTCATCAATTTATGGTTTGATAGTTGAAATAGAGCATAACCATATTATTCAATTGGGTATAGTCTATGTGGTTGAGAGAAGTGTCTTCTTTCTCACCTAGGATCATTTCTCACAAGTGACATGTTGAGCCCTTGATAAGTATATTTTTGTATTAGACTTGAGCCCCAAAGAATCAATTTTATCCCAGGTACGATATTTATAATGAGGGGATTTTCCTAGTGGGTTTCCTTAGGATATATATATATTTGATGGAAAAAAAGAGCATAGCAATATCAATGATCAAAGTTCAACCTTAAACATATATACAATTTTAAATTGATATGAAATGTTGATTTAATTAAAATGCTTCCCTTATTTTTTGTAGGAACTTTTGATATTCACAATAACTTTATTCTGGTTTGAAAAACCTCCACTCTATATTTTCACTCCCCTACCCATAATAATCAAGGCCAACATACTCACCCCTACTGTTGGGTGCCATACTATCCTATTTCCCATAAAAAACACTCATGTATGGATGATGGAGCTAATCACACATATGCTATGAGACCTTAAAACCATGCAATGTGTTGGGTTTCCTATGTTTCGGTAGATTTGGCAATACCAAAAGATAAGACAACATCAAACCACTTTGGGATCCTAGGATCTAGCCCTCCTGGACCCGGAGAGGGATCTCTCCAATAAAACAAAGAATGATATATCTTTAGAGCTCAAATGAGATGTTAGGCTAGTTATGAAGCACAAAGGGGGTTTAAATGATTTGGTTGGTTGGTTGCTGGGTTGAGTCATGAGATCACAAACTGAGAAAGTAATGGAAAAAAAGGAGCAAAATAGCAGGATGTTTCGACAAAAGAGGATAGGTTAGGAACGTGCCATCCATTAGGCTATGGAGTCATGAAAGGGGATTACTTGCACACAACTAGCCAAGGCTTTCAAAGGGAAAGTCATCTATTCTAAAGGATCTTTTTAGATAGGTGGTGGAATGGAACATTAAGGATTGAAAATTAGAGAAGGAAAGCAACCCAGTTTCTGTCTATAGATCAGGTCGGAGGTCATTTAACTCCAGACCTGCTTGGAAATACTCAAAGGTAGCTTCCAATGGAGGGAAAAAGGGGCAGCTTGTAGATCAGACCAGAGGTCATTTAACTCTAGGTCAGCTTTAGCATGCTCCAAGGGAAAACAAAGATAAGTTTAACAGAGCCAGGGTCTATAGATCAGAGAAGGACTTTGAACCTTCAATGCTTTGACACCAACAAGAGATCTTAGAAAGGCCAGCTAGTCGCACAAGGATCCTAGTGGATAGGGCTAACTCTAATCCCCAGTGTTCCCAAATATTCCAGCTTAAACCCAACAAGAACAACTAAGTAGCAAACCCTGAATTCATACATCAGCTAGCAGGAAATAACATCCGCTACACTGGTTAAATTAGCTGAATTTACTCTTAGATTCACAATCGGTAGAAAACATTAAAGGTAAGGAGAGCAGAGACATAGGGTACCTAACAAGGGTAAATCCTATGCCATGTTTCTGATGCGAGCCCAGAAGACCAATGAACAACATGAAAATGTAATAAAACGATAAGATAAGAAAACATCACCCGTAGTAATAGACCAGTATCCAAAGAAATGTTCTTGATTAATTGATGCAAAACTAGTCACATACACTGAGCTCAATGGCTGTTACAGTCCAGACTTTCTCCTCCCAGCCTACTACATTACAAACTA
This sequence comes from Pinus albicaulis, assembly GCA_034641835.2. NCBI lineage: Eukaryota > Viridiplantae > Streptophyta > Pinopsida > Pinales > Pinaceae > Pinus > Pinus albicaulis. The sequence continues at coordinate 505,566,094 of CM076576.1, read as the reverse complement.
CTCTGCTACTCCCTCCCAAGACTGTTCTAATGGTCAAAATGAATCCCTCTAACAGCAACAACAACAACCGAACAACCACCTTTATAATATGTTCTCGGGAATTCTTATAGGAGAAGAGGATAACAGGAGTAGAAGATATTCATTAAATGGATCCATTAAGACAGAGTGGTGGAAGAGTCTGAGCCCACTCTGCTTAATAGCTCTGCACTGTACCCTGTAGACCGGTTCAGAGATATCTGTTGGGTCAGATTTGACCTCGGATGTTTCGTGAAGTCCTTCTGGCTGTTTAGAACTCCGCACTAGCCTTCTGGAATAAATGACATGGATGGGAAAACTGCAGGTCTCTCCATACCTCCATAACTGTTGTCCAGACAGTCCTTAAGAAGCTTCTATCAGTGAAATATGTTTAAGGGCTCAAGGAGGCATGGAGACTCTGTAGGAAGGTGTCCTTTTGGAGAAACGGTGCTCTGCTAATGTATACACAGATATGACTCGTCGTTGTGCTCTTTGGTCTTCAAATTGTGCCTTGATTCCTATGAAACAGGATTAAAGTGTTAATTATTCCATTATGGGCTTTAATCAACCTTTAAATCTCTACTGCTGTAACACTGGCCGATCCTGAAATGGCCTCTTTGCAACCCCTGCACAATAAATTAAGTCAATTATAAAATCCGGGGACGGTGGCAGAAGATTTGCTATGGAGGCCGGAGGAATGGTGGCAGAGCAGTGGAGAAACAGTGGAAACAATGAAGAGTGGCAGAAGAAATGATCATTAGTTTAAATCCCAAAGATCGATGCTTGGGCGAATTACAAAGGAAAACACAGAAAAACAATGAAGCGGAGCCTTTGGATGTGGGACCCGGCATGAGCGGAGGGCGATGAGATTTGGACCGTTGATCTCAGGAGGAGATCAACGACGGAGGTCGAAAGATGAAGTTAATAAAGGCTCCGATGAAGAAAAGTGATGGGGGGAAGCGATTAGATCCCAGCCATTGGATCTGAAGAAATGGACGACTAAGATCGAATCGGCGGATCGCAATCGGGGGCACAAGGGTTGACACTTTTAAACTTTTGCGATTGCGATGGAGCGATTGAGCACTGGCCGTTGGATCCGGGGACCAAATCAACAACCCACATTCAATCGGAGGGAGATGGAGAGGGGCGACGGAGTGATGATGCGATTAGCGCTGAGCCGTTGGATCAAATCATGGATCAACGACAGAGATTGTAATCGGGAGATCGCAATCGCAGAGGGCGGAAAGTGGCAGCGATTGACAATTGTGATTGCGATTGGAGCGGGGGTGCGATCAGCGCCAGGTTGTTGGATCAAAGTGGTAGATCAACAGCGGAGATTGAAGCGGAGGCCTTATAGACCAAAATTCAATCGCATCAGAGTTTTTCATTTAAAAAAGAGTTGTGCTCGCCCGAAAGTTGCGATTGCGATTAGCGCTTGAGACCTTAGCGCCTGGTTCTGGCACCTGGGCATGTGGGGAAGTGGTTAAGGGCCTAGGACGAAAGGGGATAGGCCTTAATATAAAGTGAAAAGTGGGTTTTTGCCCCTTCTAATGCATTTTGAGGTTGGGAAAGGGTAACGGTAGGGGGAAAAAGGGGGAATCGGGCCAAACAAGGGGAACTTGTAGGATTTAAAGGGAATTTTGGGAGGATTTAGAGGGTAAGTGGGGAATTTAGAAGTGGAAGACAAAGATGAAAACAAAGGCTTAGAAGGGATGATAAAAGGGGAAAAAGGAGGCCTTTTGGGAATTTCTTCACAAACAGAGAAGCTTTATAACTGGAAACAACAGTAGGGATTTATCAAAGGACAAGGGCATAAGGAGGCTTCAAGGATGATGTGTTTTCAGAGGGAAATGCATTCCTTGAAGGCTCAAAAACATTTTAGCCCCCTTTTTTCTTGTCAAACAATTTATAGGGGGCTAACAGTGGCTCCACATGGGGATGGCTTCTTCTTGAAGGAGTCAAGAATTCAGAAAATAAATCTTTGGTGTAGGCCAGATGCCTGGTGCTTGACCCATCAATTTTATTTCTTGGATCAGCTTCCACAAATCATGAAGACATCATATCAGAAGTAAAATTTCTCTCAAACAACTACCTACCCACACTATAGTCCTAACATTTTTTCTTCTGGGTGCATTTGGACTTGCAGACCCTTTACATCATCAATTTTTTACAAGCAGGAAAATAAACCTATTCTACCTCTACCCTTATTACTTCATGAGACTAGATTAGACTGTTGGCCTCATATTTTCTCTACCTAAACTAGTACCTGCTAGGATTAAACTGTCTAGCAGATTTCTTCACTACATTCTAGAACAGAAATTGAAAAACAGTCAAGCCAGGATTAGACTGTCTGGCTTGCTGGAATTTGTAGAAATTAAAACAACTAACTACATGCTCACAGGCTGAGATTTATTGAGCTTTCCTACCTACTCTAATCTAACCTGGAAATCTCTGATGCTTCTAGGTGATACAATAATGCCAGTGCAGCCAGTCAAGCAGCAACGAAAAATGATATAAGCACTGACTGCTCATCAGAGAAAACCACAGGGTGCTCTGCCTGTGGTTCTTCAAAACTGAGGTCACCATTAGTAGTGACCCCTCCTGATGAATCTGGCCCTGGAAAAGGATCAATGCTAGAGAATTTGTGCTAAACAGGGCCTCCATATAATCTGCCACAGGATCAATGAACACATGATGTACACTTTCTTCTTTCTGGCATGCCATGACTGGTAGGTTGTATGTATCCTGGGAAAATTTGATTACTGTGTCTTCCACTGCGTCTTCAATGTGGATCATGAAAGCCCGATCATCTTCTTATTGTATTTCAAAAGGCAGTGGAACCTCTTCTTTTTTAGGAGGAGGGAGACTTTCCAAAAAGGCTCTCGGGTCTCTGAACTGATATGATTTTTCTTGTGAGTTCAGGAATTCGATCTCAGCTTCATATCTTTCAACCACCAATTCTAAGAAAATTTCCCTGAGCACGGGTTTGAATTTTGAGCTGAGAATAGTAGCCCCTGGAAGGTCCTCCACCTCTAGCTCTGCCAAGTCACTTGACATTACAGCACGACACTTTGCTATGAAACTAGGATGCATTTCCGCAAAATTCTCAGAGTCTTCCATTAGTGAGGTGACTTGGTCTTTAGCATGGCTGATGTTGTACTGCGACATGGTATCCTAGTGGAGTCTTGTGAAAACACGGATAATCAGCGGCCTACTGATCACCAATGGAGTCTTTAATCATTTAGGACCTGTTGAGTCGCCAGGTGGAGGATTCAAGATTTTACTGTCCACCACAGTGATGTACCAAATCAGGCTGATTGTTCTATATTCCCCAGCGGAGTCGCCATTATTTTTGGGTTCCTATGTTTTGGCAGATTTGGCAATACCAAAAGATAAGACAACATCAAACCACTTTGGGATCCTAGGATCTAGCCCTCCTGGACCTAGATAGGGATCTCTCCAATAAAACAAAGAATGATATATATTTAGAGCTCAAATGAGATGTTAGGCTAGTTATGAAGCACAAAGGGGGTTTAAATGATTTGGTTGGTTGGTTGTTGGGTTGAGTCATGAGATCACAGACTGAGAAAGTAATGGAAAAAAAGGAGCAAAATAGCAGGATGTTTCGACAAAAGAGGATAGGTTAGGAACGTGCCATCCATTGGGCTATGGAGTCATTAAAGGGGATTACTTGCACACAACTAGCCAAGGCTTTCAGAGGGAAAGTCATCTATTCTAAAGGATTTTTTTAGATAGGTGGTGGAATGGAACATTAAGGATTGAAAATGAGAGAAGGAAAGCAACCAAGTTTCTGTCTATAGATCAGGTCAGAGGTCATTTAACTCCAGACCTGCTTGGACATACTCAAAGGCAGCTTCCAATGGAGGGAAAAAGGGGCAGCTTGTAGACCAGACCAGAGGTCATTTAACTCTAGGTTAGCTTTAGCATGCTCCAAGGGAAAACAGAGATAATTTTAACAGAGCCAGGGTCTATAGATCAGAGAAGGACTTTGAACCTTCAATGCTTTGACACCAGCAAGAGATCTTAGAAAGGCCATTTGGTCGCACAAGGATCCTAGTGGACAGGGCTAACTCTAATCCCCAGTGTTCCCAAATCTTCCAGCTTAAACCCAACAAGAACAACTAAGCAGCAAACCGCGAATTCATACATCAGCTAGCAGGCAATAACATCTGCTACACTAGTTAAATTAGCTGAATTTACTCTTAGATTCACAATCGGTAGAAAACATTAAAGGCAAGGAGAGAAGAGACATAGGGTACCTAACAAGGGTAAATCCTATGCCATGTTTCTGATGCGAGCCCAAAAGACCAATGAACAGCATGAAAATGTAATAAAACGATAAGATAAGAAAACATCACCCGTAGTAATAGACCAGGATCCAAAGAAATGTGCTTGATTAATTGATGCAAAACCAGTCACATACACTGAGCTCAATGGTTTCCAGCATAAACTCACTTTCTCCTCCCACCACTACATTACAATACTCGCTTACTTCCCTTCTCCCAAGATCAAGCCTCAACAAATAAAATGAATCCCCTAACTGCCACTTTCCAAGAACAACCGAACTACAACCTTTACAATATGTTCTCGGGAATTCTTATAGGAGAAGAGAATAACAATGGTTGGTGATATTCATTAAATGGATCTCATTAAGACAGAGTGGAGAAAGAGTTCATGCCCACTCTGCTTAATGGAAATATGCCTCGCTGTAAGTACTTTTGGTATGGTCTGGGAGACTCTGTCAGGCCAAGATTGACCTCTGATGTTTCGTTAAGTCCTTCTGCCGTTTGGAACTCCGTGCCAGCCTTCCGGAATAAATGGACATGGATGGGAAAACCGTAAGACTCTCCATACCTATAATCGCTATCCGTATTGCACCTTAAGAAGCTTCCGTCGCTGAAATACGTTTAAGGGCTCGAGGAGGCATGTAGACTCCGTAGGAAGGTACACTTTTTGGAGAAATGGTGCTCGCTGATGTATACATACATATGACTCATCAGCAGTTTTAATCTTCAAACTATGCCTTGATTCCTATGAATCGGGATTAAAGCGTTAAGTATTCCATCACGGTCTTTAATCAACCTTTAAATCTCTGCTGCTATAACATTGGCCGATGCTAAAATGGCCTCTTTGCGACCCCTGCACAATAAATTAAGTCAATTATAAAATCCGGGGATGGTGGCAGAAGATTTGATGTGGAGGCCGGAGGAATGGTGGCAGAGCAGTGGAGAACAGTGGAAACAATGAAGAGTGGCAGAAGAAATGATCATTAGTGTAAAGCCAAAAGACGTTTACAATACAAGAAAAACTGCAATCAACAGCGAGCTGGATGTGGCAAATAAGGTGAGCGGAGGGCGATGATATTTGGACCGTTGATCTCAGGAGGAGATCAACGACGGAGGTAGATAGATGAAGTTAACAAAGGCTCCGATGAAGAAAAGTGATGGGAGGAAGCGACTAGATCCCAGACATTGGATCTGAAGAAATAATCGACTAAGATTGAATCGGCGGATCGCAATCGGGGGCACAGGGGTTGACACTTTTAAACTTCCGCGATGGCGATGGAGCGATTGAGTGCTGAGCCGTTGGATCAAATCATGGATCAATGGCAGAGATTGTAATCGAGAGATCGCAATCACAGAGGGCTGAAAGTGGCAGCGATTGACAATTGCGATTTCGATTGGAGCGGGGGTGCGATCAGTGCCGGGCCGTTGGATCAAGGTGGTAGATCAACAGCGGAGGTTGAATCGGCGGGAACAGAAAAAAGCGATGAGAGGGGAGCAGAACAAATCTGGACCGTTGGACCTTGGAATGGATGGATGGCTGTGATTTGATTGGGGAATCGCAATCGGGGAGTAACAAGGAATGGCACGGTGAAAGTTATGATTGCGATCGGAAGCGGGAGTGCGATTAGCGTCGGGACGTCTGATCTGAGTGATAGATCGACGGTGGAGATAGCGATGGAGGTTTTATAGACCAAAACTCACTCGCATCGGAGTTTTATGTTTAACAAAGAGTTGCGCTCGCCTGACGGTGCGATTGCGATAAGCGCTTAAGACCTTGGCACCTGGTTCCAGCGCTTTGGCATGTGGGGAAGTGGTTAAGGGGCTAGGCCGAAAGGGGCTAGGCCTTAATATAAAGTGAAAAGTGGGTTTTTGCCCCTTTTAATGCATTTTGAGGTTGGGAAAGGGTAACAGTAGGGGGAAAAAGGGGAAATCGGGCCAAACAAGGGGAACTTGTAGGATTTAAAGGGAATTTTGGGAGGATTTAGAGGGTAAGTGTGGAATTTAGAAGGGGAAGACAAAGATGAAAACAAAGGCTTAGAAGGGATGATATAAGGGGAAAAAGGAGGCCTTTTGGGTATTTCTTCACAAACAGAGAGGCTTTGTAACTGGAAACAGCAGTAGGGATTTATCAAAGGACAAGGGCATAAGGAGGCTTCAAGGATGATGTGTTTTCAGAGGGAAATGCATTCCTTGAAGGCTCAAAAACATTTTAGCCCCCTTTTTGCTTGTCAAAAAATTTATAGGGGGCTAACACAATGGAATTATAAACACCCCAATCTCAAACAAGACGCCAAATGAAACTTGGATTAAGAAAGAAGTCGCAAGTGAACCTCCAATGTAGCTCTTAACCTTCAATATGCCCTTCCCATCACCAAACACCATTCTCTTTCTCTTCATCACTTAGTCTTTTAACTTTAAGAAGGGCTTTGAGTCTCCTCATTCATATTCTTCATTAACCATGAGAAAGTAGAGAGCACCTCATTCACACCCAAAAGGGATCAATATAGAAACGTATAATTAGATAGATCTCATTAAAGTACATTTTATGCCAAGAAACAAACATGGGGTTCCTCTCCACCCTTAGGAGAGTGTGAGTATGATGAAAGGTGAAACTAAACTATCATCTAAACATTTCAGTAAGGCTAGTGAATTCTTCAAGAAGTAAGGATATGGGGAGGTCAATCTAGTAAAGTCTACATTCTTCTCATTTTCACAAGAATAATGGTGTCGATGCTTTCTTATTTGGTCTAACATTTGAAGTGTGGGGGGAAGGGGGGGGGTGGGTGGTGGGTGAATAAAAAATGAGAACCTTACCTTCTAACTAAGGTAATGCCATTACTTATTGATAATACTTATAATTACTTAGACAAACAACCCATTTACCAAAAGGTTTGTTAGTGACATATATGATCTTTATATATGTAATCATGATTTTATGTAATCTCCTCAATAATGACTCTACAATTTTCATAGCCATGTAGCACAAATTTGGGATCAACACCCATTGGCCTTTATAAGGGTATTAGTTAAATCTGACCTCGCCAACTCAACTTATGCTCATGTGCATGTAGAGGTAAAGTATCTCTCTCAAATGCAACAAGAATTAATTAAGCCTTATTTCCCATTCCAAAGGCACGAGCAAAGATAACTAACATTTGAAGAAAGAGATGGCTTACTTTATTGTAGGCCTTTTATTCTTGGTTTTGATTCATCTTCGCAATAAAGCTACTTTTTACTCTTTTGGTCATTCTCTTCTTTTCTTTTTTGCATTATTATGTTAGTGTGCTAATTAACAAGTCAAGTGTTATTGAAAAAAGGAAAACATAAATTGAATGATTTATTTCTTTTATTTATGATATTATGATACTCTAATTATCCCAATGCACATAATTACTATATAATGGCCATCATCCATAAAGAAATAAAATTGCATGCCAATTCACGAAGTCGGAACATAGATCCTACATGGTTCCTCCCCCTCTTGACATACTAGTTAGTAAAGAGAATAGAAGTGTGTCTTCTCTCTTTGGTCCACCAAATTTCTCTCTCACAATAAAAAAAACTTCATTCATTCCTACCCATCAACTCAAGTTTCCATGCTTCCCTCCTTTCATTTGACTTATTTATTTTTCAAGGGAAATTATCCTCTTTCTTAGTCTGAGGGTCATTGTGAGGGTCAATACAACAATATTCGTAGGCACCTAGCCATTACAACAATATTTCTCATCATCATGTCACTTGCAAGGAATTGAATCTATTGTGGGAGATAACAACCATTCTTCCCAACCACCTGAGATAAACCCAATTGAATTATTTGACTTTTTATGTTATTCTATAATGAGTGATAATTAAGGAGATTCAATGCACTTATTCACTTTAAAGTGGAAATAAAGAGACAGGGAGAGGCCTCTTGCAATTCTTTTAAGGGCACATGAGATGAGACTTATTTAGAAGGTAAAGTGTTTAAAATTCCTTTGGAGAGGCATTTTCCATGGATTGACCCACCTCATGAACATGTGAAATAGACGCCTCCAAAAATAAATTCATCTTCCTTAAAGAAAACAAGAAATTTAAATGAAACACTTAAAGAAACTACGGGTTTTTAAAACTAAGAAAGTACTCTATTATACGTTGAATCTCATGGGCATGATTCAGAGTCTCAATGCCTCATTGATATTTGTTTATTATATGAATATTAGGCTACCACATGACTCACTCATTATTCTTAATAAGGTAGGGGGTTATGTGAGAGATAACTTAGGTGATTGGAAAACCATTGAGAATTAATCATTCCCTTGAAAATGTTAATTTTTTCTGGCCAATAACATGATTTGTGCCTAGTAAAAATGTGAAGGTAAATATCTACTAAGCTATTTTCATTCAATAATTTATTCCTCAAATGGACCTACAAAAAGGAAGCATGACGTGAATTAAAATCGATAAAGTATGGACAAGATAAAGTATCATATGTTTACTTTCTAGTTCCTTACGATGGGTGTTCACCCAAAATGTCGAATAGGGTAAACATCTACAAAATTTATTTCCAAAATATTTTAACAAGGTTGAATCTCATTTATCTAGGCTTTGATTAGTGTAAAAATTGTGGATACCGATGATAAAAAAATTTAACTAATTATTAGAAATAATTTATTTCATACTTAGTTTAAACTGACGAAGCGTTCATTGATGAAAAATCTTTGAAAACCCAATGCAAATGAAATTGGAAGGTTTATCCCTTACATCATAACAAAATTAATTACAAAAACATCCACAAATTTTGAACAAAGTAAGAGCCCATTAACGATAATGTGAGTGCACTTGGCAAAACAATCTAACATTCATGTGAAAGCACCATAACATCAACGTCAAGTAAGAGTAGACTGGGTGGTTGAGGCATGCTATTAATTCCCTCACCACGTGTGTTTAATTCCCTATAATGACATGTTAAGCTTTTTGTGATAACACTAAAGGAATAGGACCATATTCCAACATTAAATATTAAAAAATTAAAAAAAGAACCCTAATAAAAAATTTAAAAAATCACCCTAAAATCGATTTAAGCGCTATTTTGTGGATGTTTGATAGTCATATGAAAAACGCGTGAATTCTAGAGCCCATGTAAGTAAAAGGAATTTTAAAAAGAGAGAAATGAAGGCTAAATCCAAGCCCAATGATTCTTGAAGAGGGTTTATGTGGGGTTCTAAGCGTCACAACGTTTTTTGAATGGTGTAGAGATGGGAGTAATTGAGGATGAAAGCATGTCGGAAGTGATACCAAATGCCACATATTTTGTTGTAAATTTCCCCAATTATCCTTCTTCCATTTATCGAGGTATTAAAACCCTTGTGGGCACTGAATAAATTGCTAAGGTGAGACTGCCTCTTTCATGATTCACTTTCTTAAAAACCCAATGACATTTACATGACATTTGAATCGTTTGAGATTTTATATTCAATAAAAATTTGGATTTAATGGAAACTGGGTCGCAAATGGTTGTATATGTTTTGATAATATATTTTAATTCCTTTAGGCCTCCACGATAGCCTTCTTTACTAATACTATTCCCATTCCTTTCTTTTCAAAAACTGTGATTGCATTATTTTCATAATTGCAGCATCACCTTTTTTTCAAGTAACACTCTTGTAAATCATCAATCTCTGCAAGGACTCTTATTTTCCTTGTAATTTTTAGTATTAACAAAGTAGGAAAAACCTGGGAATAAAAATGGAAAAAATTATCTCTCTTTTCATCCCTTAAGAACTAGCTTGTGCTTTTATTTCAGCCTTTTTTCTGCTGAAATTTTCCTAGCATAGCATCACCTTGGCCACCACGTACAAAAGCTGTGCGAACATAATTTCCATCATCAATTGCAGGATGACCTAATGTAGTGTCTATTGCCTCATCTAATAGCATATGTAGCTTCCTAGAATATCGTTCTTTAGCTCTAGACAATTACAGTCTTTGTTTGCTAATACATGATCCTTGATATAATGGAGATCAACTTGTACCTCATTCAACGTTTCCTACTTCCGCTACCTCAATCGTTGCAATAATCCTAGGAGTATCTCCATATTAATCCTCTTTTTCCATCTTCCACTTCTTCTCAACAAGAAGATTCAAGAGACAATCCAGCTCCTTTACTGAGACTTCCATATAGCCTCTAATTGAAGATTGGCATAGTTAAGGAAGCTTTCAAGCCAACTCTATTTGAGTTATATACAAGGTCATGGGAAATAACAAGTTTGAAACCCATACCTATGTTGAATAATTTGGGAACTAAACAGTATTTGGTATAGAATTAGAAAGAAGAAAAAAGTGAGTAAACTTCTAAAATAATCTAAACAAAACATAAGAATGAAAAAAAATCTAAACAAAATATAATAATAAATAGCATTCTTGTTGGAACAGGGTCTCCTAACAGCTGTGAATTTTGTATAAATATTTTATATTTTGGTCTTAATTAGTCTAACGTAGGGGTTTTGGGGTGGGTCAAAGCCCCTAACGCATTGTAAATGGGTCAAGGGTAGACCAAGAGTCTGCAAACCATGGTTTGCGAACCATTGGATGCGTATTCTAAATCGGTATAAATAGATGAACCTTTTTGAGTCATAGGTAAGAAAAGAATAGTGATTGATGCGAAGCATGAATTTTTAGATCTGTGGTAGGGTTGTTTGGGTTAGGACTCCTGCTGGCTGTGTGCGTGGAGATCCTCTGTCTTGCTGTGTGCGGACCCTGTTGGTTGTGTGCACAGGCAGTATTTTGGGAATCTAAGAGGATTTTGGTAATAATATAGATATGTGAAAGTATTATGGACATCTGATGTTAGCTGGATCTATTCTATTATGGTTGATATGAACTTGATTTATATGATTACGTATCTGTTAGTAGCTACGAACTGTCTGTGTTTATGGTGCATGTATCTGTGATCTATTAAATTGCTGCGATTATACTGTTTTTTTATTATAGCTGATAGTACACACGTGGATGCGAACCTATTAAGTAGATCTTATAAGCTACATTCTAGTTATCTATTGAAAATCCTGTGAACAACCCCTTGCAGTATAGATCTGATAATTGCGAACCAGCTTGACTTACCTGCTCTCTCCCAGGGTGCGGAAACCTGGTTCTAGCACCCTCCCATACTGCTTCGGGTGAGACTTTGACCTGCGCAAGCAGGTCACTGCTGAAAGGGCCAGTAGTATAGGGGTTTCTTGGCAAACCTTAACCTCTGAACCTGGGTCATGACCCCTCGAGCCAAAAAATGGTTCCGTTGCCAGGACCAGGAGCATTTTGAGAGGGATCGGGTAATTCCAAGACTATATTAGAAAGATGAGAAGAGAGAGATCGATGAATAGTTTCAATAATTCGCAGTGAAAGAAAACCACAGTGAAAATTTGACCATAGAAGGATGGAATACTAAGGTGTCTGAATCAAAAGCAGAGCGGAGGTTTTTCAAGGGTTTCTGGGGTAAGTTTCTGAAAACTTTGCCATAATTAGGTAAGATCTTGTTGGGTGGAAAAATCATTTTGGGTGGCCACACAGAGTGAATGAGCTCCGACCAAAGCAAGGGTACAACGCGCAGCGGTAAGTACTACAACACTAATCAAGAAGGGGATTGATCTATCTATATTCTAGTAAGAAATTTTGCTACGCATAGTTCTCCATCTATGCCACCTTAGAACCCTCATAGGGGTAAGAACTCACCTCCACACCCACCAGAAAACGATATGGCCTCGCACATGAAGCTACCTACCTTCAAGGGCATGGGTGATGAGGACATGGATCGGTTCTAGTTTGTTGTAGGATCTGTTGAGATTGCAACAAGATGATGAGCTTAGTGAAAAGAGTCGCCTTCACTAAGTGGGCCCGCATGTTATTTTTGGCGCAAAGTCTAATTTTAGACATATGGATCATGTTCTATGAGTTGCAGGATGCTATTTGTGGATGGTTGGTCAAGTCGGAAAAAATAGATGGACTTCTATTTTTAGACATACTGGGCGGAATCTATTTTTAGATTGTTAGTCTAAAAATAGATATGTCAAATATTATTAGCTCTTAATAATATTTAGACTCTAAAAATTATCTTATTCTCTTGGAGCACTTCAGTTAAGTCCATGTGACATGTGGCAAAGGAGCTGCTTGAGATTTTATTGCCATTCCCGAGGCCTATGTGGAGCTAGTTGCATGTAGAGTTGGGCTAGAACCTGTGCTCGTTGCAGTTGGTGGAGTTGATTGAGGAAGTTAGTGGAGTTGTATTCAGTTTAACTAATCTAAACATAGTTGAGCTATTTGTATCCAGTTTAACTAATTGATACAATTAGTGAGAGTGGTGTGAATTAATTCACTAATTATAAACTCGTTAATCAACTAAAGAATGCATCAGTTAACTTCAGTGCATGAACAGTTTCAGTGGAGACCAGTGCAGAAATAGGTGAAAGAGCACATTAACTATCAGTTGTGACTATACTGTTGCATATTTGCAACAACCAGTGATTGGTGAAGCCCATGAGGATTGTGCAGTACAATATAGGTGGTTTATCTATTTAATGAAGCCATCCCATAGCATCGATCACGCAATAGAGGCTGGCTATCAAGTGGCAAAAGATTGAAGCATGTGTTTTGCTAGATCTAGCTTGATAGTGTGTAGCAATTTGAGTTTGTGCTAAGAGCTTGTGAGGAGATTTTGTACTATGATTGTTACATGATCTCCATGACATATAATATACAGATAGTTGGGGTTTTCAGCTTTAATCTTTCCCATGAAATATTGTGTTCATATGTGTGATTGTTTGTGGTTTTAATGTGTGCATGCAATTGATTTTATTTTCGCAATTAATGATCAATGGTAGAGGAGATTCTGTATTATGCATGAAGCTAAAATAGTGTGTGATCAGGAGAATCTTGGTGAATAATATATCAGTTATTCAAATTTCTACATGGTATCAGAGCGATATTGATCATTGGAGCAATTGCAAAACATTGAAGCTAAGTGAGTCGTGAAATGTGGTTCGAATTCCATAGTTGTCATGTCGGTTGAGTTGTTCTAACCTGAGCTGCATTGGAGTATGCTCGAGGGCGGTTAAAATTATATCATGGAAGGATGTGATGGAGGTGTATGTTGGATGAAATGGCCGAAGGAGTTCAGATGCAAGAAATTCCAAACCTACTTCTAGTGATGCTGCCGTACTTGACGCATGGCAAAAGAAGACAACAAAGTGTCGAAGAATTCTGTTGGAAGGTGTGAAGGATCACATAATGTCCAGCCTTCATGGTAAGGCTTCTCCATACTTGATGTGGAAAGCTTTGATAGATTTATTTCAAAGCAAGAGTGACCAGAGGAAGTTGGCGCTCAAGGACAAACTCAGGAACATAAAAATGGAGAAAGGCGACAGTATGCCCAAGTACCTCACGAAGTTCGTCCAATGCAAGGATGAGATGGGAAGTGTGGGGGTGACTGTTGATGATGAGGACTTGGTGAGCTTGGCTATCCTTGGGCTTCTGAAGAGTTGGCATTCCTATTAGGACTCTGTCAATGGTCGAGAGAAATTTCCAGGATGGGAGCGACTTTGGTCGGATCTTGTGCAAGAGGAGATAAGGCGGAGTACCAGGGACGGATCTTCATCAAAGAACTCTGATGAAGAGAATTTCACTTTGGCTTCCAAAGCAAAGAAGGGGAAGAGCAAGAAAGATTATCAATCAAAAGGAAGGCAGTGTTATGACATGTCCAAGGTGGCGTTTACCTGTCACCAACATTTTATTGTCACCAGTTGTCCATTTCCAAAATAAGCGGTGTCGATTGTGTGTGAGAGGCCTTAGCTCGCACTTGAATCGGATTTTTCACCATCACATGCTTGACCAAGTGTGATGGGTTCAGTGTGGTTTCTGGACAGTGGTGCGTCTTTTCACATGACAGGAGATCGATATTTGTTTACTGATCTGGATGAGAAAGATCTTGGAGTGCACATCGAGATGGGCGATGATGGTAGATACAGTGCGACCGGTATCGGTACCATTTCCTTTGAGAGGGAGTCTGGTAAACCCTTCGTATTGAAAGAAGTGATGCATGTTCCAAGATTGAAGAAGAATCTTATCTCTGTGGTGATGTTAGAAGAAAAGGGATATGATGTTGTCTTTAGCGAGGGAAAGGCTTTCCTGCGCAGTAAGGCAACTGGTGAGACCCGGAGGATAGGGGTTCGAGTTAAGAACCTTTATCAATTGCAGGTAGATGGCTGCGCAGCAATGGCAGGCAAGGCAGAAGGAGTGGTGAGCCGAGATGATGGCGAGTTGTGGCACCGGAGATTGGGCCACCTTCACCATGGAGCTTTGAAGATACTGCAGCAGATTTCTACTGGGCTTCCTAAGGGTACTCTTGCGCAGTCAAATCAGTGCAAGGGATGTACCTTGGGAAAATTTGTGAAAGCCACCTTTCATGAGAAGGATATCTACGCCTAATGATGACTGGGAGAGAATCTGGCCGTACGTGTGTGGACCTTTTCTATTAGCTCGACAGCTACGTGTATTGTGTGATATTTGTTGATGATTTTTCTCGTAAGTGTTGGGATATTCTTCATGCATAGTGCTTTCAGATGACATACTCAAAGTTCTGTGAGTTCAAGGCACTGGTTGAGAAAGAATCGGGGAAGCAGGTGAAGGCTCTTAGGAGCGACAATGGTGGTGAATTCATCTCTGGCGAATTCAAGGACTTTTGCAGCACAGAAGGAATTCGAAAAGAGCTCATAGCACCTCATAACCCACAGCAGAACGGGGTTGCTGATCGGAAGAACAAAACGATCGTGGGTGATGCACGGGTGATGTTGCATGATCAGGGCCTACCCATACACTTGTGGGCGGAGGCATGCAATACTGCAGTATATGTGCAGAACCGTTGTCCTCACAGGATACTTGGCATAAGTACACCCGAGGAGTCATTTTCTAGTAAGAGGCCTGATATTTACCATTTGAGGATTTTTTCACCTGTTTACATTCATGTGACGAAGGATGCCAGGAAGAAGCTGGAGCCAACTGTGGAGGTTGGGATATTTTTGGGCTACACTGATATGCCCCACAACTATCATGTGTATTTTCCAGACAGTCGCAAGACTGTTGTGTGACGGGATATCAAATTTTAGGAGGAGAAAGCGATGAAGTGTTCGCTTGAGAGGGAGCCACACTTGCATGCAGATGAGGAGCTATTAGTTCCTAAGGATGAGTCTCAGGATGTGGCTCAGCCACAAGATGAGGTTCATGGAGTGGAAGAGACCACTCAGGCAGCACCAACCATCAGAGGGCAGAAGCGCACTACAGAAACTGAGCGACTGGCTCAAGATGCAGAGAAGGTTGTAGGAGCACCTACATCATAGCACAGATAGAGACAGTCACCTGACCGGTATACTGGATACATGGCTCTTATGAGCAATTGTATTGTGACGGAGCCATCCTCTTTCGAGGAAGCTATGGAGGATCTCGCATGGGTAGATGCCATGGTGGAAGAGTATGATTCGATTGTCAGAAACAGTGCATGGGAGATTGTCCCAAGGCCGAAGGGGAAACCAGTGGTGGGTTCGAGATGGATCTGCTGTGCGAGCAAGTACAGTCGACGGGAGGTGATAACATACAAGGAAGATTTTTTTGCTTTCCAGGTTTTCTTCGCGCATTGAGGGGATCGACGCGAGGAACCTTTGCACTGCCGCAAGGTATTCTTTCCATACCCCGACGATCAGTGTTTTCCTCAACGCAAGAGTAGGGTGGCACATTCGCAGATGGATGAAGACCGCGTTCTCAACCTGTTGGCCGAGGAGGAGGTGTACAGAGCAGCCCGAAGGTTTTGAGATCTTCAACAGCGAGTCGCATGTGTGCAGGCTCAAGAGAGCGTTGTATGGGTTGAAACAAGCACCTCGTGCTTGGTACACACGGATAGACAGTTATTTCACCGGACTTGGATTCTCCAAGAGTGAGGCGGATCCTAACCTATACCATATTGTGGTGGAGGGTAAGTTGCTGATCATTGTACTTTATGTAGATGATTTGATTTTGACAGGTGATGAACTGTTGATACACTCATGCAAGGCTGATCTTGCAAAGGAGTTTGAGATGAAGGACTTTGGCCTCCTTCATTATTTCTTGGGATTGGAAATTTGGCAGCGCAGTGGTGGATTGTTTGTTTCTCAGGGTAAGTATGCCCGGGAGATACTGGAGAAGTTCAACATGCATGGCTACAAGCCTATTGATACTCCTCTTCCTGGTGGTTGGAGGAAGGAGGATGCTACTTCGGCGGAGGTAGTGGATGCCACTGTTTATCGACAGTTGGTGGGGTCGCTTATGTATCTGGTCAATACACGACCCGACATATGCTATGTAGTTAACCAGCTTTCACAAGCTATGGTTAAGCCTACCAAGCTCTTTTGGAAGGCGGGGAAGCATGTATTGAGATATCTCAGAGGCACATCGGGATATGGATCATGGTACAGATAGGAGGATGAGTTGAGGTGGCATGGCTTCATGGATCGGTATCATCATATCAGAGATTGTGTGCAGCGGAAGATCATGTTACTTTCAGACATTCCCACGGAGGATCAGGATGCTGATATCTTGACGAAGGCGCTCACCAGGAGCAAATTCGAATACCACAGAGGCAGGATAGGGGTGGCAGATAATCCTTATCTTGTTGAGAGGGAGTGTTGAGATTGCAACAAGATGATGAGCTTAGTGGAAAGGAGTCGCCTTCACTAAGTGGGCCCGCAGGTTATTTTTGGCGCAAAGTCTATTTTTAGACTATGTCTATTTTTAGACATATGGATCATGTTCTATGAGTTGCAGGATGCTATTTGTGGATGGCTGGTCAAGTCGGAAAAAATAGATGGACTTCTATTTTTAGACATATTGGGCGGAATCTATTTTTAGATTGCCAGTCTAAAAATAGATATGTCGAATATTATTAGCTCTTAATAATATTTAGAATCTAAACATTATCTTATTCTCTTGGAGCACTTCAGTTAAGTGCACAGATGTGGCACAGGAGCTGACAGAAGGAATTACGCTATTCCTGAGGGTTAAGTGGAGCTATTGCATGGATACTTCAGTTAGAACTCATGTGACAAATTTTGGTGGAGTTGATTGAGGAAGTTAGTGGAGTTGTATTCAGTTTAACTAATCTAAACATAGTTGAGCTATTTGTATTCAGTTTAACTAATTGATACAATTAGTGAGAGTGGTGTGAATTAATTATTAATTAATTCACTAATTATAAATTCATTAATCAACTAAAGAATGCATCAGTTAACTTCAGTGCATGGACAGTTTCAGTGGAGACCAGTGCAGAAATAGGTGAAAGAGCAGGTTAACTATCAGTTGTGACTATACTGTTGCATATTTGAAACAACCAGTGATTGGTGAAGCCCATGAGGATTGCGCAGTACAAGCCAGGTGATTTATCTATTTAATGAAGCCATCCCATAGCATTGATCACGCAATAGAGGCTGGATATCAAGTGGAAAAATATTGGAGCATGTGTTTTGCTAGATCTAGCTTGATAGTGTGTAGCAATTCAAGTTTGTGCTGAGAGCTTGTGAGGAGATTTTGTACTATGATTGTTACATGATCTCCATGAAATAAAATATACAGATAGTTGGGGTTTTCAGCTTTAAGCTTTCCCATGAAATACTGTGTTCATATGTGAGATTGTTTGTGGTTTTAATGTTTGCATGCAATTGATTTTATTTCCGCAATTAATGATCAATGGTAGAAGAGATTATGTATTATGCATTAAGCTAAAATAGTGTGTGATCAGGAGAATCTCGGTGAATAATATATTAGTTATTAAAATTTCTACAGGATCAGTCTGGATTGCGTAGAACGTAGCGAGCGATGTGGTGAAAAGGGCACAACTATTCCTTGCCTTTAAAGGAAGAACCTTGGACTAGTACATGGGATATATTGACCAACATGCGAATGTGACTATTGAGGAAATCAAGAATGCATTGAAATAGCAGTTCAAGAAGCCTAAGTCCTACTCTCAGATAGTGGAACGACCTGAAATATTTTAATCAAGGACTGTATTAGTCCGTATGGGAAGCGGATCAATGATTAAATAAATTAATCTGAGAAGGAGCATTCCATTATGATGACAGGAAACACACAGAGTGGTTTATTGCTATGTTGCTACCCCACCTGCACGTACCAATGGGTCATCAAGCCATTGAAACACAGGAGAAGGCCTTGGAGGTTGCCATGAAGCTGGAGGTTGCACCAAGAGATGATACCCAGTTAGGAGTATAGCATATACAAGGCCAGCTAGAGGCAATGCACATGGAGATCCGTAATCTGCGAAAGGAGCGAGGGACGGAGGCCAGCCCTGAAAGATGGTGCATACAATGCAGGGTGAATGGCCACACCAAAGATAACTATCCGCTACTTGCAGACTACATATAAGCTGGGGGACCCATCCCTCTGTGCCCTAGGGAAGCTGCGGGACCAAGTGGGCCAGCGCTATGGTGCGATGCTTCTCGCGTTGCTGGGCTGCATGATACCAGCCACTGCTCTCGCCTTGCCACATATATCCCAGAAGTAAAGAAACAATGGTGTAGGTTTTGTAGGTCTGTAGGACATGATGAATAGAACTGCCGAAGTTATGATCTAATGATTGACCGGCGAAACCTATATAGGGTACAGTCGGACCCCTCATCACCTAGATCCCCTGCAGGTATAGGAGGCTCCCCGGCTAGGGGCAGGGGAGGAGGACGAGGTGGAAGTGTTGGTAGGGGTAGAGGCCAACTAATCTGCTATAACTGTGGGGAAGTAGGTCACTTTGCAAGGGACTGCGCGAACCCAACTAGGCAATCCTGCAGATATTGCAGACAACTGGACCATGTGGTTGAAGATTGCCCAATTCTAATATCCAAGATGCAGGAGAAGCAGCAGACACCTATGCAAAATGTACAAAGGTTCAAGAAAGAACCCCGAAATGAAGGACCCAGTATTAATGTTATAACACGCAGTGGCATAGCCACAGGAGGGGCTACAGAGCAAGCTGAGATGGAACCTCTTATCCGTAAAGTGACCATTAAACAAGAAGGGTTGGACTTACCAAAGGAAAAGGAAACTGTTGTCGCAGCTCACCAAGACTTTGGTAAGGTTGAGGCACCTACCCTTCAAACACCTGCGCACCTTAGAGGAGATGATGAAGTTAACTCATTTCTGCAGGCGTGTATGAAACTGCTACGCAACCAACGGGCCGTAGAAAACCTCCAAGCCTTGATAGATAGCTGCGTAGGAAAGACAACCCCAGCTATGGAAGTTAAGGATGTGCACAAAATATATAAGCACAAGAGACGCACTGGTCGGGAGATGCAGTTGGACACGCATATCGATGAATATGAGATTGATCAAGTTATTCTAGACTTGGGATCTGATGCGGACGTGCTACCTAAACAGACTTGGAAGTGAATGGGAGAACCTAAACTGGGATGGTTCGATGTCCGGTTGTGCATGGCTAATCAACAGAATATCATACCATTGGGAAGATTACCAAAGATTGTAGTAGATATCGCCAGAGTTAAGGTACGGGCTAACTTTGAAGTCATTCAGATCGAGGAAGACGCAGCCCCTACCCGGCACTCTTAGGATTGGATTGGGCCATTGATATGGGCAGTATTATCAATTTAAAGAGACACAACATGGTGTTTGAAGTTGAAGGAACATAGGTGATCGTACCGCTAGACCCCGCAGAAGGATAAAGATATACCAAGCCAGCGCGGGAGGAAGAAGAGGTAGACCATATCTATAAGTTAACAGCAAGGGATGAAGACTTGATCAATCTTACGGCTGATGGTGTGCTTTGTTGGGAAAAGGATAGCAAATGCTTTTCTGACTCCGACGAAGAAATAGAAAATTGGAAAAACCGAGTGCATGATGTCTCTGCGTTGCGCTTCTGTTTCATTTCCTCTGAGGTAAGAGAACTACCCTACTTTGATGGTTCCGGTAGTATAAAGGAATTTTGTAATATTCCCAATTAGCCCAAGCTAATGGGAATATCCATTTTTTCTTTACTTTTCTATCTCATGAATAAATGTAGGAAGGAGGATTATAAAAACTCCTAAAACAGCAAATAAATCAATGCCACATGTGAACAAAGCTAAATCTGGGCTATTTAAATAAACACCCTTATGTATTAAAGGGGCTAAGACATTTGACTCGGTCAACCATGACCAAATCAACAGCGCTGTCTAGAAGGAGTGATCTTCATTAAGGCACAACGTAGTTTTAGTTGGAGGATGTTCATGTGAAAAGAGCTAATTCATGGAGATGGTTTAGGGTTCTGCAAGCTCTCAATATTATAAAAGGAAGAGGAGGATAGAATGAGAAGGTTGTTGAGGTGATTACATTTTTATATTTTATTGTCTATTTAGACATATGTCATTCTCCTTGCTATTTAGCAGAGAATAGTGTTGTTTAGAACAAGGATCTCCTATTTGGGAATCCATCTCTTTCCTTGAGAGGCCTCTTAGAAGAGCTTTGCATCTCTTGTACACTATCAGGCTAAAGGCCAAGCTTCTACTTCCAACTACAATGCAGATCCTATTGAGGGTTTGGTTGTCTTTGTAATCTGCAGCAAGTGGAGGCTAGATCTACTCAGATCTAGGAAAATCTAGTGCCTCTTTTCAGTGGGAAAGTCTTCTATCCTCCTGGCAAGAGTGTATTGGACCTTGGGAGCATCAGATCTACATCTTGGCATCAGGCCAAATTGATATTAAAGCCTACAGTGCAGTTTATCTTCCAAAACTGCGTTATTTGCAAGAGAGAAGTTGCAAGGTGTTTTGGCAGACTTTTGGAGGAGAGATATCTAATTTTTGGAATCTACCCTTCACTGTGGTGATCCATGGATTTCAGATCTATTCCATGTCATACTCAGATCTGATTTTAATACTCTTGTATTTTCTTCCTAATTTCTGAATCATTCTGCAGATCTGCTGCATAAGATCTCATATCTACTCCATGTTCTTCATGTATTGCTGAAAACCCCAAGGGGTATGTAAAGTAGAGACAATCTAGTGTATAGATATGATATGGATCTAACTTTTTGTACAGAGATGTACTCTAGCTCTAAGTTTTAATCTCCAGATGTTGCACCATAATAAAAATACCATTGTCAAGGTAGTTTCTGCTCATTTGTATGGTTGTTGCACCTCTTTTGAGGGTATTTCTTCATGGGAGACTTCTTTTTCCTGTTCTACATTGTATGGGCTTCATTATATATCTGATTTTCTGTTATAAATGTCAAATAATGGTCTCCATATTTTCCTCCTACTTTTATTTGGCTGAACTGCATTATTTCTAAGCAGTATTGTTTAGTACTGCTGCTTGTTCCCATTTGGGGATATTATAGTGGTATCGAAGAAATCATCTTGGAACATCCTGTGCATTATAAGAAGCCAATATGTCTTTCCTGATGAAGGATAGATAGAAGAAGAAGATTAATTACACTAAAGACAAAGAAGACAAGGGTCAAACCCCTTTATCTGGAAGAATGAAAGGGAAAGAGTTCTCAAAAAATCTGTTCCAAACTATGCATGAGCTGAAGAGTGAAATCAGGGGAATGAGGAATGAAAGACATGCAGATCTTTTGGATAGGTTTTCACCTGAAGGAAGCCCCAGTTCTTCATATGATTTGTGTGAGCATTCAGCCACATAATCATATCTACAACGTTGTAGCATGCCTACATTCCTTGCAAGAGGAGAAGCAGAAGCAGGAACACCAAAAGAGGAGACTCTTGGTGAATATCTCCAAGAATATGAATCTCAGTCTAAAATATTCAAAGAGCATCTAAGCTTCCCAGGGTTTTTCCAACTTAAAGAAGATAGAAGATCCAGCAAAGATATGAGAAGAAGAGGGTGCATACAACACACTTTGGGTAGGATTTTTCTACCTAGATTTGATGGATCACCTGAAAGCTCAACCAAGTCTTGGGTAAAGAAGCTGGACACATATTTTCAGTTGCATCAAGTTTCTAAAGAAGAAGCCATAAGAGTAGTAGAGCTGCACCTCCAAGGTAAGGCTTATTCCTCGTGGTTATTTGAATCTTCTTCATTAATAAACGTAAACATCTCTACTTATGCAAAGTTCACTAGGAGGTTAGTGAAAATATTTGATGTTGAGCCATCTGAAACTTATTTGGGTAAGCAAACTAAGCCCAAGAATACAGAACCTTTGCATGAGATGGAAGGATCCATGAAGATAGCTCCAATTCAGAACATTGTTGAAAGGGTTAAAGATCTGCTACATGATTTTCCAAGGGCAAGAGCCCCACTTCAGCAAGAACACTCTTCTCTAGAGGAAGACATGAGTGTTCCTTTTTCAAGAACAGATCAAGGGAAAGGATCTCATATTGATGAGGCATGCTCCATTGATGAGGAGGAGAAATAAGAAGAACTGAAAGGTTCCTCCAGCGCTATGACAACAGGAAGATATCTATTTTTATTGACAAATGGAGATGAAGTCAATGCTTCTACTAAGAGGGCTCTTGTATCTTTGCAAGAAGGCCCCAAGGATCTTACACATGAAGAGAATGAGCAGCATGTGTCTATGATGATGGACAATGAGACAAAACATTCGAAGGAATGTGTTCCAACATTGCATACACTTTTGGGAACACACACTATAATAGATCATTCCTTTGTGATCAAGACTCTTGACACCAAGGAGATGATGGGTGTTCATGAGTTAACTACATATAAAGGGAGCACCTTAGACTGCGAGATCTTGCAGAAGGTAGGTGAAGGAGAGAAGATGAGGGATCACAACGTTGATATGATGGGAGGTGATCCTCTATTACATGAAGAAGATGGGGAAGTTGTCTCACTCAAAAGCACTCTTAGATCTATAAGAGTGATGCCACACTATAATGAGACTGCCACACAAAAATAAGAGATGGATTTGCACAGTGGAAGCAGTCATAAGATGTTCCCATCCATTATTCATATGGGAATGAACCATGAGACATCATTATATTGTGGTATACCACCTGGAAGACTACCTAATTTATATCTGGTGAAAGATGTTTCATGCATTGATGCTCCTTTCATATATCCAAGGAGGAAGGGAGCACTAGAAGACCATACTACAATGCTGAGAGTATGGGGAAGGCTCAAGGAGAGGGAAAGTATTTTTCCCTTAACACCATTATCCATTCTCTCGTTTCATACTGCGCTAAGAAAGGATGCTGCAATGAGGAATAATAGCACCATCATGGAGCAAGGAAGGCAATCCTTGAATCAGGAGACTAAATTTTTTGGAGAACACTCTTCCATACATGAAGATATATGGGGGTCACACATGCATTCTTTGACAAAACCAAAGAGGTTTTGGATAGATGATAGCCTTCCTTGGGAGACTAACTTCCAAGAACTTCCATTTTATTTTGAGCATGTGCATGTGCAAGGAGGGCAACAAGGAAGGAATGAAAACCTTCCACCTTATACCCTTGACATGGGAGATGTCAAGGAGGAGAAATATGGGAGGCTTGGCCTTCCAACATACACATTTGACATGGGAAATGTCAAGGAGGAGAACCACAACATGGCAGACACTTCATATGACACATTATCAGCACCGTCATTTTTGGGAAAATTAGATCCATACTAGAAATCCCAACTGTTGGTGGAATATTCCAAGGATCTTCACACTTGCATGATTTTGATGACTTGCTACATGATGAGAGACTAGATGGAGTCATCTACAATCATGGTAGGATCTTCTTTTCTAGAGCCTCCAAGCTCAAGGAGAAGTTACTACAAAGGGCTTATGAAGAGTTCTATTTCAGCCACACATACTCTATGAAGCTCAACAACATCATTTTGAGGAGCTACTATTGGGAGGGCTTTGAAAAAGAACTATATCAGCATTGTCAAAGATGCATGAATCTTGTGGAGATGGATCAGCAACGTGACTCTTTGAGAGAGTTAAATCAGCCCTCTCTTTCTCTTTTTGAGGGAGAGAATAGATCTATGCACCACTTCATTGATAGGAGGTGGATTGTTGGGGAAGAACATGCTCTTGTTACACATGTTTTATATTCTGATTTCATGCATTCTTCCACCATGTTTTTGTAGTCCATGACTCCAAGGAGGAGTATGATATCTTGTAAGCCTCATGGCCAATATGGGGCCACAAGAATTTCTGAATTTGGCTACTCCCTTGGAAGGAAAAGGGATATTTTGCAACATGATGGCTACTTCCCTAAGGCACCAAATATATCTCACACTTTCAACTATGGTGAGATGGTATGGACAGCAAGTAAGTGGTGGGAAAACCACTTACCATATCTAGATCTGATGCAGGAAGGAAATGCACTACGTTGGTTCCACATGTGGGACTATGACCCACCTCCATATGCAGAAAGTTATGTTTATTTGTACATTGTTTCGCTCCCCTATATTGATGGCGTACTTGTATTTTTTATGGGGATGTATGGAGGAAGGAGGGGAGGAATGTATGTGCCCTATGGGATGGCTACTCTCCATGTACTTTATGTTTCATGTTTTAGAGAGAGCATTGGGCAAACCATGTTTGTTTCATGTGATTCATTGTCTCCTTATGGGATGAGCTATTTGCAGCTCATGAGAACTTTGGTGGAACAAGTCATGGATGGATGGTTTGGTGAACACTTGGCTCATGGAGGAATATTAACTCATGTTGATGTCACCAATGGAGGAGGAGATGTGTTGCAGAACTCACCTTATCAGTTGCTTGAGGAGAAGAAAAATTTTGGAGGGGAGGACTCTAATATTCCCAATTAGCTCAAGCTAATGGGAATATCCAATTTTGCTTTACTTTTCTGTCTCATCAATAAATGTGTGAAGGAGGACTATAAAAACTCCTAAAACAGCAAATAAATCAATGCCACATGTGAACAAAGATAAATCTGGGCTATTTAAATAAACACCCTTATGTGTGAAAGGGGTTGAGACATTTGACTGGGTCAACCATGACCAAATCAACAGCGCTGCCTAGAAGGAGTGATTTCATTAAGGCACATCGCAGTTTTAGTTGGAGGATGTTCATGTGAAAAGAGCTAATTCATGGAGATGGTTTTGGGTTTTGCAAGCTCTCAATCTTATAAAAGGAAGAGGAGGACAACATGAGAAGGTGGTTGAGGTGATTACATTTTTAGAGTTTATTGTTTGTTTAGACATATCTCATTCTCCTTGCTGTTTAGCAGAGAATAGTGATGTTTAGCACAAGGATCTCCTATTTAGTAATCCATCTCTTTCCTTGAGAGGCCTCTTGGAAGAGCTTTGCATCTCTTTTCCACTATCAGGTTGAAGGCCAAGCTTCTAATTCCAACTACAATGCAAATCCTATTGAGGGTTTGGTTGTCTTTGTAAGCTGCAGCAAGTGGAAGCTAGATCTACTCAGATACAGGAAAATCTAGTGCCTATTTTCAATGGGAAAGTCTTCTATCCTCCTAGAAAGAGTGTATTGGACCTTGGGAGAATCATATCTACATCTTGGATTCAGGCAAAATTGATATTAAAGCCTCAAAACAATTTATCTTCTAGAACTGCGTTATTTGCAAGGGAGAAGTTGCAGGGTGTTTTGGCAGACTTTTGGAGGAGAGATATCTAGTGTTGGGAATATGCCGTTCACTATGGTGATCCATGGATTTCAGATCTATTCCATGCCGTACTCAGATCTGATCTGAATACTTCTATATTTGCTTCAAAATTTCTGAATCATTTTGCAGATCTGTTGCATAAGATCTTAGATCTACTCCATATGCTTCATATATTGCTGAAAACCCCAAGGGGTATGTAAAGTAGAGACAATCTAGTGTACAGATCTGATATGGATCTAACGTTTTGTACACAAATCTGCTCTAGATCTAAGTTGTAATCTCCAGTTGTTGCACCATAATAAAAATAACATTGTCAAGGCAGTTTCTACTCATTTGTATGGTTGTTGTACCTCTTTTGAGGGTATTTCTTCATGGGAGACTTCTTTTTCCTGTTATACATTGTATGGGCTTCATTATGTATCTGATTTTTTGTTATAAATGTCAAATAATGGTCTCCATATTGGCCTCCTACTTTTATTTGGCTGAACTGCATTATTTCTGAGCAGTATTGTTTAGTACTGTTGCTTGTTCCCATTTGGGGATATTACAAATTTTTGTGCACATTCGAAACTGAGGTTCGAAGAGAGCGGAGGCTATGGGCCCTTAGTCTAGCTATGCACGCAACACCTGCAAGATGGTGGGAGGCACATAAGGAGGTGTTCCAAGACTAGGAGGAATGTCGGGATATGATGATCTTACGATTCGAGCCCCCGGATAAGGTACGTATCAAGAAGTTCCTTGGCCCAAGGGACCCACGTGAACACTTGTTTGCTTGGATGGAAAAATAGTATGACCAAACTCTGAAGGAATGGTTTCACTTGTTTATTCATTCATTGGGACCAATCCGTACTGCATGGTACTTGTATGCGGAGCTACATCAACACACCCGCCACTGGGAAACTTTGAAGGATGAATTTATTGGTACCTTTGGACTAACAGGGTGCTCAAAGGTGCTTGACGAAGCTCTGTAGGATATAGATGCATTTGTGTTCAGTGAATCCATCCCCTCTGTAGCTTTTGGGGTGCCGACGTGGGAAACGCAGATGCATAATATTTTCAATTGTCGCAATATAGCTATAGAAGAATGTGATGATAATCTGTGCAATGTCTCTATCCCATAATCGGAGGGGGAACGCACAATTGTGGGACCTCCACTACAAACTGTGGATGTGACAAAACCCCTGAAACTGCAACAAGTCAACTTGGCACGACAGAACAGCCTAATTTGGCTAATATTGGTGACTACTGGGATGATGACACTGTAAGCAAGGTGGCTGAATTTCTCACAGAATACCAAGCCTTATTCCAAACCAAATTTTTGGAGCTCAAAGGGATCACAAGGGACCTAGGGGTTATGCGCATCAAACTAAAACTATATGCGCGACCGATAAAGCAGCAACCTTACCGGTTGAATCCTAAGTATAAACAGAAGGTTAAGGAGGAAATTGATAAAATTCTTGTCGTAGGTATTATCGAGCTAGTCGAGCAGTCAGATTGGGTAAGTCCGATGGTAGTTCAGGAAAAGAAAACAAAGGGAGAAATCCAAATCTATGTGGACTTACGCAAGTTAAATGACACCTACGTACACGACCCCTTTCCGACACGATTTTTCGATGAGATACTGGATAGCATAGGAGGCCAGGAAGCATACTCGTTCACCGATGGGTTCTCTGGATACCATCATATCTGAATCACATGGGAAGATCGCAACAAGACTACATTTTCCACAGAATGGGGATCCTTCCAGTATACAGTCATGTAGTTTGGACTCAAGAATGCCCCTGTTATCTTCTCACGGGTCGCTGTTTCAGTGTTCAAGGAATTCATCCACAAATTTCTAGAAGTATATTTCGATGACTGGATTGTCTTCGGCTTACTAAATATGCACATTTCAAACCTACGCATGATGTTGGATGCCTGCCGAAAACACCAGATTTCCCTGAATATTAAAAAGTGTATCTTCTGCGTACCCTTCAGAATCTTGCTCGGACATATAGTTTGACAACAAGGATTAATGGTGGACCTTACGAATGTTGCAGTTATCATCAACCTGGCAGTACCTACGACTGAGAAACAGCTACGTTTGATCCTTGGACACACAGGCTACTACAAAAAATTCATTCAGGGATACGCACTGATCACAGCACCTCTAAAAAATCTTCTTAAGAAAGATGTGTCATTTTTTTGGGATGACGAATGCCAAAAGAGCTTTGAGATACTCAAGGAAAATATGGTCTCTGCACCTATCCTTACCTTCCTCGATTGGGCGAAGGTATTTCATGTTCATGTTGATGCTTCGGGGATTGCCCTCGGAGCAGTCCTTACGCAGCCAAGCACCAGAGATATTGATCACCCAATCGCATTTGCTAGTCGGAAACTCTCGAGTGCGGAGCACAGTTATGCCACCATGGAGAGGGGAGGGTTGGCCATGGTCTATGTGCTACAGAAGTATCGGCACTATCTGCTAGGAGGACACTTTAAAATGTTTACAGATCATTTGGCTTTAAAGTACCTGGTGAATAAGCCTATGTTGGGGGGGAAAATCTACATGTGGCTGCTACTATTTCAAGAATATGATTTTGAAATCATAGTCAAGCCAGGGAAGTTTAATGCTGGGCCGGATCACTTATCCCAAATTGAGACAGGTGAAGAACCTACTAACTTAGAGGAAGGGTTGCCTAACGCGCAGCGGTTCGCCATTAAGGTATTTGATGCGCACTTCACTGATATCATTCAGTTCCTAACTAAAGGCATGGAACCTGTAGAATATTCAGTACAACAAAAGAAGGAGTTGGTTACCTGGGCAGCATATTTTACCATTATCGCAGGTCATTTATATAAACTAGGTGCTGATGAAGTGTTGCGCAGGTATGTTCTAGAGCATAAACAACACGCTATCTTTTCATAAGCTCATGAAGGAATCGTAGGAGGTCACTACGCAGGCAAGGCAATGGCACAAAAGATCTTACGAGCTGGGCTATGGTGGAGTACCCTACATAATGACTCTCACGACTATTGTAAAGCCTGCGATACGTGCCAACGGATAAGGAAGCCATCACGAAGAGACAAAATGTCGTTACAACCGCAATTGGCTTTACAAGCCTTTGAAAAGTGGGCCATTGAATTTATGGGACCCATCAACCCACCAAGAAAGAATATAGGTGCATGCTACACAATTACTGCCACTGATTATGTAACTAGGTGAGCTGAAGCACAAGCGGTAAGGGATTGTACTGCAAATACCACTGCACACTTCATCTTTGAGCAGATTCTGACCCGATTTGGATGTCCAGAAATAATTATGAGCGATAGAGGTACGCACTTTGTTAATGAAACAGTACAAGCTTTGACTGAAGAGTTCTGGATCCATCATGCAAAGAGCACCCCGTATCATCCACAGGAAAATGGAGCGGTTGAAGCTTTTAAAAAAATTCTGGAGCAAGCCCTGACTAAGGTCTGCAATGCTGATCGCAGTGATTGGGACGTGCGCATCCCATCGGTTCTGTGGGCCTATCAAACGACATGCAAGAAACTAACAGGGAAAACCCCATTCAGATTGGTCTATGGCAAGGAGGCCATTATGCCAATGGAGTATATTTTTCCTAGTCTACGTATCGCAGCATTTACAAACATGGCAGAACCTGACATCATGGAGGAGCATTTAGCACAACTTATGGCTTTGGAGGAAGATTTTTTTATTGCTAATTTTCATCAGCAGGTTCAGAAGGTTTGCAATAAGGCCTGGCATGATCGACATATTCGCCAAAGGACATTCGCGAAGGGCGAACTGGTCCTCTTATATGATAGCTAGTTTGCGAAACAACCAAGGAAGTTCCGAAAACACTGGCTTGGTCCCTATACAGTTAAGGAAATCATGAATGGCAGACCTGTTAGGCTAGCTACCCTGCGCAGCGATATGCTACCAGGCTATGTCAATGGTAGCCGGCTCAAACCCTATCAGATCAAATGATTATATGGCCAGAGTAGCTGTATAAAGTAGAATATGTCTGTCACAAAACATGAGTATGACCAGGGTATGCGTAGGAAGCAGCCACAAATTAAGAATCCTGGAGGGGTGCTCAGGTGGTGCAGGTGTCTGTTCAAAATGCAACAGGTGTGCTGGGAGTACAGGGGTGCGCTGAGTGCACAGGAGGTGCAAAAACTAGTCATTGGAACAGTAAAATCGGGTAGAAACCTAAAGTTACCATTGAAAGGAGTGGGCAGTCAGTGTTTAGTGAAGTGATTTCTTGAGATTTTGTACCTTTTATCTGATGGTAAGTTTCCATTATGGTTCACCCAACCGTTAGTGGCTCTCTGGGGTTATAAAATGGGAAGGATCGGTTGGAAGAGATTTTTGTCTCTTTTGTCTTGTCTGTGCTCTAGGGGATTATGCATTAAGATAATTTGGGTCTACTGTATGTTTTTCATGTCTGAACCACCTACCCCCTCTGATAGGAGCCACCCGGTTTTGGGATTCATTTTCCACGCCAGAATGACGACCACCAACCCAACGATAGCTTTGACAGAGCCAAAAATCGAGGAGGTAGTAGAGGTTGCATCAGAAGCCGAAGAAGTTATTTCCACTCTGCCTCCAGTAATAAAGAAAGGAAAGGAGAAAGCGCAAGGGTTAGGGAAGCCTGCAAAATGGGCTGGGGTAAAACCCCACACTTCTCCCCGTAATATGAAGTCACCACGGAAGGTGGCCCCGGCCGGCTCACCTAAACCAACATGCCGCCCTTTATCTAATCATGAAAAGGCCCAGGTCGCCCAACCAATCAATTGGTTGCCCCCATTTGTTCGACCTCGGAGGCCCTTGACCCGCATGCCAAAGAATCTTGATGGCCTGGTCACCTACCTACAGATGCCACTGACCCTGAGCGAGGTCCTCGTCATTGGAAAACCCTTTGTCAAGCTTCATGAGGTAAAGTTCGATGATCATGACCTAGCCAACTATGAGGCATTTCCCCAGTTGGCCCCTGAGTTTTACCTGGAACAGATACTGGAGGATGACGGGGTACAGGTCGTCCCTATCCGTTGGGTGTGCGGTTTGGATGGTTTTGGGATGTTGAACCTACTCAGGATGCCGCATTTGGGCCACTACAATGTTAGGGATCGCTTAGTCCATCAACTAC
Organism: Pinus albicaulis; assembly: GCA_034641835.2. Classification (NCBI taxonomy): domain Eukaryota; kingdom Viridiplantae; phylum Streptophyta; class Pinopsida; order Pinales; family Pinaceae; genus Pinus; species Pinus albicaulis. Next base: position 505,535,032 of record CM076576.1, on the reverse strand, counting down.
TCGCCTTAGTCCATGACGATAGCTTGTGGATTCGGGACCGCATCCCTATTGACGTTGTGCTAATTCACCAAATTACTAGCCTCCCCATGGAAGGACCTGAACCACTACTAAGGGTGGGCAAGAAGTATGAGACAAATATCACTGACAGCATGTGCGATAATTACCATGTACTATGGAATACTCGGGGATTGATGATCAGTAACATCAACGACCCGGGAACACAGATTGGCACATTGTTTCTAGCATGCAAGCTAATGTGAAAATGCCAGGCCACCACAATCCCCGCATATGTCATTCAGTTGGCAGGACAGTGTGAAAAAGGAGTATGCTTCAATTGGGCCCAGCACTTGTGTAACAAATTTTTGGCAAATATTCGCGAAGCCCAAGATCAGGAGCACCCATTCTGCTATTCTTGGTTACTGGTGCTTATTGCGTTGTTCGCATGGGAAGCATGGGAGGAAGTAGTCCTCCTCGAGATCACTCCTGAAATGTGAAAAGGAGAACGCTACGCCAAGTTGTGCGATTCAAAGGACGCGCAGTGTATCAAGGACAATCAGGTCTCCTGGGTTCTGTTTCAGAACAGCTTGGCAGCAGCCATCAACTCCTGACCGCACTTGTCTCCCGCAGTGTACGAAAAGTACAAAACCATCGCGGAATTTCAGGTCACCCTGCACCACATCCAAATCAGAGCGCGCAAAGATAAATCCTAGGTCTCGCTCCCATATATGGTTGCAGACGAGGATATTGATCACATAATTGCTACCTGGTCTCCGCAGTGGAAGATTGGGTTCAAAACTGGTACAGTGGGCACGTCAAGGGCGAGCGCTACAAGGGTTACCCCGACTACCACAGCCAAAGGAACTAGAAACTCAAAAAAAGGCTCGAGGAAAGAAGGGAATGTAGGGTCACAGAAGGATTCACAGCTGGATAACAATACAGAGAATGGTGTGGAAGTACCATCACAGAAGGGGTCGCAGCGAAGCCTGGGGATAGCGGGCTAGGAGACGGGAGGTGCTGACTCCCCCAGAGGAATAAAACGAATAGGTGAGGCCACTAAGGGGCCATGAATGAAGTATCACTCATAGAAAATAGAGCGTGATGAAACAGTTACACTCGCATAAGGAGACCTAGAAAAAATCCCAGATGCGGTCACCTTGGCCACGGAGGACAAGTGGTTGGCTCTGGAAAAGTAGCAGCAAGTCATGGTCACCTCACTTCAGGCCAAGCTCTGAGCCTTGCAACTAAATACGGACACACTACAAACCATTTTTGTCTAGGCCCAATCGACCTCCGCAGCTAGCAGCACGGCCCTTGTTGCAGAAGAAAGTCGCCTCTGTCCACTGCCTGGTGCAGCCCTCACAGTAAGTCCACCCAACGTAGGAGCGCGAGTACAGGCCTGCGCAGAGGTCCAACTGGATTTGGCAAGATTTCCACATGATTCACTACAGGTTCTACATAGCTCACTGTTTAAAGAAATTCAACACAAGGACCATCAGGCCCACCAACGGTTCAACACAGCAGAGCAGAACATCATCGAACAGACAGCTAAGGTAACCAGGGTACTCACTGCGCACACGGAGCTGGAGCATTTAATTGGTCGACTCTGCATCGATGTTACTAATGAAATACCAGCCACAACTACCCCCCAGGCCAATATTGAAGGGCTGGTCGTAGCCTTAAGAGCCTCCAGGACAGAGATCCAGGTCGTCAAATCTCAAATGGAAAATAAAATCACAGAATTACAAGCCAAGTTGTAGCCAAAAACACCTCCGGAGGTCAGGGCCCAATGAGCTGTGCTGGTTACAACCGCCACGAATGTGATCACAGGCCAAATTGCTCAGGGTGCCCTAGTATTGGACACAGCGATGCAGCTATGGACCAAGGTACAACGTGATCCTCTGCTACGGGAAATTAATCAAACGTTGCGCCAGAAGGAAGAGGAGTTCGATAAGTGGAGGTTGCCTTGACTACGTTGGTCCTGGCCCAGTGCTTGGCTCAACTACGCACTAGCCAGGCCCTCAGAGATGACATAGAGGCCCTTCGACAGTGGAAGCAGACTCTGAGTGATCACCTCAAACCATGGGTGGACGAGGCCCTCAAGCTATCCCACGATGTGGATGTTGCAGTGAAACAGTTGAACCAGACATTGGAGAGCGTCGCCACCGCTACAGAAGGCCCAACTTCACAGAAGTTGGTAGAGATAGCTCAAACTCTTGTTGCGCAAAGTTAAAGGGTGCTACCCCCACTGATCGAGGCTATCAAGCGGCTTCAGGTAACGATGGAGGACCCACAACCACCGTGACTCGAGATGAGTCACAAGATTGTGTTGGGGGACTATTGGAACAGGGTCCCCTAGCAGCGACGAATTTTGTATAAATCTTGTATATTTTGGTCTTAATTAGTCTAACGCAGGGGTTTTGGGGTGGGTCAAATCCCCTAACGCATTTTAAATGGGTCAAGGGTAGACTAAGAATGGTTTGTGGACCATTGGATGCATAGGCTAAATCGGTATAAATAGATGAATCTTTTTGAGTCATAGGTAAGAAAAGAATAGAAATTGATGCGAATCACGAATTGTTAGATCTATGGTAGGGTTGTTTGGGTTAGGACTCCTGCTAGCTGTGTGCACGGAGATCCTGTGTCCTACTGTGTGCGGACTCTGCCGACTGTGTGTGTAGGCGGTATTTTTGGAATGTAAGAGGATTTTGGTAATAATATAGATATGTGAAAGTATTGTGGACATCTAATGTTATCTGGAACTATTCTATTATGGTTGATACGAACTTGAGTTATATGATTACGTATCTGTTAGTAGCTGTGAACTATCTGTTTTTATGGTGCATGTATATGTGATCTTTTAAATTGCTATGATTATACTGTTCTGTGATTATAGCTGATAGCACGCATGTGGATGCAAACCTATTAAGTAGATATGATAAGATGCATTCTAGTTATCTATTGAAAATCCTGTGAACAACCCCTTGTAGTATAGATCTGATAATTTCAGACCGGCTTGACTTACCTGCTCTCTCCCAGGGTGCAGAAACCTGGTTCCAACACCCTCCCATACTGCTTCAGGTGAGACTTTGGCCTACGCAAGCAAGTCACTACCAAAAGGGCCAGTAGTATAGGGGTTTGTTGGAAAACCTTAACCTCCGAACTTGGGTCAGGACCCCTCGAGCCAACAATTCTTCCCTGCCAATAAACAAAATATTGCAAATTCATTGTCTCTGAATGATGGGAAGAATATATAGGGATACAAAAGAGAAACAACAACTAAGAAGTACTAAAAGCTTTCTCAGTTCTGAAAGAATGAAGTAATCAACCAATATTAATTACAAGTAGAGAGCGTCTGTAATATTCCCAAATGGGAATGCAGCAATACAATGCAAAAAGATATGAAAATAATGCATATCATATTTTATATAGCAAGAGGCCAATATGGAGACCTTTCATTTGTTATTATAGCAGCAAAATGTATTTAAAAAGTGGCCCATAAGATGCATAACAAGAAAAGAAATTCTCCAATGACAAAAATCCCTCAATATGAGGTACTGCAACCATATATAAAGATTGGAAAATCCTTACAACGTTATTTTATTGTCTCTGCAATAGCTGTATATTACACATTAGATCTAGAGAAATTAATGGTATAAAAATTTAGATCTATATCAGATCCATGCACTATACAAGCTCCTCTAAAGAACCCCCTTGGGGTTTTCAGCAAAACACCAAGTACAAGATGTAGATCTGAGATCTAAGACTGCAAATCTACTAAAATATTTAGATCTGGAAAGTGTGACTGAACTAATATAGGCAATAGAATATCCTCCTCCAATAGATCTCCAAATTGAAGGGCAGATCCCCAACACCTAGAAAATCACTCTCCAAATGGTGTGTTGAACCACCCTGCAACTGCACCTATAGGGATAACACAGATATGGATCTATACTGTGCTGTACGGGTCAAAACATGGTTGGCCTGGTGCCAATATCTGAAAATGAGGCTCAATGCCTTCAATACTATCCTCCTAATGAAGTATAAACCTCCTCCACTGAAAAGGAGCACTGAAATGGCCTAGATCTGAAAGATCTAGTCTTCACTTGCTGCAGCTTGCAAAAACAACCAAACCCTCAATAGGATCCGTGCTGTATTTGAAAGAAGAAGCTTGGCCCAAATCCATATAGTGGACAATGAAATAAAAACTCTCCCAAGAGATACTCAATGGGAAGAGGTGGGATTCCCGATCAGGAACACCCAATGCTAAACAGCATTCAATCTCATCTAAACAACAAGAGAAAGATATATGTCTAAACAGACCATATATTCAGAAAATATGATAAACATAAACAACCTTATAATGCCACCATCCCCTTCCTTTTATAAGACAATAGCTTGCAAACCCTAAACCACTTCTAATGAGTTCACTTCTTCAACACAAGGCATCTCCATCTAAACCTGCGTTGTGCCTCATTGATGGCCACTCCTCCATGATAGCGTTGTAGATTTGGTCAAGGTTGACCCAGTCAAAATGTCCAGCCCCTCTCACACCTAAGGGTGCTTGATTTAACAACCAAGATTTAACCTTTTCATATTTATCATTGATTTATTCATTATTAAGGAATATTATGGACCTCCTTGCTCTTTTATTCTTTAAACAAAGTAATAAAAAAAAAATTATTTTCCAATTAGCTCATGACTAATTGGGACTATTATAGTCCTCTGTTCGCAAATGTTGTTTGTCCTCAAGAAACTGATAAGGTGAGTCTTGTAACTCTTCTCCTCCTCCATTTCTGACACCAACATGTTATAAGCTTCCTCCATAAGCTAAGTGTTCACCAATCCATCCCTCCATGAATTGCTCCTCCAAAGTTCTCATGATACGTAAATAATCCATCCCATAAGGAGACAATAGCTCAAATGAAGAAAACATGGTTTTCCCAATGTTCTCCCTGAAACATGTAGCATAAGATACATGGAGAATCTCCATCCCGTAGGGCACATACATACCTCCCATCCTCCCTCCATATATTCCCATAAACAGTACAAGTACATCATCAATGTATGGGATCAAAACTACATACATACAAACAGAAATTTTTGCATATGGAGGTGGCTCATAGTCCCACATGTGGAACCAGCACAGTGCATCTCCTGACTGCATCAAATCATGATGTGGTAAGTGGTTTCCCCACCACTCACTTGTTGTCCATGTCATATCACTATGGCTGAAAGTGTGAGATATATTTGGTGCATGTTAGGTCCCTATCTCACTAATATAGTCCCTTATTGTTGTTAGTGTAACCCCCTTATTGTTATTATTGTACCCCTGTAACCCCCATGTTTTTATTATTATGCCCTTACTTTATTATTGTTAGGTCGGCTAGGATTACATTGTGTCCCCACTAGGATTACATTATGGCCCCATGGACTCCTATATATAGAAAGGATATTTTTTCATTTGTATCATCCAAGAATTATTCATTTATGTAATGTATTGGAGGTTTCCCTCTTGAAGTGGTTTATTCCTAAGGCATTGATCTTTCTTTTCTTCTATTTCTGGAGCTAGTTTCACAACATTTGGTATCAGAGCTTTGGATTCTAGGGTTTCGCTGCTCCAAACAGGTCATCGTGGAATTTTTGCTATACATTTTGTTCGAAAAAGGTTTAGAAGATGAAATTTTTAGAGCGCAAATCCGAAATCCTGAGGAACATTTTTGCAAAATTTTAGTGCTTGGTTTGCAACATTTTCGAAGATATGATCTGTGGAAGTTAGGGCTTTTTTAGGCTCCCAAATTTCATCTCAAAGAGGTGATCGTGGGAAAATATTCATAAATCTCTCTCTGAGCATCGGATTGTAATTCTGTAAAGAGTGGCTGCAAGTACATGGACTTTAATTTCATTTCTATCAATTTCAGAGCCGAAGAAGCAAACAGTGACACATGGCAAGTCGTAAAAGTTCCCTCTACTAAACCAGTCCATAATTAGGTCATTGTGGGAGATTAGACATAACTCTGTCTTGAAGAATCCAAATCAGGTTAGACCTATGGCATTCGAAAGAGAATTCAGATGGCTGGCCTCAGTGGCCAGCCCCGTATATTAATATCCTAATCACATAGAGGTATCCACTTCAGAGAGTTCTCAAAAGCAAGTGAAGGTGTGGTATTTTTTTTTTTCTAAATCGCATAAGTCTTGTGTAAAAGCTTTGGCCAGAAGTGATTCCAAGGGCCTATTGAGCATATAAGTATTTCAAGATAAGTTCTGAAAATGCCTCTTAAAAATAATTCAACACCCATTAATCCCTCATAATACTCTACTATGATTCATGAAGATGAATAATTGCAACATGATCTATCAAAATTACAAGAGCAAGTGCACCAAATTTCACTCTCGCAAAGAGCAAAAAAAAATGAAATGGAAGTTTTGAAGAAAGGCATGTAAGCGAAGATGGATGGTTTGAAGAATAATATGGATGATTTGAAGAAAGGCGTGGAAGCTAAGATGGAGGACATGGAAGAAAAAATGAAAGACAACATGGAAAACATGAAGAATGATCTAAAAGCAGACATGGAAGGTTTGACAAAGTTGATACAAGAAATGATTCCTAATGGAAAAAATATAGTAGAAGAAACTCTTGATGAGAACAAAATAGATGTTAATCTTGATTTCATAAACTCTAATGTTGGATGGAAGAACCACCATATTCCAAAGGTGGATATGAGGAAGTTTGATGGGAAGGATCCCGTAACATGGATACTACAGATGGAGCAATATTTTGATCTCAATAATGTGCAAAACACACAAAAGGTATGCATTGCAACTTTACATTTAGAACATAATACATTTGTATGGTATTGATGGCTTTGGTCCCATAAAAAAATTGTCACTTGGTAAATTTTTACGGAGGAAATGATAGCACATTATGAGGATACAAAGAGCAACACCTTCTTCAGCCAATTGATAAATCTCAAACAAAAGGGTTCAGTGGTGGAGAAAATTGAGGACTTCCAAAAATTGAATATAAGGGTAACTGATATTCCAGAGGAACACAGGATTGATGTCTTCATAGGGACTTTATAGGATAACATCCAACATGAAGTTCGCGTTTGGGAACCTGATTCATTGGAGAAGGCATTCACGTTGGCAAGAAAAATTGAATGTAAAATTATGGCGACAAGGAAGCCTACCACTCACATCTATAAAGATGGAAGTGTTGCTACTCATAGACTTCCACAACCTACAAGGTTGACACCACAAAAATTGGAAGAAAAAAGAGAAAAAGGGCTTTGCTATAGTTTTGATATCAAATACAATAAAGATCATAAATGTGCTGAGAAGAAATTATTTTACATAGATTGTGAAGAGGAGGAAGAAAATGAACAAGAAACTTCAAAGGAAGAGGATATACACTAGGAAGCAACCCTATAAGAAGAAGAATTGAGCCTAACCATATCATGTAATGCATTGGCAATAATTACCACTCCTCAAACTCTCAATATAGAAGGACATATCAATAAGAAAAAGGTAATAGTGTTGATTGATTCGGGTAGTACCCATAATTTTATTCATTGTAAGGTAGCCAAGGAATTGAATTGTTTCCTATACCCAGCACCAGAATGTCAAGTGATGGTTGAAAATGGAGGAACTATAAATTGCTCAGGGAAATTCCATAATATCAAGCTAGCCATGGGGGAATATGTATTGAATAGTCCAATTCTTTCCATCCCAGTGGGAGGTGTTGATGTTGTACTAGGAGTACAATGGTTACACTCTTTAGGGACAGTAGCTTTTAATTTTGAAGAACTTTTCTTGAATTTTTTTCGGAAGGAAAGGAAATCAAATTACTGGGTATCACAGGGAAGCCAAGAAAGATAATAAGCTCTAATTTCATGACAAATCTTCTGAAGAAAGAAAAACGAGGCATAATTGCACAGTTATGCTCACTAGAAGTTCCAACATCAAAATCATCTATTTATCCAGATCTCCAAAAAGTCTTGGAAAATCATTCCAAGGTGTTTGATACTCCCAAGGAATCCCACCTATTCGTGATCATGATCATGATATTCATTTGATTCCAAGAAGTGTTCCTCCAAACATCAGGCCTTACAGATATCCTTATGTCCAAAAGAGCGAAATTGATCGTATGATTGCAGAAATGTTAGAGGCTGGTATAATTCAACCTAGTCAAAGTTCTTTCTCTGCCCTAGTAGTATTGGTGCACAAGAAAGATGGATCATGGTGCATTTCATCATGGTGGTAGTTGATAGACTTACCAAGTATGCACACTTTTGTGCATTATCTCATCCATTTAAATCAAGTACAGTTGCTACTTCATTTATGGAAACAATTCAAAAGCTACATGGAAACCTGAAGATTATTGTAAGTGACAGAGATCCCATTTTTACAGGAAATTTTTGGACGTAATTATTTTCTTGTTTGGGTACTCAACTAGCTCATATCTCATCTTATCATCTTCAATCCGATGGTCAAACCGAGATAGTGAATAAATTTTTGGAAGGATATCTTCATTGTTTTGTATCTGATAAGCAAGCACAATGCGTCAAGTGGTTACCTCTCGCTGAATGGTGGTATAACACTTCCTTCCATACTGCAGCAAAAATGACCCCATTTATGGCACTTTATGGATATCATCCACCGTCCATCACATCTTATTTAAGGGAACATTATAGGGTTCAAGCAGTGGAGTATCACATCGAGCATCAACAATAATTTCTCCAACTCTTAAAGGATATCCTAAATTTGGCACAAAATAGAATGAAACAACAGGCAGATCAACATCGCAGTGAGAGAAGTTTTGATATGGGAGACTGGGTATTTTTATGGCTACAACCATACAAAAAAATGTCCCTCAAGCAAGCTAAGAAGGATAATAAATTATCGCCAAAGTACTATGGTCCTTACAAGGTGTTGCAAAAGATTGGTACTATGGCCTACAAACTGGAGCTTCCTGCTTCTTCGCGAGTGCATCCAGTTTTCCATGTTTTATGCTTAAAAACGTTTATAGGGGACAAATTTCCAGTTCAAACAATATTGCTAGAACTTGATGAGGAAGGAAAAACCATATGGGAACCTGAAGCAGTCACGGAAAGAAGAAATCAACAACGACGAAATCGATCAATTTCAGAGTATCTCATCAGATGGAAGAACTTACCCACTGAATATTCTACATGGGAGGATGGTAATTTTATACAAAGCACCCAGAGCTACTCAAGCATTGAGGACAACACTTTTTTGAAGGAGATGAGCATGTTAGGTCCCTATATTTCTAGTATAGTCCCTTATTGTTGTTAGTATAACCCCCTTATTGTTATTTTTGTACCCCTGTAACCCCCATATTGTTATTATTGTGCCCTTACATTATTATCGTTAGGTCGGCTAGGATTACATTGTGGCCCCATGGACTCCTACATATAGAAAGGAGATTTTTTCATTTGTATCATCCAAGAATTATTCATTTATGTAATGTATTGGAGGTTTCCCCCTCGAAGTGGTTGATTTGTAAGGAATTGATCTTTATTTTCTTCTATTTTTCGAGCTGGTTTCACAACAGTGCCTTAGGAATGCACCCATCATGAAATAAAATCTCCCTTTGTCCTCCAAGGGAGTTGCCATGTTCAGAAATTTTTGTGGCCCAAAGTTGGCCATGAAGTTTATACGGTACAATACTCCTCCTTGGAGTTATGGCCTGCATATACATGGTGAAATAATGTAAACAATAATCAAATGAAACATTATTTACATGAGCATATTCTCCACCAAAATTCCTCCTTAAACAAGTGGAGTGGTGCATAGATCTGTCCCTTCTCTCAAAAAGAGAAATATATTGTTGAATTAACTCCTTCATAGAGTTATGTTGTTGCCCCGTCTCCACAAGGTACATGCATCTTCGAAAATTTTGATATATTTCTCCTTCAAAGCCCTTCCAAGTGTAGCTTCTCATAATGATGTTGTAGAATCTCATGGAATATGTGTGGCTGAAATAGAACTCTTCATGGGCCCTTTGTAGTAACTTCTCCTTGAACTTGGAGGCTCTAGATAAGAATATTATACCATAATAATAGATGACTCCTTCTTGGATTGAATAGACCTCTTCATGTAGTTGGTCATCAAGTATCATGCATGTATACAAATCGTTGGAGTAATCCACCAACAGTTCGTATTTCCAATATGGCTCAATCTCCCGTAGTGATAACGTTGATGATTTATCAACAGAAATTTCTTTCATATGGTTTCTCTCCTCCTTGACATCTCCCATGCCAAAGGTACATGTTGGAAGTTCATTCCTTTCATGCTTCTCCTCCCACAATGCATAATCTGAAATGAGAGTGGGTAATGATGATGTTGGGAGAATGTCTCCCTCCTCCTTGATTCCACCCAAGACTCCCAACGCTGTATCATTGTCTTCCAATGCTCACATCCCTCCTGGATATATGCTTGGAGCATCATGTTGTGAGACATCTCCCACATGATCTGAATCAGGTTTCCTCTCAGGTGGTTTGACACTAGATAATAGTGTCCCATGTAGCAATCTCATGAGCATAATAGATGGGACTGTAAGGTCCTTGCTTCCACTGCGCAAATCCATCTCTGATTTCTATGTGGAATTTATATGTGAGGGATATGTATGCATGCCTTTGATCATTTGAGTCTTACCACTCTTCTTATCCACCCATTCCATTTGCAAAGCCTCCCAATCAGTGGTGACTTTTCCCAATGTAATCAACCATTGAACACCCAATATCACATTGATGTCAGGTATGTCAACTACAAAGAAGTGATCAATCAATGTATATGTTCCCATGGTGACTGATAGTGATGGGACATAATGCATGCATTGCATTATTCTATCTCATGGGACCAAAAAAGAGAATCCCTCAAAAGCATCAATGGGTATTGTCCACCTTTGCACTAGTTGGGCATCAATGAAATTGTGGGTAGCCCCACTATCAATAAAAATAGAAACCCTCTGATTCAAGATGGAACCTTGAACTCTTAAGGTCAAGTACTTAGGTACTCCTCTCAAAGATGCAAGAGCCCCTCCAATAAGAGGAAATCCTCCATTCCCATCTCCTGATGGTGTTGGTTCTCCTCCTGCAGTGTCAGTGTTGTGAACTCTTCTTGGTTCCTCTTCTTCTTCCTCATCATCATCTGAGAAGACCTCTATGTAATGTGATTTTCCAGCTACACATATATGTCCAGGTGCCCATGATTCTTGGCAAGTGAAGCAAAGCTTCCTTCTTCTTAGATCTCTCCAGACATCATCATCAAGAGGTTTCTTGTATGAGCTCTCCTTTGAAGGAGTAGCCTTTTCTTCCTTTCCCTTTGAAGGAAAAGAGGGCTTATGCTGAAAAGTTGCCTTTTCTTTTGGCAAGGCATCTTGGAGGTCTCTAGCCCTTTCAATAGCATCATGTAGGGTAGTGGGCTTGGTAGATTTAACCAAACCATGAAGAGGTTCATCTAAACCATCAATGAACAAGTACACCCTTCTTGTTGTAGAAAAATTAGGCACCATAACAGAAAGTCTTAAAAATTCAGAGATGTAAGTTTCTATATTACCTGATTTTTTCAACTTTGCAAGGCTCATGAATGGTACCTCTGGATCTCTTCTATCAAATCTTTCCACCAGTATTCTAGTGAAATCTGAATAAGCAGTCACATTGGCATGACTCAATGTAGACAAGCCATGGAACCACCAGTCATGTGCTTCACCTTCAAGGTTCATCGATGTAATCTTGATAGCCTCCGTCTCTAGAACCTTGTTCAGCTGAAAGTAGATGTCAATTTTTTCTACCCAAGATTTGGTAGAACACTTGGATGACCCATCAAAATTGGGTAAAAATAATCTGCCCATAGTGCAGTGTTGATCATGATTTTGAATGAATCCACCACCTCTATGATGATACCTTGGTCTTCTATTGTCCTTTATTTGAAAAAACTACTGAAAACTCAATTGATCCTTGAATCTCTGATTTTTAGACTTATATTCTTCAAAATAGTCTTCAAGGGATTCATGCTCTTGAAACCCTTCATTTCCCACAGCCAAAAATGTAGGCATGGTAAAGCGTTGGGAAACTTGTGGCTGATGCACTGGTTGATCATTCCAGTGATGAGACATGCTAAATCCTTCTCGATAATGAAATCCTTTAGTGGATTCCTTGATTCTGTCCATTCTCATCTCTTTGATCTGTATAGCAAGGTCTTTCATGGCTCTAAGAAGGATCTTAGGGAAATCCTTCTCTTCATCTTCACCTCCAGATAAAGGGGCTTTACCCTTGTCTTCATTATCATTTGTGTAATCAAAATTTCTGTGTCTTCTCTTTTGATACCTCTTCTCTCTATTAGTAAGAGGCTCTCCCTCTTCAGAAGACATATTGGCCTTTTAGAATGCACAGGCTGTGCCAAGATGATGCTCTGATACCACTATAATATTCCCAAATGGGGAATGCAGCAATACAATGCAGAAAGATATGAAAACAATGCAAATCATATTTCATATAGTAAGAGGGAAATATGGATACCTTTCATTTGTTGCTTCGAGAGGCACTCTACAGCCCAGTATATAGGGATGTGTAGATGTAACGTGTGTAATGTAAACTTTTGATATGTCGGGCCCAATATATAGAGATGTGTAGATGTAATGTGTGTAATGTAAACTTTTGATATGTCGGGTTCAATATATAGAGATGTGTAGATGTAATGTGAGTAATGCAAACTTTTGATATGTCAGAGTGATGTGTAGATGTCGTGTGAGTAATGTAAACTTTTGCTATATTTACTATTTTAATACCATGAGCTAAACACCATGGGCCAGATACCATATTTATAAAAGAGGTATGGTAAATAAATAAAATATAAATAAACCATAATCCTATTTATATTTAGGAACACTCAAAAAGTGGTTTTATTTAGGTGAATCCTGAGCTAAGTACCACGTGCCAAATTATTATTAATACCATGTCAAAAAACATTATTAACCCTAATATTAATATTAATAATATTATTAATTCTAATATTCACATTATTATATTATAATATTAATATTATTAAATTTAATTAATGTAAACTTTTGATATGTCGGAGTGTATAGAAATGTACCACTTTAATACCATGGGCTAAATATCATGGGCCAAATACCATATTTATAAAAGAGGTATGGTAAATAAATAGAATATAAATAAACCATAGGTATGGTAAATAAATAAAACGTCTTTTTATATTTACTCCATATTCCTATTTATATTTAGGAACACTCAAAAAGTGGTTTTATTTAGGTGAATCCTCAGCTAAATACCACGGGCCAACTTAAAATACACTATATGCATTGCCTATCTCGTAACAATAAACATGTAAACGTAAATGTAAAAATAATGTTTAATATTTAACATTTAAAATTTAATCTAATTAATCTAATGTCGGCTCTAATGAAAAATCACTTCTCTCCCTACATATATAAATTTAACACAGTGGGCCAAATACCATATTTTTCTGTTTCTCTTGCATTTTATATTGGAGGGAAAAGAGAGAGAGGGAGAGAGAAGAGAGATGGGGGAAGAGAGAGGGAGGTAGGAGAGGAAGGGAAAGAGAGGAAGGAAGAGAGAGAAGAGGAGAGAGGGAGGAGAGAGGGAGGAGAGAGGGAGGGAGATAGGAGGAGAGAGGGAGGGATATAGAGATGGATTTGGAGGGTGAGAGAGGGAGGGAAGAAGAAATACATAGAGAGAGCGAGAAGTGGAGAGAGAGAGGGAGTGACAAGGGAGAAATAGAGAGAGTATGTGTATGTTTGTGGGTGATATAAAGAGAAAAATAAGGAGAGATGGAGGGAATGGGGGGAGAAGGAGAGAGGCAGGGATATAGTAACATAGTTGGAGGGTGAAGAGAGGGAGAGAGAGGGAGATAGAGAGAGAGATAGATGTGAAAGAGAAAGGGATAGAGGGAAAGGAAGAGAGTGAGGATGTGAGAGAGTGGAGAGGGAGGGAAAGAGAAATGGAGTTGCAGGGGGGAGAGAGGGAAGATGATTTCTTGCACTTGATGCATTGATTTTATTGTGGACAGTGATTTCTAATGTAAAGTTTGATAGATCAAGAGTAATGTAAACTTCTGATATGGTGATTTCTAATCCTATTTGATTGCTTGCACTATATGCATTGATATCAGTGTACATGTTGGTTTCTAAACTTATTTTCTTACTTGCACTAGATGCATTGATTTTAGTGTAAATACAGATAATATCAAACTCTAGATCTAGAGTAATATATTTACATAGGGAGCGAGAAGTGGAGAGAGAGAGGGAGTGAAAAGGGTGAAATATAGGAGTATGTGTATGTTTGGGGGTGATATAAAGAGAAAAGTAAGGAGAGATGGAGGGAATGGGGGGAGAATGAGAGAGGGAGGGGTATAGTAACATAGTTGGAGGGTGAAGAGAGGGAGAGAGAGGGAGATATAGAAGGAGATAGATGTGGGAGAGAAAGGGATAGAGGGGAAGGAAGAGAGAGAGGATGTGAGAGAGTGGAGAGATGGAGTTGGAGGGGGGAGAGAGGGAAGATGATTTTTTGCACTCGATGCATTGATTTCATTGTGGATGGTGATTTCTAATCCTATTTTTCTTGCACTATATGCATTGATTTTAGTGTAGGTGTTGAGAGAGAGAGTGTGTGTGTGTGTGTTGGGGGAGGAAAGAGGATTGGAAGGCAGAGAGAGAGAGAGAGGAAAAGATAGAGGAAGGTAGGAGAGGAAGGACAAGGGAGAGGATATGAGAGAGAGGAAGAGAGTTATGGGGGAAGAGAGAAAATTGGAAGGAAAAGAAAGAGAGAGAGAGAGAGAGAGAGGAGAGAGAGGAAGGGTGAGAGAGAGGAGGAGAGAGGGAGGGAGATAGATGGAGATATGGAAGGATGGATAGATGGAATTGGAGGGGGAGAGAGGGAGGGAAGAAGGAATACATAGAGAGTGAGAAGTGGAGAGAGAGATGAAGTGACAAGGGAGATATGGAGAGAGTGTGTATATTTTTTTGGGTGAGATAAAGAGATAAAGAAGGAGATATGGAGAGAAGGAGAGAGGGAGGGATATAGTAACATTGTTGGAGGGTGAAAAGAGAGGGAGATATATATGTGGGAAATAAATGGAGAGAGAGGAAGGAAGAGGGAGGACGTGAGAGAGTGGAGAGATGGAGGGAAAGAGAGATGTAGTTTGAGGGGGGAGATAGGGAAGTAGATGGTGATTTATAATCCTATTTGATTTCTTGCACTAGATGCATTGATTTTAGTGTAGATGTTGATTTCAGTGTAGAGGAGGAGAGATGGAGGGAAAGAGATATGTAGTTGGAGGGGGGAGAGAGGGCAGATGATTTCTTGCACTTGATGCATTGATTTCAATGTGGATGGTGATTTCTAATCATATTTTTCTTACACTATATGAATTGATTTTAGTGTAGATGTTAAGAGAGAGAGAGAGAGAGAGAGAGAGAGAGAGTAACATAGTTGGAGGGTGAAGAGAGAGGGAGATATATATGTGGGAAAGAAATGGAGAGAGAGGAAAGAAGAGGGAGGATGTGAGAGAGTGGAGAGATGGAGGGAAAGAGAGATGTAGTTCGAGGGGGGAGATAAGGAAGTAGATGGTGATTTATAATCCTATTTGATTGCTTGCACTAGATGCATTGATATCAGTGTATATGTTGGTTTCTAATCTTATTTTATTACTTGCACTAGATCCATTGATTTCAATATAGATGTTGATTTCTAATCTTATTTGATTACCTGCATTAGATCTATTGATCTCAGTCTAGATGTTGTTTTGTAATCTTATTTGATTTTTTGCATTAGGTGCATTGATTTCAGTGTAGATGTTGATTTCTGATTTGATGTAATTAGATGTACATTGATGGTACATTAATTTTAAAGTGATTGGATTAAGATTGTGCATTGATTTTAGTGTAAGCACACAAAATTATTAACATTGTACATTAATATGGTGATTTATAATCCCATTTTATTACTTGCACTAGATGCATTGATATCAGTGTACATGTTGGTTTCTAATCTTATTTTCTTACTTGCAATAGATGCATTGATTTCAGTGTAAATACATATAATATAAAACTTTGGATCCAGAGTAATGTATTTACATAGGGAGCGAGAAGTAGAGAGAGAGAGGGAGTGAAAAGGGAAAAATAGAGGAGTATGTCTATGTTTGGGGGTGAGATAAAGAGAAAAATAAGGAGAGATGGAGGGAATGGGGGGAGAATGAGAGAGGGAGGGATATAGTAACATATTTGGAGGGTGAAGAGAGGGAGAGAGAGGGAGATATAGAGAGAGATAGATGTGGGAGAGAAAGGGATAGAGGGGAAGGAAGAGAGAGAGGATGTGAGAGAGTGGAGAGAGGGAGGGAAAGAGAGATGGAGTTGGAGGGGGGAGAGAGGGAATATGATTTCTTGCACTCGATGCATTGATTTCAGTGTGGATGGTGATTTCTAATCCTATTTTTCTTGCACTATATGCATTGATTTTAGTGCATATGTTGAGAGAGAGACAGAGTGTGTGTGTGTGTCTTGGGGGAGGAAAGAGGATTGGAAGGCAGAGAGAGAGAGAGAGAGATAATTGGATTGCAAAGAGAGAGAGAGAGAGAGGAAAAGATAGAGGAAGGTAGGAGAGGAAGGACATGAGAGAGATGAAGAGAGTTATGGGGGAAGAGAGAAAATTGGATGGCAAAGAAAGAGAGAGAGAGAGAGGGGGGAGAGAGGAAGGACGAGAGAGAGGAGGAGAGAGGGAGGGAGATAGAAGGAGAGATGGAATTGGAGGGGAAGAGAGGGAGGGAAGGAGGATTACATAGAGAGTGAGAAGTGGAGAGAGAGATGAAGTGACAAGGGAGATATGGAGAGAGTGTGTATATGTTTTGGGGTGAGATAAAGAGATAAATAAGGAGATATGGAGAGAAGGAGAGAGGGAGGGATATAGTAACATAGTTGGAGGGTGAAGAGAGAGGGAGATATATATGTGGGAAATAAATGGAGAGAGAGGAAGGAAGAGGGAGGATGTGAAAGAGTGGAGAGATGGAGAGAAAGAGAGATGTAGTTCAAGGGGGGAGATAGGGAAGTAGATGGTGATTTATAATCCTATTTAATTGCTTGCACTAGATGCATTAATTTCAGTGTAGATGTTGATTTCAGTGTAGAGGAGGAGATATGGAGGGAAAGAGAGCTGTAGTTTGAGGGGGGAGATAGGGAAGATGATTTCTTGCACTCGATTCATTGATTTAAGTGTGGATGGTGATTTCTAATCCTATTTTTCTTGCACTATATGCATTGATTTTAGTGTAGATTTTGTGTGTGTGTGTGTGTGTGTGTGTGTGAGAGAGAGAGAGAGAGAGAGAGAGAAAGAGTAACATAGTTGGAGGGTGAAGAGAGAGGGAGATATATATGTGGGAAAGAAATGGAGAGAGAGGAAGGAAGAGGGAGGATGTGAGAGATTGGAGAGATGGAGGAAAAGAGAGATGTAGTTCGAGGGGGGAGATATGGAAGTAGATGATGATTTATAATCCTATTTGATTGCCTGCACTAGATGCATTGATATTAGTGTAGATGTTGGTTTCTAATATTATTTTATTACTTTCACTAGATCCATTGATTTCAATATAGATGTTGATTTCTAATCTTATTTTATTACCTGCATTAGATGCATTGATCTCAGTGTAGATGTTTTTTTATAATATTATTTGATTGTTTGCATTAGGTGCATTGATTTCAGTGTAGACACTGATTTCTGATTTGATGTAATTGGATGTACATTTTGGTTTTTAAACTCCTGTGGTGATCATTTTTTAAGAAGCTTCCCGGATTATCCACAAAATAGATTTTTTAGTAAGTAAAAATAAGTAATATTTATAAATTAAAAACTAAATAATTAATTTATATATTATATTTTAAAACCTACCCAAAAATTATTCAAAACTAAATCAACCAATTTAGTTACTTTATAATATAATAAATAATAAACTTAAAAATTAAAACCAACTAATTAGTATAATAATAAAATTTATTAAATTAGAAATGTAATTATTATAATTAATAAAAATAATAGAAATACAAAAATACAAAACCTTGGTCAGCTCTTTTCAAGAAATTGATCTCTATTAAAGGTCTGAAACCCTTCTCTAAAATTCTTCATTCTAAAAGTCCTGATGATGGATCCCAGTTGGGGTTCGAAACATCGACACATGTTCCTCAATACTGTGGATAATCCGGGAAGCTTCTTAAAAAATGGCACATTAATTTTAAAGCGATTGGATTAAGATTGTGCATTGATTTCAGTGTAAGCACACAAAATTACTAACAATGTACATTAATATTTGTGTTATAGTAAATCAACCTATTAATATTGAAGAGCAAGAGAGACAATGTATGATGTTTAGTACAATAGTTCAATATAAATATTTAAATGGTTTATTATTTCAATTGTCCTTTTCATATAATCGATATGAAAAGATGACAAAACTAACAAGGGTGACAATAAGAATAGTAAAAGAAAATAATTTGAGATTGATCACAATGAAGACTTTTTTTAATTGACTACACTCTTATTGTTTTCATTTTCTATCATTCAACACTATTACATTGTCACTTTGCATTCAAAAAAATCATTTCGACCTTAAAGTTATTAACAATATTTATCATCTCAAAAAACTGAGGTAACTAAGAAAATTTTAAAATTAAAACGACTAGATAAATACATATTTGGCATATATAAAATTATTATATTTATATTATCTATATTTTCATATTATTGATAAAATTAATCATATTTTCGATAGATTTTCCTTGGCTTCACACGACTGAAACCAGCCTAGATCCATCTTAATTATGGATCTATCAAGTGCCGAGAGGGATCAAATCTCTCGACGTGTAAACCTTTCCTCAAGTTTTGCACTAAAAAAAAGAGGTTTTCACCTCTAGAGATTTGATCCCTCTCGGTGCTTGATAGATCCATAGTTAAGATGGATCTAGGCTGGTTATTACAACAGCAAAATGTATTTAAAAGGTGGCCCATAAGATGCATAACAGGAAAAGAAAGTCTCCAATGAGAAAAATCCCTCAATATGAGGTGCTGCAACCATATATAAAGACTGGAAAATCCTTATAGAGTTATTTTATTGGCTCTTCCAATAGTTTTAGATTACACATCAGATCTAAAGCAAGTAAGTGTATAAAAATTTAGATCTATATAAGATCCATGCACTATACAAGCTCCTATAAAGAATCCCCTTGGGGTTTTCAGCAAAACACCAAGTACAAGATGTAGATCTGAGATCTAAGACTGTAGATCTACTAAAATATTCAGATCTGGAAAGTTTTTCTAAACTGATATAGACAATAGAATAGCCTCCTCCAATAGATCTCCAAAGTGAAGGGCAGATCCCCAACACCTATAAAATTTCTCTCCAAATGGTGTGTTGAACCACCCTGCAACTACACCTATAGGAATAATGCAGATCTGGATCTATATTGCGTTGTAGGGGTCAAAACATGGTTGGCTCGATGCCAAGATCTGAAAATGAGGCTCAATGCCTTCAATATTGTCCTCCCAATGAAGTAGAAACCTCCTCCACTGAAAAGGAGCATTGAAATGGACTAGACCTGAAACATCTAGTCTCCACTTGCTGCAGCTTGAAAAAACAACCAAGCCCTCAACAGGATCTATGATGTAGTTGAAAGAAGAAGCTTGGCCCAAAGCCAGATAGTGGAAAATGAAATACAAACTCTCCCAAGATCTACTCAATGGGAAGAGGTGGGATTCCCGATCAGGAACACCTAATGCTAAACAGCATTCAATCTTAGCTAAATAGCAAGAGAAATATATATGTCTAAATAGACCATATATTCAGAAAATATGATAAACATCAACAACCTTCTAATGTTTCCATCCCCTTCCTTTTATAAGACAAGATCTTGCAAACCCTAAACCACTTCCAATGAGATCACTTCTTTCACACAAGGCATCTGCATCTAAAACTGTGTTGTGCCTCATTAAAGGCCACTCCTCCATGACAGCACTGTAGATTTGGTCAAGGTTGACCCAACCAAAATGTCCAACCCCTTTCACACCTAAGGGTGCTTGATTTAACAACCAAGATTTAGCCTTTTCATATTTGGCATTGATTTATTCATTATTAAGGAGTATTATGGACCTCCTTGCTCTTTTATTCTTTAAACAAAGTGATAAAACAAAATTGAATTTTCCAATTAGCTCATGACTAATTGGGAATATTACAGCATCAATAAACTTAAAAGATATTACAGTAAAGACCCTATTGTTGAACAGACAGGGAAAGTAGCCAATAAATTTAAAAGACATTATAGTAAATACCCTATTGTTGAACAGACAGGGAAAGCATCCAGACAAGTCAATTATAAAAATTTAACATCACCATTAAGCAAATTTATCAATGTACAAGGTAAATTCCCTGTATTATAATTCGAATACATTTCTATATGACACGGGTACTAACAATTATAAGTTTTACCTACATATAAATTATACTAGCTTTCTTCAAATAATTTTTAGAAGGGTATTAAGGGTCCTCCAATAAACATCTTGATTAAAGGCATGCACTGGAAAATTGAGCCTGAATTAAATCTCCCTTAGCCTCCATAGCCCAAAAGAAGAGAAATTTTTTTGGTTTTCTTTGACTGCTTTCCAAAAGAAGTAGATTTAGCAAACCAAAAATTTTATCTATCACATCAATTTAGATAATCAAGTGTCATATCATAATGAAATAAATTCATGCACATAGAAGAAATAAACGATCAAACACAATTCCATTTGATTCACCTCCATGTCTCTATATTCTCTGATTATAGAAGACAAACTTGTGACCAACTATAGAGTAACACACATAATAAATTAAGGATTATTTCACAAGTTCCAAACCAAATACACAACAAAAACCTAAATCATCATGCACAAATCATACAGACGACGGATCATCATCTTTTTGAACTTCCATTTCTCTACATGAAAGTGCCCATACAGATGAATATTTCCCTTTATAGGTTCCTATCTAATAAAAATGACTCTAGGTATTTGTTTGTAAGAGTGGTCCTATAATGATATGATTCAAGAACTATAATAGATTTAGAAGTCCGTGTAGAACAGAGTTTCAGAAGTACCATGATGAGATATTCATAATAACTCGTGTCATGCTCCAAAATACCATATTGAATTATCATATTTAGAAAATGTCTCTCAGACTGCAGAGTTAATTGGAATATTTTGTATGCAGAGAAAAATTTCATGTCTCCATTAATTTCCTGGAAATGATGTATAAAAGGTTGATCGTAGACCCTGCTTTGATCAAGGTTTAAGACCTCTCTCATTACCAGTTGGATGTTTGAACCAAATTGTTACCATTGTTTCCAGCAATTACTCATTGCCCAAATAAGTTATCATCAAGTGTAATTTTGAAAATTTCCACACCCTGTGAAGCAGGGTGCATTTTCACTTCAATTCGATTGTAATATTTCATCATCTTAAGGTTTCCTAGTGTTGATTTCTTATTCTGATGCAACCCATCATATAAGCAAGTAATTCATTGATAGGTTGTTGATTACCAGTTGGAATTGCTAAACTTGTAGTGCCAAGAGGATTAAGATTCACATTACCATTGGATGTCATCTGTCCTTCCTTCTTAGATGGAAAAATAATCACCTTTCCTTGAATTTGTACCTGGTTAGGTTGCCCTGTAGATATACAAAATAAGGATTTACTCTCTTTAGGTTCTGGTCTCTAATATCCCATGCCTTGAAATTTTTTTCTATATGCACAAGTAGACTGATGGAAATTTCTTAAACTCTGATATGAAAATACAATTTGGCACTCATGATATGGGCACTGCTCATGTGGACATCTATAGACATTTTTTTCTTCTAATGGAGATTCATGTGGTAACTTTCTTTTTCTGATAAAATCTACGTTATCTCCTACCTGAAGTGCTGGAACTCCCACATTTGAAATATCTACATTGAAATGGTCAAAGTCTTGTGGTTTGCATTCCTATGCCTTGAAACTTAAGAGATCGAAGTTTTGTGTTTTGTAATCCTGCACATCATTATTTTTATAAATAGAGTTTGTATCATCTTCAAAGCCTTCAACATCATACTCATTGTCGATGCTTAATGTCAGAGACCCATCCTGTGCAGTCACCATAACACTGGTCGGTGGACAAGAATTAGGGTTTTTCTGGTGAGCCAATGCTTCCTCTTGGTTAAAAATTGCTAGCCAAGTTGCACTTTCTTTAGCTATCATCTTATCCTGCAAGCAGTTTGACTGCCTAACAAGTTTGTGAATTTTGGCTATATCAGGTGACATGTGATAACAGCAGTAAGAACCCCCGCCTTCCAAGCCTTTTTTAGATCATGAGGATTTTTATAAGGAAGATTTCCTTCTCCTTTTGGCAAGCCTAATTGTGGCCACCAATCCTCATTAGTAGTAGGCCACCAAGGAGGAGAAATACCCTTTTGTAAAGGATACTTGTTAATTTGGGAAACTAGGTCCAAACTCCTTGTTTTACTGCTCAAATGATGATGCCAATATTTTTACTGGATTCCTCTTTAGGAGAGGTGCAAGGTCGATCTATAGATCATATTGATCGGATAAGAAGAACATTTATTTTGAATTTATTCCACATGTGCAAGGTCGGCCAGATTTATCCCACATGCCTAAGAGATGTGTCACACACCCCCACAGATGGATATATATATTGGATACTTAGAGATCATTTCAACACACACATTTTGGAGGCATTCTCTTCTCTCACAGATGGTGAAGTGTTAGGGCTTCTCATGGTGCAACATTAGGTATTCATTTGGTGCAGCGTTTTGGGGCACCATCTTGATGCAGCGTTTTCATGAGTTGTCTTGGGGTTGTGTGACACATTTGGTTGGCTGGCCCAATGGAGATTTTGTTGGTTGAAGAATCCTGTTAATCACCGTAACACCACCATTCTTCATCTCTGTTTATCAAAACGATTAGTATATTATTGGCTTGTATTCCATCGATCTATTGGTATGTTTTATCAGCATTTTACTTTCATGTGATTTCTATTTGGGCCCTAGTAGTTTGAAGTAAACTTGCATCAAGCATAGAAAATCTTTGAAAATTAACATCGTATCAGAGTTAAGGAGAATACAACGCCAAATCTGTGTCGAGGGATAGCTATTGAAGTATGGGCAGTGAAATAGGCTTGAAACCCTACTTGAGGTAGTGGCCCACCTTGAGGGAGTTTTTCTTGTGACCTCACAATTATTTATAAGGAAGATTTCCAGCGAAGATATCAAGGGCTCGTTTGGGATTCGTTTTTTGTTTTTTTTCATGAGCTGAGTTCTTCATTCAAGAGGTTGAGGTTTCTTGGAGGAAGTCTAATATTATGCAATCCATGTTTAAGAAAAATTATGAATAATGTCTCCTTCTCGTGTAGGTCGCGGTCTCTATAAGAATAATACATAGGAATAACATATGTCAAATGCAGGATATGATGCCTATATTCTAGCCTATCCTCGATTAGACCTACAACAAGGAAGAGTGAGTATTTTTGAAGGTGATTTCATAGTATTTATGTTCTAATTTAGGTTTGATATGTGCCCTAACCAGAACCATATGTCTGCTGAGATCAAACCTGTTTTGGAGGTATGTTTGGATTCACCTCATCTCACGTTTCAGGCGGGCTGAGGGATACCACAGCGAAGGATTAGTCTGCCTTCTAGTGTGTAATCTAGTGCATGAAGAAGAAGGAATACTATCATATTTGATAATGATTGAATTCAACAATCTTAGAAAGATCGTTGAATCACCTCAATTCACAGAACATCACTGCTGAAGATTTTTCTAGCACTAACGATTGTATGAAGATGATACACTATGATATGATGACACAAGTCTAGTTACCCTACATTTGTATCTGCAATTCAAATATATATTTTCATGGAAGAGTATTATGAGGATGATCTCGTTGCTATTAATGAAGGCCGAATCTACCATTTCGAAGTTAGCGGGAGCAGTATATAGTAAGGCCAATTCATTTCTTCTCCAAGATTAAAATCTGAATCTGATAAATTGATTGATGCCTTGTTATTCTCCAATTTGGATAAGGCTCCATGATTCTATGCAGAAGTGAGTGAGAAATTTTTACGCAGAGAGAAGGGCCTCATATTATTTGTCTCTGTAGAAATATCAAGGAGGAATTATTTAATGTTCTAAAAGGTTGAATCATTGTGTATTCCAACAGGGGTTTCAAGGTCGAATTATGCACAATATAAAAAGTTTGAAATTTCCCTTTGTTTTACAAGATATCAGTTTGTGAGACTCGTATTCCTGTGCTGCATTGATATTGAAAGAATTTATATGGCATCTGTCTCAAATAGAAGATGTTGTGTTGAACATTAAAAAAAAAAATTGGGTATGTTTATAGGACCATAAGCTATCTTTACTAGTTGTCGTTCTATTTCTTCACAGGAGGTCGAAACTATTTTAGGGCCATACACTATCCTCTATATAATGAAGTTGTTGTGGGAGAATTATATTTCTTGTGGATAAGTCATGCCAGAATCCCTCGAGTTGCCTTGTTGGCTACGCTTGCATTTATCACCTATTTATAGGCCACCTATGAGTTCATTCATATAAGCATGTGGTTTAACATCTAGAACAAACTGTTGTTTATTTCTGGGCTCATATATATATATATATATATCAGCGTACCAGGAAGGAAGCATACGAGGGAAGATTATATCTCTCACCAGATTTTTGTGGCTAATGTTCTATAAAAATTATCAAACATGTAAAAGATGTCAACAGTGGTATACATTATGAAGTCATAGCTTCAGATCAAGTCGATAGTGATGCACAAATGACTGCAGGACAAATCTTTTTTATAGCCCAGTAATGATCTCAGTTGAATGTAAGTCTTCAGAATGTTTATATGACCTGGAAGACATTTATTGAAAGTAAACCAACCTGACTCTTAATGGTTGAACTTTCCTTCAACTTGGACTAAGGATGAAATATCTCAGGAGTCTTGAAATCTTGCTTGAGGCCAGTGTCCTTTAAGTTCAGAAGCAGATAGGCTCCACCAATGAAAGGAGATGATTGTAGCTATTAATCCTGAGCTACATATGACAGTATTCTGAAATATCAAAGGAAGTAGAAGTATCTCCTCTTGCCCATTGATTATCTTAAGAAAACTATCCATGTAACTAGGACTGATAACCAGTTGAAGATGTCTCTGGGCAAGATCTCTTCTCAAATATTCAGGGGGGATGATGTTTTCTTTAGCTTTAAGCTGAATTTGTTGATCCAGACATTTTACAGGTACTATGAGGTACACTATCAAAATTGTTGAAGCACAAGTATGATGAACAGTAAATCTATAATTCATCAAGACCGAAGACTGGAAGAATTGTTTAGGTTGTACATCGAAAGAAGTCAGCCATGTGAGGTAACTCTTTAGTGAGTATTGTCATATTGCAGAAGATGATTCTAAGAATCCTGTACTTCTCACAGCTACGGTATGGATCAGATCAAAAGAAATGGAATTTTACTTGAAGAAAAGGTTAAACTCAACCTTGGAAAAATAATTGAAGATCATGGCCTTGAGATATGTCTGTGATTTTATGAAAAATTTTCCTCTATCGTATATGCCTCATCTTTTTAGTCTCAAAGGGAGTAAGATCAACATCTTCTTTGTCAAGATATACAAGAAGTTGAGGACTGCTAAAGTGCTTCTATGATCTCAGGGAAGGCATAGATTATGATGATATATTTGCACCTGTGGCCCACAATACCACCATCCAATCCATTATTTCCCTTACTGCAACGCAAGGATGGAGTCTTCATCAAATTTATATGAAGACCACTTTTCTACATGGTTTGATAAAGGAAGAGGTGTATGTGAAGGAACCTCTGGGGTTCAAAGTCCAGGATATAGACTCTCATGTATGCAGATTGAAGAAAGCCCTCTATGGTTTGAAGCAAGCACCTAGGGCTTCGTACCAGAGGATTGATATCTACTTGATGAAGCTAGGCTTCACTCGAAGTAATGTTGATCCCCGAACCTTTATTTTAAGTTTGATAGAGAAAGGTCTCTCATTATGGTTCTCTATGTGGATGATATCTTCCTGACAGGTGCTGACCCTCTCATTCATCAGTATAAGAGGGAGCTAGCTTCTAGGTTTGAGATGAAATACCTAGGATTGATGCATTACTTCCTAGGCTTGGAGGTCTGGCAAAGACCTGGCAAGATTTTCCTATCTCAAGGAAAATATATTGTGAAGTTGCTGGAGAGATTTGGTATGGTGGACTATAAGTCCGTATCGACACCAATGGAGCTCAACTTTAAGAAGTTGATTGAAATCGTTGTTGGGCCCATGCTATAAAATCCTACCGAGTATCGACAACTTGGAGGGGCCCTGATTTTCTTAGTGAACATCCGTCCGGACATATTTTTTGCAGTGAACACTTTGATTCAACACATGGTTGATCCTCATAACATTCACAGGGTTGGTTCCAAGAAACTCTTGAGATATCTCTAGGACATGATAGAACATTGGCTAAGATACACTGCCAGGAGTTTGAGACTTCGTGGATATACTGATGCCGATTGGGCTGGCAGTGTGGTGGATTGCAATAGCACATCTAGATGTTGCTTCACACTTGGGTCTGCTTCGAGTAGGAAGCATAAGTCGGTGGCTTTAAGCATTGCTGAGGCCGAATACATTGCAGCGTGTATGGCCTGTTGTGAAGCTACTTGGTTTCAAAATCTCTTCAGTGAGTTGTTTGAGCATGTGCTAGATACGACCATTATCCTTTGTGATAACCAGAGGGGGATTCGTTTGTCAGAGAATCTCATGTTCCACGATTGATCCAAGCATATTGATATCTGGTAGCATTTTATCCGAGATATGGTACAATGATGCGTCGTAAGGCTCAATCATATAGGAACTGATGATCAGGTTACAGATATTCTCACAAATCCCTTGGGGAAGGCCATGTTCCTAACCTTCTGTCAGAATCTTGGAATCGTGGAATGACCCTATTCGAAGGGTCCTGTTGGACGATGAGCTCTGGGAGCTCGAGGGGGACTTTGGGGATAGCTTCTTGGAGCTATAAGTAACCATAGGGCTAGGCTTGCCAAACCTTGTTGGTGTGCTTCTACCCCATCGTGATGATATTGAGTTGGTTTACCTCTCTTTGATCTGTGCCTCATATGTAGCCTACCTATGGAGTACCAGACTCATGGGAAGTACCTCTCATCTTGGCCAATGAGGTGGGAAATGTGGATAGATACCAGTAGCAAGAACGATGGATGCATCGGATATTTTCGTACTCTCTATGTTTAGGATGGCACATAGGATCAAGTATAGTGAGGTTTTGGACCTCCAACTGACTTTGGGTTAGTATATGACTCTCTTGAGTCCAAGTGAGGTTTCGGACCTCCAACTGACTTCGGGTTAGTTAAAATAACGTCAGGTTAGTATGAGACTCCTTTGATTCCTATAGAGGTTTTGGACCTCTAAGCTGACTTCGGGTCAGCCAAGAGTGATGTCTTTGTAACTCGCTGTTTTGAAATAAAGAAGCCAGCAAATCAAGTTATGGCGGGATGATGCACGATGTTTGCATGGCACTAGTGGATGGAGTTCTTCCTAGTTGAGAGGGAGTGTTAATTTATGAAACTATGTCCAAACTCCTTGTTGTACTGCTCAGACGATGATGCCAATATTTTTAT
The DNA here is from genome assembly GCA_034641835.2 of Pinus albicaulis. Lineage (NCBI taxonomy): Eukaryota > Viridiplantae > Streptophyta > Pinopsida > Pinales > Pinaceae > Pinus > Pinus albicaulis. The sequence goes on along the minus strand of CM076576.1, from coordinate 505,507,255 downwards.
TGGATTCCTCTTTGGAGAGGTGCAAGATCGATCTATAGATCCTCTTAATCGAATGAGCAGAACATTTATTTTGAATTTATTCCACATGTGCAAGGTCAGCTAGATTTATCCCACATGCCTAAGAGATGTGTCACACACCCCCATAGATGGATATATATATTGGAGATTTGGATATCATTTCAATGCACATTTTGGAGGCATTTTCTTCTCTCATGGATGGTGCAATGTTAGGGATTCTCATGGTGCAGCGTTAGTGCTTCTCATGGTGCAGCGTTATGTCTTCCTTTGGTGCAGCGTTTTGGTGCAGCTTCTTGATGCAACATTTTGATGAGCCGTCTTGGGGTTGTGTGACACATTTGGTTGGCTAACCTAATGGAGACCTTATTGGTTGAAGCATCCTGATGATCATCGTAACGCCACCATTCTTCATCTCTGTTTGTCAAAACAATTAGTATATTATTGGCTTGTCTTCCATCGATCTATTCGTATGTTCTATCAGCATTTTACTTTCATGTGATTTCTATTTTGGCCCTAGTAGTTTGAAGTAAACTTGTATCAAGCATAGAACATATTTGAAATTAAAAATACCTCTGCTGAGGTGGATCATAGTGCTACATAAGGGCATAAAGAAGAAAACCCAAAGTGGTAGCCTGAAGTTCCTAAAGAGTATGAGGGGTAGGAGCCAAAACCATGTTGTTAGTGTGAATTCTAATCGCAAGCGTCTGAAAAAGGCTCACTTTAGCTGTGCATAACAAATAGCCCTAACATCAATGATGTCTGTCAATTTCCTTAGATCTGAAATTAGTGATCAGAAAAAATGCTACAGAAATCCAGATCTATGCAGTTAAAGACATTAAACAGTGAATAAAAAGAAATAGTTGCTCCATGCATCCAATAGACTAGACAAGAATATTTTTAAAGAATTTTGTATTTATGACACCTGGGAAGGGAACATAGAAAGATGTCACTAGTCCTCCTCAATGGGATGGGTTTTCGTATGTCCTCGGTGCTTCAGATCTAAGATATCTCTCTCTTGATGGTGTAGAAAACACAGACAAAAATGGAACTCAAAGGGAGATCACAAGCAAAATGGTAGAAAAAATATAACAATGATGGAGGATGAAAGTCAGACCAAAAGTATAGATCCAGAGCAATCTTTAGGCAACAAAAGGTAGTGAATGAATGGAAAAACTCTTGCATTTATAACAAAATATTGAGTTATTCTAGATATTGGTTCATAATTAAAATATTATTAACCAAATCTAGATCCAAATTTTATGGAATATTTTATTATTTTTGTTGGAGGAAAAAAGAATTTGAAATTGGTCAAATCCTTTTATTTGTAAATAATAAATAAATAAATGATTTATTTATTATTTTAAGAATATGGTTGAGTAATAATTAAATAAATAGTGATTTATTTAATTATTTATAAATGATTTAGTCAAATTTAAAAAGGAATATTATTTAAATAATGTTTTAAATAATTATTCCTCGAAAATAATAAGATAAATAATGATTTATCTAATTAATTTTCATGTTTTGGGTTAAATATGACCAGGAATATTAATAAAATTGTTGTTTAATTAATTATCCCTTAATGAAAATCAAACTAATAAGGATTTATTCAATTATTCCTCATGGGATTTCCTATTTACACCATAAACAACTTAATAAAATATGGATTACTAAGTTATATTTCATAGTGAAAGCAATTTTACTAGGGTAAACTTGGTCTTGCATGGTTTACTTTGGTCCATCTAATAGTAACAGGTTAGATGACCAAAAATTGGTGTAACACATGTTACTCTCATTTTCTCCAGGTGTTGCATGTTCTGCTTGATATTTGGTGATTGTAGCAAGGCCATTTTTGTCAAATCTGACCTTCTTCTTCCACCATGCTCTAAGATTGTCAGAGGCTCCACTTACAGGCTTCCCTTTTTCAGGAATGATTCCATATACAATACCTTGTGCTTTGCAAACTTCCATCATTTTCAACATGTACTTCAGTATACCATCCTTTGCCTGAGACATATTTTTCCTTTGGGATTGTTCTTGTGACTATCTCTTCTTTGTTGTGTCGCTGTGATATTTTCCCTTCTGTTTCTCCTTAATGCGCCTAAGCCGGATGCGATCCTTCCACATCTGATTCTCAGGATCATTCACATCAATTTCATCCTCACTAAGTCCATCATCATGCATAACCTCACCCTCATTTTCACACTTTGAATCTCCTTCAAGGGGAACATAAAGAATATCCGATTTCCTGGATAACCCATCTCATCATAAATTACCATGACTTATACCCTAGATTGGTTGTGCCAAATTTTTACAATTGATTGGAGGAAAACCAAGGAAAAACCAAAGTGTGAAAATCTCCTTCCAGTATTGATCCTACTAATATTTATCTTCTAGCAGAGAAAGTCCCCATTCCATCACAATTAGTGATGAAATAAACATTAGCCTATGCCTTATTTTCATGTAGGGAAGGCTACAGAAATTAACACCTCCTTCATAAATGGAGACATCCAACTAAAAAGAAAAAACACTTTGGCATATCCATGGCAGCTTGTATCAAATACAGAAGTTACGTAATTTTTCATCTGTTGGACAGGAGAAAATTTTCTCAGAAATTACAATGTTTTTTCCACATCCAATTGTGCAATGGTCCAACATCCAAATCTAGCACTCTTAATTCACAAACATAAAAAAACATTCGAAATCACTATAATACTCTAGCTTAGTCTCTAATAAAATTTAGACAATATCTTCAAATAATTAACAGAAAACATAACCCATTGAAATTGTTGTTAATGTTACTTTGTAGGGATTCAGTACAACTAAAGAAATCAACCATTAGTATGAGACAAAAATTTAGTCTGGAAGGATTGTGCTAGAAACCTAAGACTCACCACAGGAAAATTTTCAGGAATCACTGACATAGAGAACCAATATTACATAACAGAAATAGAAATATCTCACAATAAATCCCAAAATATTTGGTCACATCGATGAATGCAGACCTATAAATACAATGTAAGTAGTCTCTTTCCTCATGCATGTCTTAATTTATGTTTTTCTGCATGCTCATGCTGACATCTTGAATTTTAATATGTTGCAAAACAGAAACAAAAGTCTACAGGTCACAAAAATAAGTAAACTTGCAAATTGTTAAATATATATATTCTAAAACCATTTTGTGAAATTAGTGATTCGAGTGAGCACCAAAATTGATCGAAACATTTCCTAAATCATAAAAAGTTTGGAAAACAGAAATGAAACCAAGACATCAATGTTAAATATAAATCAAGCCTATTAAGGGATGTAATAAGAACTTAAAAGTGAGCATTGGCCATTGAAATTTTGTGTTGTATTATCATTAATATTCATGATCCAGGGAGCCTAAAAACCATGCTATAGAATGGTGGATTGAAGTTGAAACTTTGGGTAAGGTTCATCCAAATTATATGATACTGATTTGATACTTAATTTGTCTTGTCAAGCCTAAACTAAAAGTTTGGTGCCTCTCATAATTTGTGTTCACTATGTTGCTAGATCTCGTGCAATTACTAATTCAAAGATCCATCTTATATCCTTGGAGGAAATTCATTTCACAAAATCACAAAGCTGATGGATGACTTGATGAACTTGGAACCATTAGCTGTTGCACCCAAGGAACATGTTCAACTTAATCTACAACCCAGGGAAGCAGGTAAAAAGCCTTGTTTTTCTAGTAGACCTGCTCATATTCATTTAAGTAACATGAATTTACAATTCCAGACATTTCTTGCATTGAATATCACTGCCATTATCCCATGAAACTCTAGTAATACAAATTCTTTGCTTGTAGGCCTTGTAGCACACAGCCTGCCAATCTATGTAGGCTAGCAAGCCCTCCTCTTCTCCCACAACTACTGTATATTTTCCTTGTTGCTTGTATAATCAAGGAAATGAGCTTTCATAAGTCAATTTTGCAATTGGGAGTAACCTCCAGGGATTATTTTTTTTTACTTCTATCTACAATCTTCATTTCTCTTGAAGCTTTGCACCATAGACTACACACATAAAACATTGATTCCTGACTTTGTAAAACTTTGCAATGCACAACCCCATGCAAGAAATTTATTTAAAAATTGTGAAGATCTGATGCACAGGATGCATTTTTCCTACAGGAGTAGAGATCAACTCTGATGAAGTGCAAGAATATGATGCACAAAATCCAGTGCAATGCAAGGTATTATATTCTATCTTTTACCCTGTTCACCGTCAACTGTCTATACTAACTTTTGTTTCCAAGATGTTGGAATCCATTACTCTGTGCAAACCTCTCTTAAAAAATATGGAGAAAATCATTGCCAGCAGCAAGTCCAAGCTCTCTGTGCATACTCTACATCACAAAAAATCCTTCTAAGAAAAGGGGTGAATAATTTGTTTTTGTTATATTACCATTCATGTTTTCCATTTATTTTAATTTCGCTAGGTTTTCAAATTGGAGTCTTATTACATGTTAAACTTTTTCAGCACTATCAAACATAAAATTTAATTTTGGAATTTGGTATGCCCATCACCTCCCATGCATGTGGATCATTGCCCCACTCTTGTTGAAGTTCCATTGAATGGTGCTTTTCATGATGGTGTTACATAGTAAACTGATGCTTGTGAACATATGTGTTAGGTCCCTATATTACTAGTATAGTCCCTTAATGTTGTTAGTGTAACCCCCTTTGTTATTTTTGTACCCCTGTAACTCTCAAATTGTTATTATTGTGCCCTTACATTATTATTTTTAGGTCAGTTAGGATTATATTGTGGCCCCATGGAATCCTAGATATAGAAAGGAGGTTTTGTCATTTGTATCATTCAATAATTGTTCATGTATGTAATGTATTGGAGGTTTCCCCCTCTAAGTGGCTAATTTCTAAGGTGTTGATCTCTCTTTTCTTCTATTTTTGGAGTTGGTTTGATAACATTTGGTATCAGAGCTTTGGATTGTAGGGTTTCGCTGCTCCAAACAGGTCATCGTGGCATTTTTTCTATAATTTTTTTCTACAAAGGTTCAGAAGTTGAAATTTTTACAGCGCAAAGCCAACCCCTGAGGAACGTCGTGGAAACATTTCAGATCTTGGTTCACAATATTTTCGAAGATATGATCTGTGGAAGTTAGGGATTTTTGTTGGCTCCTAAATTTAACCTAAACATGTCATCGTGGCATTTTCGCTATAACCTTTTTTCTACGAGGGTTCTGAATCTGAAATGTTTACAGAGCGAAGCCAAAAAAAGGAGGAACATCTTGGAAAAATTTTAGAGCTTGACTCGCAATATTGTCAGATATAGGGTATGTGGAAGTTAGGGACTTTTCAGGCTCCCGAATTTCATATCAAAGAGGTGATCGTGGGAAAATCATCATAACTCTCTCTCTAAACATTGGATTGGAATTATGTAAAAAGTGGCCACAATCACATGGAGTGTAGTTTCTTTTGTATCAATTTCACAGCCAAAGAAAGAAACAGTGACAAGAGGCACGCCGTACAAGTTCTCTCTACTAAACCAATCCATAATTAGGTCATTGTTGGAGATTGGGCATAACTTTGCCTTGAAGAATCTAAATCAGGTCAAACCTCTGCCATTTAAAAGAAGATTCATAGGGCTAATACAGGGATAAATTTCAAGTATTTAAGATCCTAAATCATAGAGATAATTCAGTTTCAATATCGAGCTCCTAAAAATCAAGAAAAAAGTGTGTATTTTTTTTTCAAATTGCATAAGTCTTGTTTGAAAAATCAGTTTTAAGTTATTCCAAAGGCCTATTGAGCATATATATCAATATTGGTGTTGGGCCGTGAATACGACCACTTTTTAACACTTATTTCATCCATTTTTACTCTTCTTTATCATGTCATTTATTATAATTTATCATATAAATACATTTTATAATGATTTATGCTCTTATGGATAAATATTATTTCTTCTCCTTTATTTTTAATAAATTGATGATTATTATGCATAATTTTATCAATGATGGTTTATTAATATACTTTGTAACATCACTCACCATTTTAGCCTCCAAGATATTTGCCAAATTGCAGATTTGATCTCCAAATCATCATCAAATATTCCAACTCAGAAATTCGCTGGAATAAGAAGTGACAGTTTTTCGGTTGAGATTCTGGGCAAATGAAGAAGAATCTGTAAAATCCGAAACATGGGTGTTGTCCAGAACGGACCAAATTAACTTTTTCAACAAAGAACGGTTTGCCCAAATTCTTCCTGTATTGAGAGAAATGCAATGTTCTTTTAGCAAGATTTTCTCATATTTGTTGTTGCTGCCGTCCTCCAAATTATCCTCACTGCAAATCCAAATTCGGACTTGGTTTTGTTGAAAGATGGATGGAAATATATTTTCCTGGTTGATCAAGTTGTTGGGAACAATCCAATATTGTTATGAGAGATCATATTTTCTATTTAATTTCTCCTCTTTCTGATTATAAAAGGAGAGCATGTATTATTTATTGAGAGAACAATGGATGATTATTGAATTCCTTTTGTAACACTGTAATTCCTTGACTCTTGTGATCAAAGAGAAACTGATGTAAAAGCTATTCATGTTTGATTAATACAAATATGCGTTCTCGTTCCATTTCTCAAGCTCTGAAGTAAAACCCAGCGGCGTCTCACCGGTGGTTGAGGGCCAGGCCCTGGTGGATCGATCCATTGTTTGTATCTCTATATTTTCATTATTGTTGTGAGATAGTTCATATTTGTTTTATTACAGTTTGCAATTTAATCGGTTTGTTGTTTAATTGATTATGGATCTTGGTGTGTTACGTTAATGAATTGCATCGTTGTTCCATTTCAACAAGGATCTTAATTCCCGTATTATTCATCTTGTTATTGTTTACTAAAGCTTTGTTGTTCAATATTTTACTCCATTTGTTTGTTTCTCATGTCGATTACTGTTTAACAACGTTTGCTGTGGGCTTGGTGTTTAATAGAATTGTTGTTTTAAGTTAATATTTGCTGTTGTTCACTTCCGATTCATTAGCTTCAGATTGCAAAAAGATTGTTTATTTACATTGTTACAGTTTGTTGTTTATGCACATAACCATTCAATTACAGATTGCTTTTCATTTCTAATTCTTGCTTTTAATAAGAGTTCTTCTTTGTTTACTTTCAATAGCAGTTAGTTTAATTTTGATTTCCCTTTGATTGCTTTAAAGCAAGACTTTCAACTGTAGAGAACATTGGTTATTGCTTCCTCATTCCCAGATTAATTGTCTTGTTCCAGTTTGATTTCAATTGCATCAATTTCTAGAGGAATGAGTTATTGCTACTGTATCCTCGATTAATGTTTGCTGAGTGAATAGTTAAGTTTCAAAGCATTTGAATTTATGTTATTGTAATTAGATTTCTCTTCCAAGAATTTGTTTACTTTTGTATTTAGAATACTGTACTACATCTCACACATCATTGATCTTGGATAAATTTCCGCCTCAGACTGAGTACACTCTTGAAATAAAAAGTCGTTCCCGGATTGATAATTAATGTAGGATAAATAGGTGTTAAAAAGATACCTTTTATACGTCACCATTTTGGCGCCATTGCCGGGGAGAGTGTATGCCATTTAGAAGGAGTGATGCACAATTGACCTTTTTTTCTTCTTGGGAATAATTGGGTATTAAAGACGAAAGGTAAGATCCTGTGCACCGAGCAAGGAACATACTTGCTCACAGCCCGCTTCACAGCAGAATTGGGTAAATTTATTTCTTTAAGTAGGAATGAATGCTTGCATTTTTTGAATGACTAGAAAATCTAAACAAGACAAAATTCCTCCCAAACCTGAAAAACCTAAGGGACTGGTGACCCTTGGGAGAACGACCTTTATTGACAAAATTCTTAAGAAAACTGAATCTCAGCCATCAGTAGGACCTAGGAAAGTTATTTCTAGACAACCTACTAGTTCCCTTCAGGCCACAGAGTCACCATCTGTAGCCTTTGCTGAGATATATAGCCAAACAGAAGAGACTGAGCAAGATTCCCAAGAAATTGAGAATTCTCGCCCAATTTTTTTTTTACAAGAAGGGAAGTTGGCTTCTCATACCCTATTATTTATCAACATGCATTTTTCAAATTTGGGTATGTACATACTAGAGGCCTTATTTTGGAAATGGCTCCACTGGGAATTCTCTTATACATAAGCATATTCGATTTTCAAAGAAGAGTAGATTAGTGGAGAAAATAAAATAAATAAGGAAATAAACACATTTTTTTTATTATTTTATTTTTGTAAAAATAGTTGTTTTTGTTGCAACACGCTGTGGAAATCAACATCAGTGATAAATATTTTAATCTATTTTTGTATGTAGATGCATTATATTGAAAATAAAAATTCTATAAACACTCATATCCATTTTTATCACCAATATGGAAAATTTTCTTGAATATCATATTTTTTGGCTTGCGGGCTTGATGAAATTTCTGAAAACACAGTTGGGACAGTCATGTTTTGGGGGACCAAAATTGAATATTTTTAAAACCTGTTTCTATCCTAAGTAGCTCTTGATTTCTAATTTCCAACCCAATTTGAATCACTCCATTTGGATTTGAAACGAAAAAGTTAGAACCAAAACATTGACAGGGTGTCTGGTAGGCAGCTCAACAACAGAGTTGGGACAGTCAGTTTTTGGAGGCCTAAATGACTATATTTTTAAAACCTGTTTCTATGGTGGATTCCTCTATGAATCTAGTTTACAAAACAATTTGAATCACTCAATTTTGATATCGTATGAGGAATTTATGACCAAAATACTGACTGTCTATCATAAATCAGCACTCTTGAAACTCTGTTTTCTCGGCTGTTCATTAACGTATTTGACCCATCAATTCTTCTTATCTTCAAAACATGTTTTTATTTGAGATCAATAAATTAATATAATTTAATCTCCAATTTGAATCGGTTGAATCTTCCATCAAACGAAAAATATATGCTTGAAATATCAACTGTTGGTCTGAACTAGAAAATCGAAAATGACTCTATTATACAGGTTGTTCTAAGAAAATTTAACATACCATTACATGGAATTTTTAAAACCTATTTCTAGTGGAGATAAACCTTTGAATTAGCTCTCATTTGGCTTTGGAATCACTCAAATCGGACGAAAAACAAAGAACGTATGATTAAAACATTGTTGGTTAGTATAGTCAACCACTGCTCTCCCGCAGGTGACAAATAAAATTTGTTTTATTTTTCCGTGGATTTGTTCTATAGAGTAAATACTTGTTATTTTTTTGCATAATTATTGGATTAAAGGAGCTCTTACACCTCTTTTTCTCCATGATTTAATGTTCTATTGCAGGTAGACACTCGTTTTTTTGTAGGTCTTAGGAGAACAAAGAAGGTCAATTTATGGACGAGCGATTCTTGAGAGAAATTTTAGTAAAACAAGGGAATTTCATCCAGTTCATTACGTAACAGATTCATAACAAGAAGAAATGAATAATTGGTTTCCATTTCAAGATTCATGTTACTGCTGCCAAAACATTTTTCAAAAAGATCATTTTTTTCCCATTAACAGATTGATATTCCCTTAGGAAATAACATCATAGCTGTTGTAACTTAATAAAGTGTTGTTTCTTTTTTTATTTCTTTTATTTTTTTGTGTTTCAGGTGTTGATCTCTTCAAATTTTAATTTCCGCTCCAGTGGCAATTGAACAATAAGGACCCCACCATGCAAGTTTCAATTGCTGAAAGCAATTCTTCGGTAGCACCAATTCTGTAAAAAATTACTTTTTCTTGAAACCTGTACATAGATTTTCCTTTCTATATGATTGGATTTGCTTGACAATGGATTGCACATTAGCTTTGTTCTTTCCTCTATTTTTTTTCCTTTGTTGTTCCCTACAGCATCTTTGCATGTTTATATCTGTTTTTTGTTCCTCTTAAGGAACAACAGTCGTTCCTCTTAAGAAGCAATGTGTTTGTGTGTTTATTTTTGTTGTTCCTTCCAAAAGGAACAACATTTTCGCTGATTAGTTTTTTTGTTCCTTTCAAAAAGAACAACATCTTTGCTGCATGTTTTTGTTGTTCCTTTCAAAAGGAACAGCAGCGCTCATTTTTGTTGTTCCTTTCAAAAGGAACAGCACCGACTGTTCTTGTTGTTCATTTCCAAAGGAACAGCATTTTCGCAGATTTTTTTTGCTGTTCGTTTCCAAAGGAACAAAATTTTCGCAGATTGTTTTTGATGTTCCTTTCCAAAGGAACAACACTTTTTTAGTGCATTTTTCTTGTTTGTGAACAACATTTCTAGGACTTTTTGTGAATTTTTCATGACTCTTTGAAAGGCAAACATATAATTCATGCAATGATACACAAATTAAAGGTTACTGGAATTAGCTAATCAAGAGAAATTGTCATTTTTAAGAAATTTTTTTGTAGTGATAAGAAAAAGGAAAGGACACAACTATCTATATCCCTTTGTTGTCTTTATTTTCACTAAAATTAATATGATCGATTATCTTTATCATGTTGGTTCTTCCCTAAATTTTCATAACTCTCTTTGATTTTTATTTATTAAATAAGAATAAGGGCATATTTTCTCTATTGAGATGTTCAGTCTTCTTCCACCATCCCTACTCTTAAGGAGTGTTGAGCCACCCTTTATATATAAATAGGAAAGTGTTATATGTAAAGAAAAAGAAAAAGAAAATCTCTATATGATTACTAACAATTCTATGATATGGCAGATGGAGGATAGGGGGTCTCATCAAGAGCCAGCCTACCATGAAGCAGTGAAGTGGCATTCCCATTATGGCCATCACACCAGGGATATGATCCAATGGACAACTCAGAAAAATAAAAATTCCTTGGAACAGGAGGTCTCATCACGAGCCGGCCTACCCACCTTTCACTCCTTCCTAGTGAATGGCATTGTGATTCATCTGGTTCCCAAGCCAGCACAGTGGCCTCCATCATGACATCACACAGCACTTCCCTAGGCATAAATAAAGGATAATGGTTCCAAGGGTGAGAAAACAACTTTGTCAAAGTTATAGACACCTGTGGGCAACAGAGCACTGCTGATGGTATTGGAGTCATATTTTTCACAAATCAATAGTAATGATAAACCCTTTTCTTATATCTTTATTTAAGATTAAATTAGAGTATGCTCCTAAACCTTTTGTTTGGAACCTCTTATGCATGAAATTTATTTATAAATCAATCATAATGGTTTATGTAGATAATGACCGCATAAGTATTTTTCTCATCAGCTGTCCTTTTCCCTTATTTTTGAATCATTACATAAACATTTCCATATCTACTCATGATTTCAAAATATGCATTGATCTCAGTAATGCGATAATTTTTTGATCATAACATAAGTATGTATGCCTTTCCATGTTGTACAATTGTTGTACAGTACGTTGCTCTTCTATTTTGCTGATTTGCCACAATATTGATATTGCATTTCTACAAAAAATTTGCTGATTGAACTTTTTTTGCATGCATCTTATTTGTTGCCATTCCAAACTAAAATTGTGGATTCACGAAAATTGCATACAGAATTGTGATTTTTTTACAGGAGAACAACAAATATGGGGGGAAATTCTATTCGCAGCACGAACACACTATTGCAACTAACAGCAAAGGCTCGCGAACGTGCACAATTCTTCAGACATGATGTGCTTGCATGGCTTCCACCTTTTGCATCACTTTCAGTATCCGCTCAGCCTACATTAGCTTCAACAAATGCCAGTCCGTACACGTCATTCCACATTTTTTCGGAGGTAACACTTGAGGTAAAATAGCATAATTTTCTGATTTATTATGAATTTAGAAGAATTTCATGAAAATCCATTGAGCATTATTTATCATCATACATTCCACATCTTTACCACTTCCCATTTTTTTTAGACACGTCTCATCTTTCAGTTTGGGGGAGTGTTAATTTCCTTCATTTCTTTCTTATGACCATGTCAGTAATCTTCTTTATCATCCATTGATATTCTTATTCATTCTTAACACCTCCCTTATTCCATGTTTTTTTACACCAAGCATAGATTTCAACAGATTGTAGCAACCACCTCTCTTTTTCTTCTAGCATTGCATGAGGACATGCTAATTCTTCAGTTTGGGGGGGGAGGGGGGGGGGCGAATTGCTACACATGATGGATGTTTTCTACTCTCTTTCTTGTTTAAGGCATACAAATTCATTTTTATACAGTGCAGAAATTGATTTGCATATATTTTTAAAACTATGAAATGAATTCTTGTGATTTATGGATAACAAGGAGGTATCATTAAAATACACAAACTCAAAATTAGTTCATAAAATTTCGAAAATTATGCACTATCACCTACAACCATTTTGTTTATATCTCATGATCTGTGCATCAAAATGATCTGATTTTTGAGAAAATGATTAATGAAGTTTGTTGTTACTTATGTCACATTCTTCTGCAACTTCATATACATATAGTTGAACATCAACTGTAAAAATTGTTATGCCTCTATTGCTAAAATTGAATATTCATTATTTGAGGAAACATGCATTTGTTTCATCCATTTCATGAGTTGGGATGAACAATTTTCTTTGCTTGGTTAACACATGGGTTTTGTCTTTGGGTTGCATGAGGACATGCAATATATTCAGTTCTGGGTTGTATGAGGACATGCAATATATTCATTTTGGGGGTATGTTGGGCCGTGAATACGACCACTTTTTAACACTTATTTCATCCATTTTTACTCTTCTTTATCATGTCATTTATTATAATTTATCATATAAATCAATTTTATAATGATTTATGCTCTTATGGATAAATATTATCTATTCTCCTTTATTTTTAATAAATTGATGATTATTATGCATAATTTTATCAATGATGGTTTATTAATATATTTTGTAACATCACTCACCATTTTAGCCTCCAATATATTTTCCAAATTGCAGATTTGATCTCTAAATCATCATCAAATATTCAACCTCAGAAATTTGCTGGAATAAGAAGTGACAGTTTTGCAGTTGAGATTCTGGGCAAATGAAGAAGAATCTGGAAAATCTGGAACATGGGTTTTGTCCAGAACAGACCAAATTAACTTTAGTGAATAATGGTTTTCCCAAATTCGGCTTGTATTGAGAGAAACTCAAGGTTCTTTGAGCACAATTTTCTTATATTTGCTATTGCGGTCGTCCTCCAAATTATCTCAGCTGCAAATCCAAATTCGACTTGGTTTTGTTGAAAGATGGATGGAAATATATTTTCTGGTTGATCAAGTTTTTGGGAACAATCCAATATTGTTATGAGAGATCATATTTGCTATTTAATTTCTCCTCTTTCTGATTATAAAAGGAGAGCATGTATTATGTATTGAGAGAACAATGGATGATTATTGAATTCCTTTTGTAACACTATAATTCCTTGACTCTTGTGATCAAAGAGCAACTGATGTAAAGCTATTCATGTTTTATTAATACAAAGACGCGTTCTCGTTCCATTTCTCAAGCTCTGAAGTAAAACCCAGCGGCGTTTCACCGATGGTTGAGGGCCCGGCCCTAGTGGATCGATCCGTTGTTTGTATCTCTATCTTTTCATTATTGTTGTGAGATAGTTCATATTTGCATTTATTATAGTTTGCAAGTTAATCAGTTTGTTGTTTAATTGCTTATGGATCTTGGTGTGTTACGTTAATGAATTGCATCGTTGTTCCATTTCAACAAGGATCTTAATTCCCATATTATTCATCTTGTTATTGTTTACTAAAGCTTTGCTATTCAATATTTTACTTCATTTGCTTGATGTTCATGTTGATTACTATTTGACAACGTTTGATGTGGGCTTGGTGTTTAATAGAATTGTTGTTTTAAGTTAATATTTGTTGTTGTTCACTTCCGATTCATTAGCTTCAGATTGCAGAAAGATTGTTTATTTACATTGTTATAGTTTGTTGTTTATGCACATAGCCATTGAATTACAGATTGCTTTTCATTTCTAATTCTTGCTTTTAATAAGAGTTCTTCTTTGTTTACTTTCAACAGCAGTTAGTTTAATTTCGATTTCCCTTTGATTTCTTTAAAGCAGGATTGTCAACTGTAAAGAACATTGGTTATTGCTTCCTCGTTCCCAGATTGATTGTCTTGTTCCAGCTTGATTTCAATTGCATCAATTTCCAAAGGAATGAGTTATTGCTACTGTATCCTCGATTGATGTTTGCTAAGTGAATAGTTAAGTTTCAGATCATTTGAATTTATGTTATTGTAATTAGATTTCTCTTCCAAGCATTTGTTTACTTTTGTATTTAGAATATTGTACTACATCTCACACAGCATTGCTCTTGGATAAATTGCTGCCTCAGACTGAGTACACTCTTGAAATAAAAAGTCATTCTCGGATTGATAATTAATGTAGGATAAATAGGTGTTAAAAAGATACCTTTTATACCTCAACAATTGGGTTCTAAAATTCCTCCTAAAAATAATTCAACACCCATTAAGCCCTCAGAGTACTCTACTATGACTCATGAAGATGAAGAATTGCAACATGATCTATCAAAATTACAAGAGCAAGTGCACCAAATTTCGCTCTCGCAAAGAGCAACAAAAAATGAAATGGAAGTTTTGAAGAAAGGCGTGGAAGCGAAGATGGATGGTTTGAAGAAAGGCATGGAAGCTAAGATGGATGACATGGAAGAAAAAATGAAAGAAAACATGGAAAAAATGAAGAATGATCTAAAAGAAGACATGGAAGGTTTGAAAAAGTTGATACAAGAAATGTTTCCTAATGGCGAAAAGATAGTAGAGGAAACTCATGATGAGAATAAAATAAATGTTAATCGTGATTTCATAAACTCTAATTTTGGATGGAAGAACCACCATATTCCAAAGATATATATGAGGAAGTTTGATGGCAAGGATCCCGTAACATGGATACTACAGATGGAGTAATATTTTGATCTCAATAATATGCAAAACACACAAAAGGTACGCATTGTAACTTTATATTTAGAACAAAATACATTTGTATGGTATCGATGGCTTTGCTCTTGTAAAAAAATTGTCACTTGATCAATTTTTATGGAGGAAATGATAACACATTATGAGGATACAAAGAGAAACACCTTCTTTAGCCAATTGATAAATCTCAAACAAAAGGGTTCAATGGGGGAGCACATTAAGGACTTCCAAAAATTGAATATAAGGGTAACTGATATTCTAGGAAGTGTTCCTCCAAACATCAGGCCTTACAAATATCCTTATGTCCAAAAGAGCGAAATTGATCGTATGATTGCATAAATGTTAGAGGCTGGTATAATTCAACCTAGTCAAAGTTCTTTCTCTGCCCCAGTAGTATTGGTGCACAAGAAAGATGGATCATGGCACATTTGTTCGGATTATAGGGAGCTCAATAAGCTCACTATTAAAGATAAATTTCCCATTCCTTTGATTGATGAATTATTGGATGAATTACATGGAGAAATTTATTTTACCAAGTTGGATCTTCATTCAGGATATCATCAAATTAGAATGAAGACTAAAGATATTCTGAAAACAACATTTCGAACTCATGAGGGTCATTATGAATTTTTGGTCATGCCTTTTGGCCTTACCAATGCACCTTCTACATTTCAAGGGTTGATGAATTCCATTTTCAAACCCTTCCTTAGAAAATTTATGCTAGTATTTTTTGATGATATACTAATCTATAGCAGGTCTTGGAAGGATCATGTTGAACATGTTGACAGGGTGCTCAAACTATTGCAGGAGAAACAATTATATGAAAAAAAATCCAAATGTTTCTTTCGAGTACAAGAGGTGGAATATCTGGGTCATATTGTATCTCACGAGGGTGTTAAAGTAGACCCTAACAAAATTAAAGCCATTAAGGAATGGAAAGTCACCACAACCATAAAGCAGTTGCGAGGATTTCTCGGGTTAACAGGGTATTATCGCAAGTTTGTTAAGAATTATGGGAGAATAGCAGCACCTCTAACAACATTATTGAAGAAAGATGCATTTTCATGGACTCATGAAGCAACTAAGGCCTTTGAACATCTTAAAGAGGCAATGTGCCTAGCACCAGTCTTAGCTATGCCGGACTTCACAAAAACCTTTATTGTGGAATGTGATGCCTCAGGAAATGGAATTGGTGTTGTTTTAATGCAAGAAGGAAGACCCATTGCTTTTGAAAGTCGTTCAATCAAAGGAAAGTATTTACAAAAGGATATTTATGAGAAGGAAATGTTGGCAATACTACATGCACTAAAGAAATGGAGACCTTACCTAATGGGAAGACACTTCAAGGTAAAAACTGATCATGATAGTCTTAAACACTTTTTGGAACAAAGACTATCTTCAGAAGAGCAGCAAAAATGGGTCACAAAGATGTTGGGTTATGACCTTGAAATAATCTACAAAAAAGGAAAGCTTAATGTTGTTGCAGATGCACTCTCAAGAAAGAATGAAGAGGTGGAAGCATTGCTTTGTGCCATTTCTATTATCCAACCAGATTGGATAACCGAAGCAAGAGATGAATGGAAGAAGGACAAAGATGTATGGACACTCATTCAAAAGTTGCGGCAAGATCCTAGTACATCTGATACATTTAGTTGGAAAAATGATTCCTTATGGTACAAAGATCGCTTATATCTTTGTAAGAATTCCCAACTAAAGCAAAAGATTCTTCTGGAATTGCACACTTCTCCTTTAGGAGGACACTCAGGATTTTTAAAAACTTACCACGGGGTGAAGAAACAATTTTTTTGGGATGGCCTTAAATCTGTTATTCAAAAATTTGTGGCGGAATGTTTGGTTTGCCAGCCGAATAAAGTGGAAACAATTAAGACCCCGGGACTTCTACAACCTTTATCCATTCCAAGTCAACGTTGGGAGGAGATTTCAATGGATTTTATCATAGGTTTACCTAAGTCCGAAGGAAAGAGTGTCATCATGGTGGTAGTTGATAAAATTACCAAGTATGCACACTTTTGTGCATCATCTCATCCATTTAAATAAAGTATAGTTGCTACTGCATTTATGGAAACAATTCAAAACCTACATGGAAACCCGAAGATTATTGTTAGTGACAGAGATCCCATTTTTACAGGAAATTTTTGGATGGAATTATTTTCTTGTTTGGGTACTCAACTAGATCATAGCTCATCTTATCATCCTCAATCCGATGGTCAAACTAAGATAGTGAATAAATTTTTGGAAGGATATCTTTGTTTTTTTGTATCTGATAAGAAAGCACAATGGGTCAAGTGGTTACCTCTCACTGAATGGTGGTATAACACTTTCGTCCATACTGCAGCAAAAGTAACCTCATTTATGGCACTTTATGGATATCATCCACCGTCCATTCCATATTATTTAAGGGAAAATTCTAGGTTTCAAGCAGTGGAAGATCACAGCGAGCATCAACAAGAAGTTCTCCAACTTTTAAAGAATAACCTAAATTTGGCACAAAATTGAATGAAACAACATGCAGATCGACATCGCAGCGAGAGAATTTTTTATGTAGGAGACTGGATATTTTTATGGCTACAACCATACAAACAAATGTCCCTCAAGAAAGCTAAGAAGAATAATAAATTATCACCAAAGTACTATGGTCCTTACAAGGTGTTGCAAAATATTGGTATTATGGCATACAAATTGGAGCTTCCTGCTTCTTCGCGAGTGAATCCAGTTTTCCATGTTTCATTCTTAAAGAAGGTTATAGGGGACAAAATTCCAGTTAAAACAATATTTCCAGAACTTGATGAAGAAGGAAAAACCATATTGGAACCTGAATCAGTCACAAAAACAAGAACTTGACAGCTACGAAATCGATCAATTTCAGAGCATCTCATCAAATAAAAGAACTTACCCACTGAAGATTCTACATGGGAGGATGAGA
The DNA here is from genome assembly GCA_034641835.2 of Pinus albicaulis. NCBI lineage: Eukaryota > Viridiplantae > Streptophyta > Pinopsida > Pinales > Pinaceae > Pinus > Pinus albicaulis. Next base: position 505,489,362 of record CM076576.1, on the reverse strand, counting down.
ATTTTATACAAAAGCACCCAGAGCTACTCAAGCGTTGAGGACAACACTCTTTTGAAGGAGAGGAGCATGTTAGGTTCATATATTACTAGTATAGTCCCTTATTGTTGTTAGTGTAACCCCCTTATTGTTATTGTTGTACCCCTGTAACTCCCATATTGTTATTATTGTGCCCTTACACTATTATTGTTAGGTCAGCTAGGATTACACTGTGGCCCCATGGACTCCTATATATAGAAAGGAGGTTTTGTCATTTGTATCATTCAATAATTGTTCATTTATGTAATGTATTGGAGGTTGACCCCTCGAAGTTGCTGATTTCTAAGGCGTTGATCTCTCTTTTCTTCTATTTTTGGAGCTAGTTTCATAACAATATGCTTTAGTTATTGATATTCTTTAGCATACATTAGCCAGCTGAGATAGATTTATACTATATAAAAAAATAGATTAATACAAATTAATATCATCCTAATACTTGCAACAAGATGTGGTTTAGTGTGAGGGATGGGAAGGCAACATGAAACAACCCAGTTTCAAACATCGGCAAGTGTAGAGCCCTTGTGTGCATGTGTGAGGGAAGATGTTTGACCTTGCAGAGTGGCTTCGCTTCATCAACAAAGGGCCTTAACAGAAGTTAGACTTGGGTAAAGTGGATATTAATGGGATACTTTATCTCTATTATTATATAGCTTAGATGTATAATCTAGAAATATATAAATACATATACTGCATCTAATAAAAGACTATATTATTCTGATTTTATATATTAGTTGACATACACAGTGCACACACACATATAATTTTATATGTTAGTTTATATATATATATATATAGAGAGAGAGAGAGAGTTCAGTTTCACATAAGTCATCCATTGAACACAACTGTGATAAAGACTCCCAACAATTTTGACTTGAGATATTTAAAAGTGTATGTATTGATGCAAAATTCTAACTGATGAGTCTCAAATATGCAGATATTTCAATGGGATATGCAACTTTATTGCACGTAAAATGACGAATGAGGATTGGAATATAAATAACCCTTCCATAATAACCTTAAAATTTATTTAGACCTGGAAACCTGACACCTCACCAAACTACATCATTGAGACAAAACAAATATAATCTTTAAGAAAATCAAGTATATGGAAGGATAAGTGATCCTTGGAATTTCATGCAAGGCTCATGACAACTACTTGATCAGGCATGGGATAATAATTCATGTAACCACATGCAAGCTGCCATTTAGTTAAATAGTGTCCCGATTTACAAAAGTATTTTGTGAGATATTATCTATTATAAGAAATATTCATCAATATCTTTGGAATTATGGTTGTAGTATATACATGTATAAATTATATCTAACCACATGCAGACTGCTTTTAGCTAAATGGTGTCACAATTTACATAGGATTTTTATAGAAAGAGATGTTATCTAGCATAACAATCTTCATCAACGCATTTGAATTTAAGGTTGTATACAAATGTAAATGATATGATAGAAAAGTGAATAATAATATTGTGGTATGCACATGCCTTGTGCTCGACTTCCCCCCTCTTCTAATGATAGCAACTTTTTCAACTTTACACCTACCTATTGCATTTGTTCGTAGAGCTCTGATGCCTCTCTAGGATTACCATTCTACAGTACATACCCCATAATTGTAGTTTCCCATGAAAGAACACCCTGTATAGAAATTTTGTTAGAAATTGCATGCATCATCTATGCTACCACATTTGCTATATATTTCTACAAGTGAATTTCTACAGGGGCATCGAACTCATAGTCGCTTTTAATTATAAAATCATGTACCACTTGCCTTCGTACAGATCTAGTAATTGGGCACATGCTACAACCACGTTCCCAATTGTAACTGAGTTTGGTTGCACATATGTGCACCGCATTAAAAAAAACAATAACAAAGCCTCTTTGGCATGTATATTCTGAACTTTCCCTGTGAACATAGCAGTCCAAGAAACCACGTCTTATACATACATTTTATCAATCACTTGGATCACATTCTCTACAATCCCCAACTAAACATACATATCTATAAGAAAATCCCCCACATGAATTTTTTGTTTGCAACCCATTCTTGGCTATGTAATAATGAGTCCCTTGGGTCTCTTGTAGTGACAAAAGGTTGACACATTCCTGGAGAAAAGTGGGAAATGCAACATTGTCTGGTTGTATATTTCTCTCCAGCATTTGAGAGAAAAGGCAAAGGACTTCCTCACATAGCAATTTCCTCGCATACTCTTTAATCATTATATTCCATAATAAAACATCCCTTGGGCATATTTTGTCAAACAATTTGTAAACCTGTTAAACATTTCACCCATATGCTTCATCTATATTCTATGCAGTCCCACTGTAGTAACCCCTCTAGGCCACATTAAGGGTGAGCAATAACAAAATATGCGACAATGAGTAGTTGAATGTCTTAGACATTTCTCATAGATTTTTGGTTCATTCTCTAGTCCCAACTTATCTCTTAAGGTATTTAAATAACTTATTGATGCAAATTATTGCTTCTATGTGCCATAATTTAATTGGAGATTCTGAAACTAGTCTTTGTTGTTTAGAAATGCTTGTTGCTATGTGTCATATTTTAATTGGAGCTTCTCAAAGTAGTTTTCATTGTTTGTAAGGCAATTTTTGGCCTTACATGTGATTAGTAATATTGACGTGTTGTCAATAGTAACTTTGACATAAATTTTCTTTCATTTTAATAAATTCATTGGATTTATGGCCAAGTTACCCCTTTTTTCATTGCCCAACATTTATTTGGCATTCCAAAAAAAATGAAAGTGGAGAAAGGAAATATCACCTTGTTTTGTGCTTCAATTTGATTTTGTGAATTTTTATTATCAAATTTTAGTTGGATTGGATGTGGACTCATCTCTTGAGCTATAAATGGTAAAACTACTTTTAAAATGAACTCCTAATTCCCATCAAGAAAAAGGAGGAAATTAATTCATATTGTAGCCAAAATTCAAAGAAAAAACATGGCAACTATGTGGAAAATAACTTGTACCATCAATTTTATTTTTTTATCATTCTGAACATATTTTCATCTTTGAATTGATATTTTAAAGATCCATTTTGCAATTGATTAATGGCTTGGAAGATACATTTGAAGGCGGAGTTCGAGATCAACATTCATATTTGCTCGTAATTTTTCTAAATTGTTTCTTGATGATGCAACATATTGAAATTTTGGAAGTTTTGTGAAACAATAGATATTTGGAAGCAACAAAATTACAAATTCAGCGAAGGGGAATTGAACTACAATAAGGAGAAATATAAAAAATTAAAATTTCAAACTATGGTTAGATGTGTATTGTTATAGGTAAATTTGGGCACCATTCCCAATGACCTGGTTAACTGGACATCATCTCTAGGACCAATGATCAAGGGTCTATCATTCCCTATCATTTCAGTTGCTACATGCCCTAAGACAAGAACAAGACAAATCAAGCAAGACTTTCATTAAGAAAAGGTTTCCAAGGTTTGAAGCTTATTATATAGCATATGAGAGCTCACCAACGTAGGCTCTAAGGGGCCTAAGTGTGTTGCATATGCAGGTAGCCCCATGCAAGGCTTCTCTGCAAAGCACTTCCTGACATTCACAGGTGTGTTGGTCACATTGGGAGTGAAATTCTCATTGTTCCAGAATCTCCACTTGGCCAGTGCCTTCTAGAAGAGTTCACATGTGTCAAGCTTCGAATCCAAGTGTCCATTCGACATCTACAAGATTGGGAACATGTCTTGCCTATTATTGGAAAGTCATTGATTGCAAAAAAACCTTCAGTTCATCTATAAATTGAGCACAGATATGAGTGTTTGAGAAGGAAGAATTTGAGTAGAGAAATGCTGGAGGATTTTCAATTGAGATCTTGATTTGTGTAGTTGCTGCTAGAGATATTTATACTGTGATGAGGCTTGGGGGAGTTGCTATAAAGGTCACTTCAAATCAATCACTTGGTTGTAACCTCTCCTTCTATCATCAATAAACAATACAGCTTATTTTTCCCTATATGCATCTGTATTGGCTTTGATTTTCTATATTGCAAGATCTTAGTTGATGTGTATGGTTTATGCTTTACTGATTTAGAAAAATAGCTTGAATAGATATCTATATTATTGTATATTCTGTTGTTTCAGTGTTCTTTCTTGCAGGAAGCATTCCGCACAAACCGCTTGAATTTGAAGCTGCAAAGGAAGCAACAGGAGGAGCCATTTAGAAGCGCTTGGATCATAAGTAACCTTCTAATCCTCTCTGTGTATATGTTATTAGTTAGGAGAAATAGTCGTATAGTCTTTCAGTTGTTGTTCTAGACTAGCACCTGTCTAGGGAAGCATGATTTATCTGTAATTCACAATTCTGGCCCAACAAATTGGCGACTCCACTTGGGATCATTTCTCTTAGTTATAGGTGTTTTAGCCTCTGATTTTCTTTTTTTATCCACCCAGTAATTGTTACTCTTCAAGATTAAAATTTTTCAAAGCTTAATTTGCAAAGGCAGTGAGTTAAACAGTGGTATTTTTCTTTGTATACTGCACCCAACGCACCCTTAGACTGGACACAGTGCTTTGCAGAGCACTGTCTCCCTTCCTAGCCTGCGTTGCAGAGCACTATCTCCCCTTGGAGACCACGTTGACTCCTGAAAACACCCAAATTCCCTTGAATTTTCCTTTTCAATTTGCTTCAGTTTTGTTTTTTGTTGTGTTTTTAAAAGTTTGATCCTCGATTGACCAGTGAATCTATATACTTCTTCCTCCTTTGGCTGAAAATTTGTTCAATGTTTGTTTAAAAAAAAAATTCTTTATCATTGACAAGTTGATTTCAAAGTAATTTTTATGGTCGCATTAAGAATCATTTGCTTTTGAAATAGGAAATTGTCGTAAAATCTTCATTTCCTTGATAGGATAAATTGTTGTTGAAATCCTCATTTTTCCTTCAAAAGAGAAATTGTTGTTTGAATTCTTCGTTTCTCGAAATTAAAAAGCATTTGAATTGTTGATTTAGTGCACTTAGTTTCTTTTCTGCATTTATAACATTAGGGAAACTGAAAAGAAAAACTTGTATTTGCATGTAGATTGTGTGTGTTTTGCAAAAGGAACATTAGGAAATCTACATTTAGTTTGTGCTCATTGATTTGTTTTGTTCATTGATTTGTTTGCCCACAAATTATTTGCTCTCTTCCCTTAGTAGCTAGGCTTTTCATTGAAGAAATTGAAAGTGAAAGATTTTTTATCATTCTTAGCTTGCATTTTAAGAATTTCATATACATCATCGAAATGAACCTTTGAAAGGAAAATTTTTAAGCAAGATCAACATAAAATTAATCTCAATTTACTAAACAACATGTTGGAACCATAACGATAACATTTAGAAGGTCTAGGCTAGAGACGTGTTCCAGCGTCGTAAAATATAGCAGCTGTCGTTAACTTGTCTGCGATACATTCCAAGTGTGATACCTCACTCCACGTACGTAAGTATATCGTAGCTCGTCCACTTACTTTCGAGTATATTGGGCGGTGTTACAGTACGATAAGTATAAAGGGGTGCTCTCACTGTGTAGTTTCGCATCAAACAACGCTAATACGGACTTGGGCCTCCACGTACCTTCAGGTATATTTGGGAGGACAAATTTTAGGTGTTATCTATCCGTAGTGAACTGATTTGGCCACCTTGAAATTGTGATACATCGAACACAGCATTCGGGGATATTGTCTGCCCGTACTTCTTAGTTCGCCAGGAGGTATTCTGCAGTTCATAGTTTCTTGGTAAACCCTTTTTCCTAGCATTATCCTCTTTTTGTTTATTTGTTTTTTTGTTCAAATAAATCAGTAATCATGGAAGAAAAAAATCCTATTCCCCTTCGTTCACGTAGATTAGCTTTAAAACCACCTTTACCATCGGAAGTTACTTCTAGTAGGCGAAGGCGATCACGATCTGCCGAATTAAGTACAATCTGTACCTCTAGTGAAACATCATCTTTTAAACCAGAGTTAGCTCAAATTGTTTCCACACATCCCAGTTCATCTACTGTTGTCGAAACAGAGTCTTCACAGCTACCCGTGGTCATGATCCATCCAATCAGTGAGACCATACCTCCTGGACCCTACGTTGTTCAATCACAAATTGATCCAAATATTGTCTCTTCTTTTCCAGAACATCTGAATCTAGAAGTCAAACAACTGGAAGTTGTTCCTACCTTTGTCATCCCACAAATTTCTGTAGCCACTGAAACTCCTATATCACACAATCAACCGTTTGAAATATATTTTGGGCCTGACAGTGAATTTCTTCCACCTGGTTTAATTGCAATTAAATAAATCCCACAAGACGATACACCTTTAACTCCAACCCATTTTTGGGGGAAATTTACCTGTACTAGTATTTTCCTCAATTGTTTCCATCTGCTTTTGTTGATCCTGTTCCCATTCAATCTCCCGTCGATTTTCAAGGGTATACATTTGGTCAAACAACCATGTCTGAACCAACATCTTCGGTTGGGTCTGCTATTCCAATTACGTCAGCTCTTACCCTCGCTACTCCGTCAATGTTCACAACTTCACCAGAGTCATATTTGCATAGTGGCCCTGCGGTCCCAACAGGTTACAAATCATCTGGCACTTTCTCTGGTGCATCTTCAAGACCATGGTATTTACCAATGTCATCATCTGGTATTTTAACTAGTAGTCCTATTGTTAGTACTGAATGAATTGATTCATTATATACATCATCAAGGCAATATCAAGTCGGTCCTTTTGGGTCAATTCCTTTAAGTACCATATCAACTGGTCTCCCAACATTTGGAGAAAATTATTTTCCATCTTATTATTCTCCTCATGATGGGGGGAAACCTTTGGTCATCTAATATGACAGTACTCCATCACTTTTTGGTCAAACTAATACTGAATTGAATGTTTTTCAACGGCAACCCAGTCTGCCTATCCAACCACAAATGGTTGTACATTCATATCAACCAGTTTAACCTGTTACATCCACTTCATTATCACTTGTTAATACATCTCTACCCCTGTTACAGAATCAAAATATTGTACATCAACCTTATCAGGTGGGTCCTTCAACTCAATATCATCAAATGTTGGGTCCACAGACTCAAAATCCTTTGGTTAATTTACAACAACCTGTACCAGGAATATTTTATTCACAAGTTGGTCTACCATTTTATGGGATGTCACAATCGCAACCTGGTTATACATATCAACCGAGTCCAATTTATCCTAATTTGGGTTATAACATTGGTGGACAGACCCCTTGGCAACCTCAGGTGCAAATGCCTCAAACTTCATTTCAACAAGTATCATATCCAGGTTTTGGTCAACAGAATCCTTAAGCGTTTTCTATGCAAAACAACCCTTGTCTGGGTTACCAGCAACAGATTCTGTATGCTAGTGCTCAAAGGCCTGTTGCTCAAGCAATTCCATCTTACCCTGGCTATGCTCAACCTGACCTTAATAGACACTTTCCTTTTGTTACAACCTTAGAATTACCAGATTTAAACCGGTTAACCAATGATCCTATCAATTATGCTCCTTGGTAGTCGGTGATACCCCATAAATTACCCTCCGATTTTCCTAAATTCAATGGAAACCCTGGAGAATATCCGTCGAATCATGTCATGACTTATCATTTATGGTGTTCATCAAATTCCCTGAATGATGATTCTGTTTGACTACATCTTTTCCAGCATACGCTCACAGGTCTGGCTGCTAAATGGTACATTGAATTACCTAGAGCTTCTTTCGATAATTTCACTTCTTTAGCTACTGTCTTTTTTACCCATTTCCAGTTACCATTCATATACGAAACTGGAACAGAACTCTTGACCAACTTCAAACAGACTAATGCTACTCACATCTCTAATCATATTCATGAGTGGCGTCATTGTCAATGAATGGTTAAGACATTTGTTCCAGATCAGCTACTTGTTGAATGGTTAATTAAGTCCCTGTTACCATCTATAACTGAGGATGTGGCTAAGGGTGGCGTCATCACAGAAGAGCAAGTTATCGCTCGTGCCCAATATTTAGACTTGATTTACACTCAGTTCGGCACGCTCTATGAAAACATTCCTAATGCGCCACGATCTAATTTAAATGTTCCTCCTCAAATAAAGGACTCTCCTACCGAAGATGGCTTGATAGGCACTGCAAACACACACCACACTATTGCATCTAATCCTGTTCCTACTTCTGAAATTAATGTCGTTCCATTTGACAAAGGCAAGAGTGACAAGCAACCAGAAAGTAAGAAAAAGGGGAAATCAAATAAAAAACAAACTTCTAACCCGCAGGAAATATCATCTGATCAACCGTCTGGACCACAGAAACCTCGTTATCCATGCATAATCTGTAATGAGGAACACTTTGTTAGGGATTTTCCTCACCGTGTTGAAGTCTCAAAAATCATCAAGACTTCCCATGCATCAACTGTGTTGACAGACCCATTTCCGAATCTAGACACCAATTTGGTTGCTACGGATCCATCTCCTAGTTCCCAAGTGTTAATGTTATCCACCACAAAACCTTCACAAGATATTTTAGTGTCAACGTGTAATAAAGACTATGGTAGTCAGGCCATTAATCAACCTAATACCTCGACAACGAATCCATCTACTGAATCAGTACCACCTACTGTTATTCCTGAATTGACAATTAAGCCACCAAAGGGAGTAATTCATAAATCGACATATAATCCTCAAGCAAGAGCTACACAAAATTATAATATAGTTGAAGATTTGGCTCAATCCCCTTCAGCTATGTCTGCTCTTGAGGTATTACAAAATTTTCCCTCCTAGAAGCAAGATTTATTGTCAGCCATTTGTGGAATTGATCTGACTGATTCTAATCTTGTCGTCTTTAATCATACGGGCTATGTACTGCAGCTACCAGCAGCATTGGAATTCTCCATACAAGTAAATGTTCTTAATCACCTTGTTCATTGTGCTATTATTGATGAGGGAGCATCTACCTACATTATGTCTCTAAACTGTTGGAAGTCAGTTGGCTCGCCGCGATTATCACAATCATCAATGACATTGAAGGCTTTTGATGGAAGAACATATAAACCTTGTGGTATTATTAATAACCTGCATGTTGAATTAGGGGGAAAAACAGTGAATATCGATGTTGAGGTTGTTGACGGACCCCTTGACTATAATATTTTACTTGGAAGACCATGGGTATATGCAATGACTGCGATTGTTTCTACATACTTTAGAATGATTACCTTTCCATATAAAGGTACAATCACAGTCATTAATCAATTATCCTTCTTTGCCTCCACTTCGCAGGTAACTAGGAGCGTTCCGTTTGTTCACTTACCCCAACTAGAAATTCAGAACATTGGTGTAAGACTCTTAAAGGATTCCACTCTCATGGGAACCTTTGCATTACTACCACCAGCGACGTCGGCAAAAATTGCAAGTATAGAGACCTGCTACATGATCTCTTCCACTCTATTTGGCTTAAGGGAGAGTTCGGGTGATTCTGATATTTCTACGTTGGATGAATTTTTACCGCCCAGCCCTATTGGGCTGGCATAGCAATCAATCTATTTGGCTTGGGCGGAAAATCCGAAATCAGTGTTGCCGAGTGTTTGGGTTGATCATTCCTTTTATTTTGGTACTCCATCTGATCCATTTTCCTCAATGTTTTTGATAGATGAAAATATTTTGGAAGCTATGATGTCAGAAGGAGAACCATGGGAATATTATCATCATCTTTCCCATCTTCCAGATTATGAAGAAAACAATCTTAGTGAACTATATCACCCATCAATTAAAAATTTCTTTTCAAATTATTTTCCAATTAATGCAATTAATTCTGAGTGAAATTTATCAAATATTGAAGAAACCATTTCTATCGATATTTCGACCAAACCTGGCATTATAGAAAATATTCATGTCGGTGTATCTTGTTCTCCATCAGAACTTGAATTATATTGCTTTCTATTTTGTGAATTTCGTGACGTATTCGCTTGGTCTTACGAGGAAATGCCAGGCATAGATACTAGTATAGTTGAACACACTATTAATATGTATCCTGATGTCAAACTGGTGCGTCAACGACTTCATCCTGTTCATCCAAAGAAAGCCACTGCCATCAAAGTAGAAGTTGGAAAACTTTTGCGTGCTGGTTTCATTTACCCTATTCTGCTAACTGAGTGGGTTTCCAATATCGTTCTTGTTATGAAAAAACAAGGAACCATTAAAGTGTGCGTCGATTATCGGGATGTCAATCAGGCTTGTCCAAAAGACAACTATCCTACTCCCTTTATCGACCATATTATTGAATATTGTGCTGGATGCGAAATATTTTCGTTCATGGATGGATTTTACGACTACAATCAAATCAATATCTTCCCAGATGATCAACATAAGACAATATTCATCTGTCCCTGGGGCACATTCGCTTATAGGAAACTTCCATTCGGTTTAAATAATGTTGGGGAAACTTTTCAGAGAGCAATGGATTATGCTTTCAACGACATCAAGAACATTGTTCAACCATATCTAGACGATTTACCAGCGCATTCATGAAATCGGACTGGTCACCCGATGCATTTGAGAGCCATTTTCTTACACTGCTGACACTACAAAATAAGCCTCAATCCACATAAATGTGTGTTTTGTGTTGGTTCTGGTTGATTGCTCAGATTCGTAGTCTCAAAAGAAGGAATTCAAATAGACCCATTGAAGGTTCAGGCCATTCTTGAATTGACTGCGCCATCAAATTTGCTTCAGATATAGAAACTTCAAGGAAAGGCTAACTTCCTGAGAAGGTTCATTCCAAACTACGCCGAAATGGCTAAAGGATTTACTCGATTATTGAAAAAGGGGGTTCCCTGCCATTGGGACCAAGTTTCCCAAGCTTCTTTTGATGCTGTCAAGGATCATCTTGTCCGAGCATCATTAATGTATCCCCCTAATTATCAAAATGATTATTTCCTATATATCTTCGCGGCTACAATGACCATTGCTATGGTTTTGGTCCAAGTAGAAGATGGAATTGAACATCCAATCTATTATTTGAGTCATAATCTCAATGATACAGAAGTTAAGTACTCGTATGTAGAAAATCTTGCCTTGGCAGCTGTTCAAGTTGTCCAAATATTTCGCCATTATATCCTGCTCCGAAAAACAACAATAGTTTCGGATTGCAACCCCATGACTTATATCTTATCACGTCAATTTCTGGGGGGGGAATATTCAAAATGGATTGTCATTTTTCAAGAATTTGATTTGGAATTCATCAAATCCAAGTCAAAGAAGTATTTAGTTTTGGCTGAGCTTCTCTGTGACCTTCCCTCTGATAGTACTGAAACTACGTCGGAACCATCTATTCCAGACGAGTCTTTGTTTCTGATCGGATCATCTGATCCTTGGTATGGGGATTTCATCATTTATCTCCAAAATCAAACTTTTTGACCTAATACCTCTCGCTCTAAACAACGATGTATTCGATACCAAGCCAAAGATTATATGATCGTCGGCAATAGACTTTATCGTCGTGGTGTCGATACGATTTTAAGGAGGTGCCTCACTCATGAGGAGGCTGAAAAAGTGTTAAATGATTGTCATGCTAGGGCTTGTGGCAGACATTTATCTGGATATGCTACTGCGTCGAAGATACTCCGTGCTGGTTATTTCTGGCCTACTATTTTTCGAGACTGTATCCTCGGAGTTAGAAGTTGTCATGCATGCCAGATTTTTTATTGTAATATCCGCAAACCGCCAACGACAATGCATCTTGTTGTCTCTGCAGGACCATTTATGAAATGGGGTATTGACTTCATGACTTGTAACCCCCCTCCGTCCGAGGGGCACGATTATATTATTGTCGCAGTCGACTATTTTACCAAATGGGTCAAAGCGATGCCTACATTCAACAACACAGGACTGACAACTACATTGTTTTTATTTAATCATGTTATTGCATGGTTTGGGGTCCCACAGGCTATAGTTACGGATCATGGGAAGCATTTTCGCAACCATATGATGTTTGAATTGACTGCCAAGTTAGGATTGTCGCATGATAATTCTACTCCTTATTATCCACAATCAAATGGACAAGTTGAGGCTATTAACAAAATTCTTAAATAAATGCTTCAACGAATGATAGGAGTTTGTAAAAGGAACTAGAATTTGATCTTGTACTCTCCTTTGTGGGTGTATCAAACCTCGGTGAGAACACAACCAGATTTACTCCTTTTCAATTGGTGTATGGTCTGGAAGCTTTTTTATCAATCCAATGTGAAATATCATCGTTAAAACTCGCTATAGACTTGTTACCTGACACCTTAGAAGAAGAAGCACGTCTCCTTAACCTCATCCATCTTGATGAAATGTGTCGTGAAGCCCAATTGGCCAACGAAGCGCATAAGAGACGTATAAAGGTGTAATACAACAAAAATTTCCAGCCTCACATCTACTCAGAGGGAGACTTGGTCCTTCTTTATGATCAAGAAGCTGATGTAATAGGTACAGGGAAATTCGAGCCATTATGGCATGGCCCCTATATTTTCAAAAGAGTTATTGCTAATGGTGCTTATGAGTTAGTTGATTATGATGGGATTCCATTGGCACAGCCTAGAAATGGGTTGTATCTTAAACGTTACTATGCTTAATCATGAGTGTAGCAATTTTTTGTATTATATTGTATAAATGTTGTTGATTTGCTTTCACTATCTTAATTTGTTTTTAGAGTTTTCTTGACATTAGTAATCCACTTTACTTTTCATCGCAGATGTCTGAATCTTTGGAACCATTTTTTGGATATGTTGATGGTGCTAGTCGTAGTACGCAGAATCTATCCTCTACAGCATGGGCCATTTTCACTCCGAACGGCGAGTTAGTGAGTTTTAAAGGGATTTGTATTGGTAGATCGACGAACAATATCGCTAAGTATAGCGTGTTGATCGAACTTCTCTCTGATGCCATAATTGTAAGGTTAGACTCACAACTTGTGGTATTACAACTTACTAGTGTTTATACTGTTAGAAATCCAACACTTCTTAGATTGTTCCTAAGAGTTCAACTTTTGGAAAGACATTTTGATTTTGTTCAATATCAACACATTTCCAGAAATTTGAACACATTGACTGATTCATTAGCTAATCAAGTTTTAGACAGAAATTTGCAACTTAGGTAAAGAAAACATTCACATCATTGAATAGGATTGCACAATAAACATAGAAAAAACTTTGAAATCATATAGATAGATAGTTATAGGTTTTTAAAAAATTTGTGCCCAAGACACATTGGTCATCTGACCTCAAAATGTATGCAAAATGTCATAAGTAAACTAGTGGTTCTCATGGTAACATGCTATAGATATAGCAATCCTATGGAGTAACCACATCCAACAGTTAGGAACCCCAATAGTGTGTCACTGCAGGCGCATGGGTAACTCTTCGATCTGGCAATCCGGAATTCTGAAGGTCAACCCCTCTATGTGTTGTTGAAGCTCAGCTAGAGTCTCAACCATATCAAGGTCCTGAAGGACTGCTCTCCCGACAACCCTCTCTACTGGCGCATATACTTCGCGCTCTGGTTCCTCTACTGGTTGAACACGACCAATATTTTCATTACATCAAACATTTAGTTTAGTCATGGGAAAACATCAAAATAAAAAACATTGTATAAACCTTATGAAAATAAAAAAACATGGTCAAAACATTCTTACCCATTGCACCCCACTAAGCACCTTCTGGTAATACTAAATCTGGATCTCCTCGAAATTCGATGCCTGCGTATGCATACTCATCGATGGCAACGATTTGTCATTGGAACCAGGCGAAGAATGTAGTAGAGAACACAATGGTCGATTGGCCTGCATGTCGACCCATGAGTTCTACCCATCTCTACATTCGAGGATCTCTAGGACTAGTTATATCCAGTGTCACATGTTGTGGCTGCATCAGTGGAATCCATTCCAAAGTGAAGGAGATAAGGATTGAACCATAACTGAAATTTTTCTTCCTTCCTCCCTTTGCTTTGTTCAGTTGTTCCTTTATCTGAGATAGAACAGCTTTAGACTAGTTGAATACTATTTGCTCTAATCACTTTAGCGCATACTGCATATACGATCTATTCGCTACATGTAGTGTAACGGTGCTAGCAAGTTTAGTGACCGTGAAAAGGATAGTTCTCAAAGGCAAATCTCTGACATCTCGGATGCTTATTTTTCCATATATGCTAGGTTCTGCCCCTGGATAGTAGTACTGCAGAATATAATCCCTCATTGTCTCTCCTCCAACGGTAGACCCTGAGAGTGAAATGGGCAAACCTATCCTCGAAAAACCTATGAGAAAATACACATCCTCAACTGTTATGGGAACCACTTTGTTTCTAATGTGAAATGCCTCTATCACTGGATCCCATGCTCGAAGTAAGAACTCCAAGAGTTCTATTTGTTGCCTCATTCCCGACTATTTGAAGTACTTAACAAGTCCACAATCTCTTAGGGCTCTTACAGTACTTGGATCATTTAAGGCAATCATATCTTGTTCTTCATGTTCTATTTCCCTCCATGTAATCGTCATTATAATCTGATGGAAACCTGAAATACAACCATAAGATCCATTAGATTCCATTCATTACAAAAAACTAGGCAAATTTTGGGTACAACATGAAAATCAAAAACTTGATCTTCGCCCAACGCACTTCCTGGACTAAGACAGTGCATTGCACATGTCAGTACCCTTCACTGTACCTGCTATACAACACAGGTTTCAATATTCAAGGGTGTGTTTCCCTCATTTTGGGAAAAATTTAACCTAGGGGCCTTAAAACCCTAAAACATTGTAGAAATTGGACATGAAATGAATACCAAGGGAAAGAGGAGGTTCATGGTACTAACCTAGATCAAACGACGATGAAAACCCTCCACAGAAACGACCGCAATAGACGACTGAAGTTCAGGGGAGAAATTAGGTTCAGAGCTCCAAAATGCAAATGGTAACTATGGAATGGTAAAAATGAATAAGTGAAACTACTTTTTATAGTCATTTAATTGTTTGCAAGTTAAATTTATTGCTATGACTATGGTTTTATTATTTTTTTTATCATGAAACATGTATTTTTAATCCATTTGATGTTGCTCTGAACAGGAAATATAATTGATGAACAGATTAGTCATGCAGATTTATTCAAAGAATGACTTGACCACAAAGCATACTTTTCCTCCTTATTTTTCTAGATTTGTTAAAAACGAAAAAAGGATTTGAAGCACACTTTTATCTCTTTTTCGAGCTTCGATAACAGTGAAAAAGGAGCCCCTGGAGTCTTCTTTCAGCTCTTTTCAGACTCCGATAATGTGAAAATATTGCCGAGCACTTGTCTTTTCGAGCTCGTTAAAGTAAATGAATGGATATCTACTCAGTATAATTTTAACCCTTTTCTGGACTAAGATGGATTATTTACAAAAAAGGAATAACTTGGTTAAACATGACCAAAGAGGTTCTCTCAGATATTATTTTACACTTTTTCGGGTCTGAGTGACAAATTTATGAAAAACTACTTATGGATTTTTCTTTCGTCCTCTTTTTCAAACTCTCTAAACATGAAAAAGGACCGGGCTCTCATTGTCGTTAAGCTCATTAAAACATAAAATAGCGACGGGCTTGTCGATCATGACAAGAATCGAGTTTCATTCATCGCTAGACTCGTTAAATTATTAAATAGCAATACTTTATTCGCCCGAAGGGTTGAATTATAGATCAAGCAAATGTTATCCTTATCAAGCTTGTTAAAAAATAAAGAGGTACTCGTCGACAAATGACCGTGGAAAATTTGGGAAAAATGAGCAAGAATTTCTTTATGGTAGCAAGTCGCTCTTGAACATGACACTTCTTTCACTCCATGTTCATGACTGTTTGGGTTGGTTAATCATCTTGATGGTTCATTCACACCTATGGTTCATCATACCTTCACTCCAGTTTTGGGTCAATGCTGCCAACTCATCACAATGTCGCCGATATGTTCAAGAGAAGTCATCCAATGAAAACTTCATCCTTCTGCAATACTCATAAGCCTTCATTCTCATGACCGTCATCCCTGAAAATTGCTATATCAAGTCATACCCTTGTCTCCGAAATCAGTAACTCCAGTTTTTCAATAAGGTGACTTCCTGTCGATGACAAATCAATATCTAGGAAGTTCACTTAGAAACATCAGATTCCAGTACCATGAGGCCTGTTACAGCATCGACAAGATCCTCGCTTCCGGACCTTTGACCAAAATATTTTGTTTGGCATTCGACATCAAATCATCTATTCATTCCTTACAAAATGTACTGTAGTACCTTGAGGGCCATTGACATTAATAGTGGTTCTGTCGTGTTTGTTAAAAACACAAATCGTTGGCTGGTATGGCAAACGATGTCTTTCTATGTTCAACTACAAATCATATATTCGCATGGCTAGACTTGTACTCGAATGATCGAGTGAACGAGATTAGAAGACCCTGGATCTAGTTTCATCCATCCAGGCTTCGATTTCAGGATTGTTGTACACATCATCTGTACGTTGACCTTACATACAGATTGTCATCTAAACATGGGCCTATATCTGTAGGCATTCCTTCATCTGGGCACTATTCCAATGAAGACGACTTTCTGAATTATGTACATGTTATTAGATTTTTTTATGTGTTGAATATGGGAATGCATACCCTTAGCAATTATGATCAAAGAGGATATATCATGATGTAATGTATTGTAAGATTGATGCAGGTGACCACTCCGCTTCATCTCCAGCCCATCACAGTGTAAAGCATCTCAATCAAATTTTTTTATTATTTGGATCTCATGCTTTAGGGGGAAATTGTTATAGGTCAATTTGGGCACCATTCCCAATGACCCGGTTAACTGGACATCATCTCCAGGACCAATGATCAAGGGTCTATCATTACCTATCATTTCAGTTGCTACAAACCCTAAGACAAGAACAAGACAAATCAAGAAATACTTTCGTCAAGCAAAGGTTTCCAAGGTTTGAAGCTTATTATATAGCATATGAGAGCTCACCAATGTAGGCTCTAAGGGGCCAAAGTGCGTTGCATATGCAGGTAGCCCCATGCAAGGCTGCTCTGCAAAGCACTTCCTGACATTCACAGGTGCGTTGGTCACATTGGGAGCGAAATTCTCATTGTTCCAGAATCTCCACTTCGCTAGTGCCTTCTAGAAGAGTTCACATGTGTCAAGCTTCGAATCCAAGTGTCCATTTGAAATATAAAATATTGGGAACATTTCTTGCCTATTATTGGAAAGTCATTGATTGCAAAAAAACCTTTAGTTCATCTATAAATTGAGCACAGATCTAAGTGTTTGAGAAGGAAGAATTTGAGTAGAGAAATGCTGGAGAATTTTCAATTGAGAGCTTGATTTGTGTAGCTGCTGCTGGAGAGATTTATACTGTGATGAGGCTTGGGGACATTGCTGGAAGGGTCACTTCAAATCAGTCACTTGGTTGTAACCTCTTCTTCTATCATCAATAAATAATACAGCTTATTTTTCCCTCTATGCATCTATATTGGCTTTGATTTTCCATATTACAAGACCTTAGTTGATGTGTATGGTTTATGCTTTTCTATATTATTGCATCTTCTATTGTTTCAGTGTTCTTTCTTGCAGGAAGCATTCCGCACAAACCGCTTGAATTTGAAGCTGCAACGGAAGCAACAGAAGGAGCCATTTAGAAGCGCTTGGATCACAAGTAACCTTCTAATCCTCTCTGTGTATCTTTTATTAGTTAGGAGAAATAGTCATATAGTCTTTCACCTGTTGTTCTAGACTAGCACCTGTCTAGGGAAGCATGATTTATCCGTAATTCAGAATTCTAGCCCAACATGTATATTTGACAAGAATGTTCCTAATTCACTGGAAAGTCATCAGTGAAAAAATTTAGCATCATAAATTTTCTGGATAGTAGCTACTCATGGCCTTACTTTAGCTGATGATATTAATATTCAATATAGGTTTTGTCGTTGTCACAAGATAATGTATTTTGTTGGTTATCTCTTGTTTTGTATTAATTTTAATGTAGTGCTTCTCTTCTCATGTGAGTAGCCAGAAAGTTCCACTATCGCATGATGTGTTGTGATATCGAATGTACATTCCACATATGACCATGCTTATAAAAAATGAGTACTCTGTAAGTCCTCATACGAGACACTAGAGCCTGTAAATTAATTATCTTCAAAAGAACGACCATCCTCTGGATCTGAGGATGAGAAAAGAAAGTTGGTCTCAAATATATATGTGTGTGTGTGTGTGTGTGTGTGTGTGTGTGTGTGTGTGTATTCCTGCTACCAAACTATTTGTTGTCCTCGTTGATTGGAATAGTTGATATAAGATTTGATTATGTTTATGTTAGTCTCCTGCAGTCTTTAAAGTGCAAATTTGGTATCCCATGAAAGATCTGGGATTTGATGACAATAGGTTTTACATTGACACCATATTTTTTCCTGTGAATTCCACTCCTTAGATCAGTTACCAATGTTCTAGGAATAAATGTGCCTGAAGTCTTGACTTGTGGTGCACTAAAAGTGCTTTATTTCATGGCTTTAAAATGTATTTTCAAAAGATTAAAGAACAAACATCATATTAACTGCAAAAAGATAATAATAGTCACAGTGAAATGCTTATGCATCTTAAAGAAATAATATAGCCAATTATTTTACTAGTAGTGTGTTTTGAAATATCACAAAATTTGAAATTTTTACACTGGCACACAAGCCAAAATATCGCTATTTCTAATTTTGTAATTCTTATCTGATTCCCAACTAATTTATGGTGTTTTCAGGCTAACTTCTCTTCCCTTTTGAGTACAAGACTGTACATATTCATACATTTTTTTCATTTTTGGATTGGAATATCAGAAGCCTTGGAATTTCTTGCTCATGAGGCCAAACATTCATAATGCCTCTTCCAACCAATGATATTAGGGCATAGAAAATTCCTGACAAATTTCTATGACTTTTAGGTTAACTTATTTTCCCTTTTAATTACATGTTTGTACATATTTACACATTTTTTTCCATTATTAGATTGGAATATTATTAGCCTTGAAAATTGGTATACCACATGTCATAATGAGTCTCTATCCCAATGTTATTTCCACTCTCCACCTATTTATTTCACAACCATACAACTTCTACACATGTTGAGTTTCTCTTTTTTCTCTTGTTACCTAAGTTTCTAGCCTTGTTAGTGTTTTTTCCTGGTGTGGATGCACTCTTCTTGGGTCCTTGAAACCTAGGGCTTGTACTCCTTCTACAACTTACCTGTAGAAGGCCACACAATTTTTCCTTGTGGTATTCTACTATATTACAATTGGGGATGGTGGGCCCCACAACTTTGTTTCATTTGTGTGGCCTTTTCACAAATTGAATCTGTTATGTTTGCAGTCCCTTCATGAGTTTGTAAGTCTAATTTTAAACCTCTTTTGCAACCTTGCAACTCAATATTCTTACATTTTCTTATTGGACGTCATCCTTATCCATGCAAGGTTACGACTTTCTGCATCATAATGCTTTAGCATGACATCATTGTGAGGTCTTCATTGCACTTGCAACATCTTGTGAGTCTCTTAACTTTTTCAGACCTCAATGACCTCACAAATGTTAAATTCAGGGTCATACACAGATTCAACCTCAACGATATATTGTGACTCAACTTAGGGAACCTTTCCTATGCTTGTGTTGTGTATAGTATATATGTTTACTAGATTGATGGTGTTCTTTCTTCTGAGCCTAGAATAGTTCCATCTTATCCTACCTGGTGGATTTCTTTCAAAAGGTAACCTAGAAATTGGTGCAATTTGGGAATTTGAATTGGGTGGTAAAACCATGGGATTCCCTATTGTAGTGGAGAATACGAGTCAGCCCCAAAAATTTCTTATAGAGGTCAATTAAATTCTTAGATGAACAGGTTTTTTATATGCACTCAATAACTCATTTTTGTTACTTTGAGACATGGTTTAACATTATCTTGTGTTGGTTTTCACTAATATTGTAGATTTTTTATGAGGAGTAGGGGCACTTCCTTGAAATAGCTGACATCATTCGAGGCTTGGGGCTTATGGTTTTAAAGGAGTTCATGGAATCTCGCAGTGACAATATTTGGGCTCGCTTTATTGTTAAGGTAATGCCATGGTTGCAAATAAGATAATTAATTCTCAGACCTTTGAGTCCATGTAAAGAAGCCTCTTTTATTTGTGTTTAGTTGCTTGAGTATACCATAGAATTAAAGAATTGGCATTTGGATTTATAATTAGAACATGTTATGAAATTTATTTTAAGCCTGCATGTGTTTCTAGAGTTGGAGAAAAGCACCAGACCAAACAAATTTCCATGGTTGATGCTTAAAAAATAAAAATTGGAGATTGTTCTTGGGAATTTGATTGTGTAGGATTGAATACCATGGAATAATCTATCTATTAACCTCTATATTTCACCATATGTGCTTATGTATCTTCTGGCATAAATTCTAAAGGCACCCTAGCCTGATTTGTCATGTTGTGTAATTTGGCAGTTTCACGGTATTTTTGCATACTAGTGGATTCTTGGATTGGAAGTGAAACTCTAATGATGTAAAAAGATCAATAATTTTCTAAGAACCACACAAAAATTTTAAAATCGTAATTTTGATCTCTAGTGAGCCCTGGACATGCATGTTACTAAGGACAACTTGCACTTAGTAGAAGACAGTGAAATCATTTTGGTAGACTTAGTACCCTCACTTGAAGGTGTAAATTGGAATTATGGAAGTGTAGAAAGATGCACAAGGAGAAATAATATAGAACTATATTGTATGGCTTCTCCTTAGGTACATCTGCAGGAGGTTGTGTGCAATCAGGTCACGATGTAACACAAATTTTAACGCGAGAAATGAAAATTTTCCACCTGGCATGCAATTTTGACACTTTGGGGTGCATTCTAAGTATGTAATTGTGAAATCCCGAAGTTGGGAAACACTTTTTGGCGGATGGTTACAATTTGGGAGAAATTTTTAATTTCTCGTCCGAGAAAATAGTCAACTCTATTTCTCGACTGAGAGTTTTAAAAACTCTCGTCCGAGAGATTTTAAATATTTCACCCAAGAGTTTGATTGGGTTTAACCAGAGTTAAAATTCTCTCAGACGAGAGTTATGCATTTTCTCATCCAAGAGTTTTATTGACGTAAACTCTCGGGAAGACTTTCGGACGAGAGTTAAAAAAACTCTCGGACGAGAGTTTTTTAACTCTCGTCCGAGAGTTTTTTCAACTCTCGTCCGAGAGTTTTTTCAACTCTCGTCCAAGAGTTTTATTCTTATAATAAAACCCCAAAATTATTAAGTTGTTAGAATTGGTTATTAAGTTGTTTTTGAAAATATATAAACAAGCCCGATAGCTTTGGACATGATCGACTAAAATTGGGCAACCTTTAAAAAAATAAAATAAAATTTATATAGTTAAAGAGTAAGCATATTATATTCGTGTAATAATATAAATTAGATTGGTAAATTTTTACAGCTATTAAGTCATATTAAGTATTAAAAGACACATTTCAAGACATATTATGTATTAAAAGACATACTTTAAGACATTTCAAGACATATAGTACTTTATTAAAATTAAAAAATGATAAAAAATAATAAAATTATAATTTTATTTTAAATTATTTTATTAATATTAATGATAAAAAATACATGAAGATTTAATTAAATAAAATTTGATACAATATTTTGTAATATCAATATTATATAAAAAACTAAAAATATTTTATATAAAACTAGTTGATATATTAATAAATAAAATAAAATTCTAAAACATAAATCAAAATAAAAACAACTATATATATATATAATATTTTTTTTGAAATTAATGAATAAATTTAAATTTAAAAAACAATTAACTAAATGCAATGAGGTGATAAAGGAGACAATGCATAGCACCTTAATATCGTTTTAAATTCTTGGAAATCTCGAGAACTTTTTGAAGTGAGATGAGCTTCTTGGAATGGGTCACTTTATCTTCCACTTCAGTTTCACACGATTAACTTGAAAGGAAGTCTATTTTCCTAGGTATGGATGTAAGGGGATAAACAATATTATTTGAACATTGAGTGAGATGCCCTTCTTGGAATGGGTCCTCTTATCTTCCACTTTAGTTTCACAAGATTAAATTGAAATGAAGTCTATTTTCCTAGGTATGGATGTAAGGGGATAAAGAATATTATCCGAAAAGGAAAGGAATGTTAAATGTGACATTCCAAGAAGAAGTGTATGGGATTGGAGAATTATGTTATTGCAGAAAACTAATTGTATAAGTTTGGATTGTATTTTTGGTAATGACTTTAGAGTTGTAGATGGGGAGGAGAGAAAATTCCTATAAGTGTGGATTCCATTTAACCCCCAAAACCCTAACCCCTAACCCCTAAAATCCTTCACTGCTAAATCCCCTAACCCCCTAAACCTCTAAACCTGTAACCCATTTAACCCCCTAAACCCTAAACCTCTAAACCCTTAACCCCTAACCCCTTAAACCCTAATTCCCAACCCCTAACCAATTCAACACTCTAAACCCCTAAAATCCTAACCCATTTAAGTGTGGATTCCATTTAACCCCCAAAACCCTAACCCCTAACCCCTAAAATCCTTTACTGCTAAATCCCTTAACCCCCTAAACCTCTAAACCTGTAACCCATTTAACCCCCTAAACCCTAAACCTCTAAACACTTAACCCATAACCCCTTATACCCTAATTCCAAACCCCTAACCAATTCAACACCCTAAACCCCTAAAAACCTAACCCATTTAACCCCATTAACCCCTAAAATCCTTAACTGCTAAATCCCCTAACCCGATAAACCTCTAAACCAAACCTAACCCATTTAACCCCCTAAACCCTAAACCTATAACCCCTTAAACCCTAATTCCCAACCCATAACCCATTTAACCCCTTAAACACCTAAACCTCTAACCCCTTAACCCTTGACCCCTTAAGCCCTAATTCCTAAGCCCTAAACCCTTAACCCCTAACCCCTTAAACCCTAATTTCCAACCCCTAACCAATTCAACACCCTAAACCCCGAAAAACCTAACCCATTTAAGTGTGGATTCCATTTAACCCCCAAAACCCTAACCCCTAACCCCTAAAATCCTTCACTACTAAATCCCCTAACCCCCTAAACCTCTAAACTTGTAACCCGTTTAACCCCCTAAACCCTAAACCTCTAAACCCTTAACCCCTAACCCCTTAAACCCTAATTCCCAACCCCTAACCAATTCAACACCCTAAACTCCTAAAAACCTAACCCATTTAACCCCATTAACCCCTAACCCCTAAAATCCTTAACTGCTAAATCCCCTAACCCCCTAAACCTCTAAACCAACCCTAACCCATTTAACCACCTAAACCCTAAACCTATAACCCCTTAAACCCTAATTTCCAGCCCATAACCCTTGACCCCTTAACCCTTGACCCTTTAAACCCTAATTCCTAACCCCTAAATCCTTAACCCCCTAAACCCTAAACCTCTAAACCCTTAACCCCTAACCCATTTACCCCCACTAAACCTCTAAACCCCTAACCCATTTAACCCCTAAACCCTAAACCTCTAAACCCTTAACCCCTACCCCTAACCCGTTAACCCCTAACCCATTTAAGCCCCTAAACCCAAAAACCCCTAACCAATTCAACGCCCTAAACCCCTAAAAACCTAACCCATTTAAGTGTGGATTCCATTTAACCCCCAAAACCCTAACCCCTAACCCCTAAAATCCTTCACTGTTAAATCCCCTAACCCCCTAAACCTCTAAACCTGCAACCCATTTAACCCCCTAAACCTTAAACCTCTAAACCCTTAACCCCTAACCCCTAAAACCCTAATTCCCAACCCCTAACCAATTAGACACCCTAAACCCCTAAAAACCTAACCCATTTAACCCCATTAACCCCTAACTTCTAACCCCTAAAATCCTTAACTGCTAAATCCCCTAACCCCCTAAATCTCTAAACCAACCCTAACCCATTTAACTCCCTAAACCTATAACCCCTTAAACCCTAATTCGCAACTCATAACCCATTCAACCCCTTAAACACCTAAACCTCTAACCCCTTAACCCTTGACCCCTTAAACCCTAAACCTCTAAACCCTTAACCCCTAACCCATTTACCCCCACTAAACCTCTAAACCCCAAACCCATTTAACCCCTAAAACCTAAACCTCTAAACCCTTAACCCCTACCCCTAACCCATTAACCCCTAACCCATTTAAGCCCCTAAACCCCAAAACCCCTAACTCCTAACCCCTAAAATCCTTAACTACTAAACCCCCTAACCCCCTAAACCTCTAAACCAACTCTAACCCATTTAACCCCCTAAACCCTAAAACTATAACCCCTTAAACCCTAATTCCCAACCCATAACCCTTGACCCCTTAAACCCTAATTCCTAACCCCTAAACCCTTAACCCCCTAAACTCTAAACCTTTAAACCCTTAACCCCTACCCCATTTACCCCCACTAAACCTTTAAACCCCTAACCCATTTAACCCCTAAACCCTAAACCTCTAAACCCTTAACCCCTACCCCTAACCCGTTAACCCCTAACACATTTAAGCCCCTAAACCCCAAAACCCCTAACCCATTTGACCCCCTAAACCCTAAACATATAAACCCCTAACCCCTAACCCCTTAAACCCTAATTCCTGACCCTATCCCATTTAATGCCCTAAACCCCTAAAACCCTAATCCATTCAACCCCCTAAATCCTAACCCCATTAATCCCTAACCCCTAAAATCCTTAACTGTTAAATCCCCTAAACCTCTAAACCCCTAACCCATTTAACCCCCTAAACCCTAAACCCCTAACCCCTTAAACCCTAATTCCCAACCCCTAACCCATTTAACCCCCTATACCCCTAAACCCATAACCCATTTAACCCACTAAACCATAAACCTCTAAACCCTAACCCATTTAAACCCTAAACCCTTAACCCTTAACCCATTTAACCCCCTAAACCCCTAAACCCCTAACCCATTTAACCACATAAACCTTAAACCTCTAAACCCTTAACCCCTAACCCCTTAAACAGTAATTACTGACCCCTAACCCATTTAACCCGCTAAACCCTAACCCTGTTAACACCTAACCCGAACCCCTAAAATCCTTAACCTCTAAATCCCCTAACCCCCTAAACCTCTAAGCCCCTAACCCATTTAACCCCCTAAACCCTAAGCGTCTAACCCCTTAACCCCTTAACACCTAACCCCTAACCCCTAAATTCTTAATTGCTAAATCCCCTAACCCGCTAAACCTCTAAACCCCTAACCCATTTAACCCCCCAAAACCTAAACCTCTAACCCTTATCCCCTAACCACTTAAACCCTAATTCCCAACCCCTAACCCATTAACCCCCTAACCAATTTAACCCCTTAAACCCTAACCCCATCAACCCCTAATGACCCTTAACCCCTAAAATCCTTAACTGCTAACCCACTTAAGGATCATCGAGCTAACTGATCAATCAACCAAAAATAGATCATGCATGCAAGGAATTCGAGTTAGGTTCGGGTCGTTTCTTTTTAGGGCGCCCGTATAAGGTTCGCTAAGTTGTGTCTGCACACGTGCCTTGTGCATGTTCGTGCAAGCCTTTTGCCATTTTTTCCCTTGTGCGTTTGTTCGGTCGGGTGGAGGGCATCGCGCCTTGGGAGGGCGCCCAATGAAACGAGTTCAGGTCGGGTCGTTTCATTTGAGGGCGCCCGTATAAGGTTTGCTAAGTTGTGTCCGCACAGGTGCCTTGTACACGTTCGTGCGAGTCGTTTGCCGTTTTTTCCCTTATGCGTTCGTTCGGTCGGGCAGAGGGCGTCGCGCCTTGGGAGGGCGCCCGATGAAACGAGTTCGGGTCGGGTCGTTTCGTTTGAGCGCACCCGTATAAGGTTTGCTAAGTTGTGACCCCATGGGTGCCTTGTGCACGTTCGTGCGAGCCGTTTCCCATTTTTTCCCATGTGCGTTCGTTCGGTCAGGCGGAGGTCGTCGCGCCTTGGGAAGGCGCCCGATGAAACGAGTTCGGTTCGGGTCGTTTCGTTTGAGGGCGCTCGTATAAGGTTTGCTAAGTTGTGACCGCATGGGTGCCTTGTGCACGTTCGTGTGTGCCGTTTGCCATTTTTTCCCTCGTACGTTCGTTCGGTCGAGCGGAGGGCGTCGCGCCTTGGGAGGGCGCCCGATGAAACGAGTTTGGGTCGGGTCGTTTCATTTGACGGCGCCCGTATAAGGTTTGCGAAGTTGTGTTCATACAGGTGCCTTGTGCATGTTCGTGCGAGCCGTTTGCCATTTTTTCCCTTGTGTGTTCATTCGGTCGAGCGGAGGGCGTCGCGCCTTGCGAGGGCACCGATAAAACGAGTTCGGGTTGGGTTGTTTCGTTTGAGGACACCCGTATAAGGTTTTCTAAGTTGTGTCCGCACAGGTGCCTTGTGCACATTCGTGCGAGCTGTTTGCCGTTTTTTCCCTTGTGCGTTCGTTCGGTCGGGCGGAGGGCGTCGTGCCTTGGGAGGGCACCCGATGAAACGAGTTCGGGTCGGGTCATTTCGTTTTAGGGCGCCCGTATAAGGTTTGCTAAGTTGTGTCTGCACAGGTTCCTTGTGCAAGTTCGTGCGAGTCATTTCCCATTTTTTCCCTTATGCGTTCGTTCAGTCGGGCGGAGGGCGTCACGCCTTGGGAGGGTGCCCGATGAAACAATTTCGGGTCGGGTCGTTTTGTTTGAGGGCACCCATATAAGGTTTGCTAAGTTGTGTCCGCACAGGTGCCTTGTGCACGTTCGTGCGAGCCATTTCCCGTTTTTTCCCTTGTGCGTTCATTCGGTCGGGCAGAGGGCGTCGCGCCTTGGGAGGGTGCTCAATGAAAAAAAGGGGTGAGTTAAGATCATCTAGGGGTGAGTTAAGATCATCTAGGCCTAGAGTTTCATTGGGTAAACTCTCGGGCGCCAACTCTCGGCCGAGATTTTTTTAAACTTTCAGCCGAGAGTTTGGTCGCGCACTTAAATGTAACATTAGGTGGGTTAAACTCTCGGTCAAGAGTTTTAAATTTCTCGGTCGAGAGTTTTATAAATTTCTCGTCCGAGACATTATCTCGGTCGAGAGTTTTCGGTCAACGAAAAATCCAGAAAATTCTACAGTTTTCAGGAACTTGCAACTTTGGAGGGACGAAACACCTACAAAAAAAAATGTTATATGTCGGACCAAGTACCATTAGATTCATCTCTGAATCTAGTTTCTGATGATGTGAGATTTGTGGAGTTTCATTAAAAAATTCAATTTTTTATTAATTTTTTACTAAACTGTGTCACTGTGGAATTTCATTGTTCGAAACATTGCACTGAATGAAAATTCAATAACTTTCAAATGACGACACCAAAAAATTCAGAAAAATCATATTGCATTTCCTCTCCCTGTCTACTTCAAAAGCGTACTCTCATTTTTCTTATTGACAATCACATTGAAAATAAAATCTAGGGCTCATAAAATGTACTGAAACATCACTTTTTTTTTGCCTTCGTCCATTTCAAAAAATAATAAAAAATAGTGATTTAATCTGAAAATTACCGAAAAATAGCATGTGCACTAGTGCAATATATGAAAATTATGATGATATGGTTTTTTTCCAAAAAATGAATAACCTTCCCTAAAAAAAGTTAGGGTTCATAAAGTGACTATTTATGTTTGCCTGAAAATTTCAAGTATATGCAGTTAGTAAACAACAAATTTACCCCTCTATATGTCAATATTTTTTTTTTTTTTAAATATGGGTATGGATGTAAGACAATTCTCTACAATTCTTGTTTTTATGTCAAAGCATAATTTGCATTAAAAATATGTTTCATGGCATATAAGATAACCCCTTTTCATTATCATCCACCAGGTTTGTAATTTATGTACATGACGTGCATTTTTTCGTGCAAGTGGACATTTTGGCACTATGAAAATAATAGGTAGAAAACAAAGTGGGTCTTATAGAAAGCATATTTTGGCCCATGGGAGAATAAATCAAGGTAGGAGATGGTGTTGTGAGAAATATCAATAGGTTTCCCGTCAAACATGGTGTTGGAGTCCTATGATTTGGCAGATTGGTATACCAAATGACAAGGCAACATCAGAACCACTTTGGAATCCTAGGATCTAGCCCTCCTAGATTCAGAGAGGGATGTGTTTTCGAATGATATACTTTTAAAGCTTGTGATATGATATTAGGCTAGTTATGAAGTACAAGGGATTTGTTTTTTTGTTTTTCGTTGGGAATCATTAACTGAGAAGGTCATGTGAAGTGTGAAGGAGGGAATAAATTGAAGGATATTTCAGCATGGGAAGATAGGTCAAGAAATAGTGCTAATCCATTGGGCTATGGAGTCATAAAAGGGTTTACTTGCACAACAACTATCCAAGGGTTTCCATAGGTCAAGTCATCTATATCAAAAGATATCTTTGAGTTGAGTTTGTGATATGAAACATTAAGAAGTGTGGTGAAAGAAGAAAACATATAAGAAAACAAAGGGTAGCCTAAGATCAGGTAAGGACTTTGAACCTATCATGCTTTCGGCATAATCTCAAGGGAAAACATTTAAGATAAACATAAAAAGTAGCCTAAGGTCAGGTAAGGAATTTTAACCTATCCTATTTCGGCATACTCTTAAGGGAAATATTCAAAACAGTTGTTTAAGACTAAACAAGGGACAGGGCTAACCATAAACTTCCTTGATTAGGACTATACTTAGCATGCAGTGAAAAGATCATTCAAGAACAACATCTCAAGTTCTACTCAGCAAGACATGGGCTCACCAACATTCCTTGACTGGTTATACTCTATTGATTCATTCTCAAACACACATTTAGAAGAAAACATAAAGATAAAGCTTATCAGTCAGAATTAGGGTACTTTTAGAAGTAAATCCTAATCTATATTTGTTGTTCTTTATTAGAGAATATGAACACAGTGGAAACATAAGGAGAATAACAATTACAGTAAGAATAACATCACCAATGATTTAGATCAGGATCCAATGAATCTTCTTGACTATTTGATGTCCAAGACCAGTTACATACTCGAGTCCAGTGGCTTTCTACAGTCCAATACTTCTCTTCCCAGCCTACTATATTACAACTACTCAGCAACTCTTACTCAATAACAGTTCAACAATTAACAACTTTCCAACCTTTTACAATGAATCTTCAATGAGTACTTATAGGTGAATGAGGAGGAGAAATGAAAGAAGTGGTCTTAATGATCATTTAAGATAGAATAGATGTGCATCGGATGCTCCATTCTACTCAATGAATGTTATATTAACTTGTGAACCACTCTAGTTGCTTTTGTTTGACTTTGACATAGATTTGGTAGGCTGGTAATAACTCTGAAGTATGTCTCTTATGAGATATTTTCTGACTGTAGTAACTCTGCTTTGGCTTCTGGGACAAGTTAGTTGAAAGAGTGGGTTTTGGGGCTTTCCCATGCCTTTATAATAACTGTTCTGACAGTTCTGGAATATTTTCTTTGTATAATAACTGTTGATTAGTCTGTGTAGGTGGAGAGTAGGCTACGGGTGGCTTCGGATATTCTAGAGGAATAACTGTGTTGTGATGATGTATTCGAGGCTGCTTTTAGCCTAATATTTCTTTAATCTCATCAATAAACTGTGTTTTTAGGCCTGATTGTGCTTTAAGCTTCATTAGGCCTTCTCAGATCATCGTTGGTCTTCATACTGTGTCTTTATCTTTAATCTGCTGGTTAAGGGTTTAATATTCAAGCTTTATTCCTTAACCATTATCTTTCACTAATCTCCTTTTTTTTTCTTTTGTGCACAGGTGACTTGGCTTCCTTCTGCGCTAGAGGGTTACGCTTAATCAACGCTCATGAGACGTTGATCAAACCCTTTGAACTCGAAACCTGTGACCCTATTTTCTTCATGATCTTGCCCTGAGGATTGTCATCCTAGGCTTTATTTCCACTACTCTAGCTGTGGGAGGGCTGGCTTATCTGTCTGCCATTAAACCCGCAACATAAACAATTTATTAAATAAAACCCTGCATTTTGTGGTTGACTGCTTTCAAACGCTCAAGGGAGGCAGAGGAGCGATGCGGAGGAAGGAACAGTGTGCAGATGGAGGAGTCTCACAAGTGGAATAGGGGGAATGGTGGTTTTTTTGAATATCGGCGCGAAAATGGGAGAAAAGTGGTTTTGCGGGAATACTAGGGTGGTATTCGCGTGGATTTTAGGTGGTTAGCGGTTTTGGGCGTTGTGAATGCTATATGATTCATTGCTCGACACGTGGCTTCTGTAAAACCGCCCATTTCGCGCTCGAGATGCACGTTCGGGAGGTTTGGTGGAATGGAGCACGAAACAGTGCGCAGACCATTGGATCTGGGACTGTAGATCCAACGATGGAGGATCAGCGCGACGGGGGGAAGATGCTCGGCCGGATGAACAGTGGGGACATGTGGGACCGGGAGGTGACGCCAGCTAAACTATCGGGTAGTGAAATGTTAATGGGCGGGGTTGAAACGTCGGGGGAATATGTTGATCGTTGGATCTTTACGATCGATGGTTGTGATGGGTTAACAAAGATTCATGGGAGAGGAGATGGTCGGGAAGAAGGGTGATGGTAGGACGTGATCGTCATTAGATCGTCGTGATTGATGGTGGGGATTACTTCAGAGAAAGCAAGGGAGCGGGGTAAGAGGATAAGAGAAGGAGCTAAGAACAAAGGCGGGGGTTTGGTCCTGTGGGAGCAGATAGGACTGGGTTTTTAAAGAAAAAATATTTTTAGGCATAGCGAGAGGTCATGGACCTCGGGTCATATGAATAGGAGGGGGGTAGGGCTTAAAAAAAAATGGGCTTAAGGCCTAATTGTTTGGACAGAGCAAAAAAAAGGATTAAAGTGGGTTTTTTAGCCTTTTTGAGAGTTTCGATAGGATAAAAAGGGTAATTTAAACCATATAGAGGGGTCTTATAAGGTTTAAAAGGGTTTTTTGGAAAAAATGAAGGGTAAATGAAGCGGAAAAAGGGGATTTTTAGGGGAATGAGTTGATGAGTTAGGATAAGTGAAAATGAGTGAAGAAATGTGTGAAATGGGGCTTGTGAAATGGTGGGAAATGGCTTTGAAACAGTCCTTTTTCTATCAGCAGGGTAATCTTGGAGGCCTTTGAGTGAATATTTCAGTGGAATGATTCTTTTGAGGATAAACAACACAGAGAGGCTTCAAGAAGTCACAGATTTTGCATGAAATTTGTTTCTTGAAGGCTAAAGACCTGTTTTAGCCATCTTTGAATATGTCAAAATTATGGATTGCTAACAGTGGCTCCACTTGGGGATGGAAGCTCCTTGGAGGTGTCAAGAACCTCAGAGATTTATCTCTGGAAAGTAGATCAATGTCTTTCACTTTGATAATCCTCTTTCTTCTTTGATCATGCTGCTTGAAAAGATGATCAGTATTTATCATAACCAGATGATTTCTCCCAAACATTCTACCTACACAGCCTACTTTCCTAACATTTTTTCTTCATAAGGTGCACTTGGACTTGCAAACCTTTGACATCAACATTTTATTCTTTTGAAAACAAGAAAAATATTCTAAATCTACCCTTATAACTTCCATGAGTCTAGATTAAACAGTTGGACTCAAAAATTCTCTACCTAATCTACTATCTTCCAGGATTAAACTATCTGACAGATTTCATTCTCTATATTCTAAAACAGAAATTGAAAACATAACCAAACCAAGATTAAACTGTCTGATTTGTTGTAAGACTATGGCATAAAAACAAGCTGCACATAGACCTTTATTTGCAGAAAATTAAAACAAAACTTGGAAGGCTTAAGATCTGAAAATAATGAGAGTCCTTCCTTTCCTTTTCAGTTCTGATTTTGATCTTTTTAGAACTGCCTTCTTCTTCTTTACTTGGTTCAAGTTTTCAGCATGTTAGAACCAGTCTTCTTTGTATATTTGGCTCAGGTTTTGATATGATTAGAGCCATTCTTTTCTTTTGATTATTTGGTTCAGATTTTGAGCATGTTTGAACCATTCTTTTCTATCCTAATATATTCTACTGATAAGCCAAGATTAAATTGTTTTGAAAATCTAATTCACTAACCTATCAGCAGTAAATTGAAATCTATCTAGTCATGATTAGGCTGTATGACTAGATAGCAGTGTTTCTTTTGGTAGTGGCATTTAAGCTTGCACACTTTCAGATTTTTCTTTTTATTTTTTATTTATTTTTTTTCTTTTTATTTTTATTTTTTTTGGTATGGGGTTGTACCTTTCTTCTTTTATATCTGCCCTCTTTTCTCTTTTTCTATTGTTTTTGTATTTTTTCCTTTTTCTTTCAAAGCAAGAAACAAAAAACTAACTAAATGCTCATAGGCTGAGTTTTATTGACATTCCTACCTACCCTAATCTAACTTGGAAATTTCTGCTGTTTTATATGATACAATAGTGCCAGTGCAGCCAGTTAAGCAGTAACAAAAAAGAGTAGAAAATCTGACTGCTTGTCAGAGATAACCATAGGGCACTTTGAATGTGGGTCTTCAAAACCAAGGCCACCACCAGTGGTGACCACTCCTGATGTATCTGGCTCTTGCAAAGGATCAATGCTTGGGATCTTGAGCCAATCAGGGCCTCCATATACTCTGCCACGGGATCAATAAAAACATGATGTGAACTTTCTTCTTTTAGGCCTTCCATGACTGGTAGGCTATCTGCATCCTTGACAGCTTTGATCACTGCATCTTCAGTGTGGCTCTTGAAAGCACAATCATCCTTTTCCTGCACATCAAAAGGTAGTGAAATTTCTTCTTCCTTTGGGGGAGGGAGACTTTCCAAGAATTTTTTGGGACTTTGGAAAGTATGTGACTGAATTTGAGAATCCAAAAGCTCAATGTCAGTTTCCAATTTTTTAACCACTATCTCCAAAAATAAATTCGTACTTTCAGGATTAATTTTGGGTGACCTCACAATGTGCAAGAAAACTTTAAGGAGATCATCATCAAGCTGTAGTTCTAATAACTCATCTGAAACTTCATCATAGAAAAGGTCTACCAGAGACCCTGACATTTTTTTCAATCAGTCTGAGAAAAGGTCACTGTATCTTTACAACCTGCCTAGAGTCCTTCACCAGTGGAGTCTTTTGGTCTTTTAGGAGTTGTGGAGTCGCCAGGTGGAGGATTTCAAAAATTTAAGATGGGTTGATGTCCACCATCAGCAATTGAATACCAATCTAAGGAGGTTTGTGGGTCTTATGAGGTCTTAAGGATGTATAAGATTTAATTCACTCAAAATTCCCCAGTGGAGTCGCCATTATGTTGGAGTCATGTGATTTGTCAGATTGGCATACCAAATGACAAGGCAACATCAGAACCACTTTGGAATCCTAGGATCTAGCCCTCCTAGATTCAGAGAGGGATGTGTTTTAGAATGATATACTTTTAAAGCTTGTGATATGATATTAGGCTAGTTATGAAGTACAAGGGATTTGTTTGTTTGTTTTTGGTTGGGAATCATTAACTGAGAAGGTCATGTGAAGTGTGAAGGAGGGAATAAATTGAATGATATTTCAGCATGGGAAGATAGGTCAAGAAACAATGCTAATCCATTGGGCTATGGAGTCATAAAAGGGTTTACTTTCACAACAACTATCCAAGGGTTTCCATAGGGCAAGTCATCTATATCAAAAGATCTCTTTGAGTTGATTTTGTGATATGAAACATTAAGAAGTGTGGTTAAAGAAGCGAACATATAAGAAAACAAAGGGCAGCCTCAGATCAGGTAAGGACTTTTAACCTATCCTACTTTCGGCATACTCTCAAGGGAAAACATTTAAGATAAACATAAAAAGTAGCCTAAGATCAGGTAAGGAATTTTAACCTATCCTGCTTTCGGCATACTCTTAAGGGAAATATTCAAAACATCTATTTAATACTAAACAAGGGACAGGGCTAACCATAAACTTCCTTGATTAGGACTCTACTTGGCATACAGTGAAAAGATCATTCAAGAACAACATCTCAAGTTCTACTCAGCAAGACATGGGCTCACCAACATTCTTTGACTGGCTATACTCTATTGATTCATTCTCAAACACACATTTAGAAGAAAACATAAAGATAAAGCTTATCAGTCAAAATTAGGGTACTTTTAGAAGTAAATCCTAATATATATTTGTTGTTCTTTATCAGAGAATATGAACACAGTGGAAACATAAGGAGAATAACAA
The DNA here is from genome assembly GCA_034641835.2 of Pinus albicaulis. Taxonomy (NCBI): domain Eukaryota; kingdom Viridiplantae; phylum Streptophyta; class Pinopsida; order Pinales; family Pinaceae; genus Pinus; species Pinus albicaulis. The sequence goes on along the minus strand of CM076576.1, from coordinate 505,455,080 downwards.
TTACAGTAAGAATAACATCACCAATTATTTAGATCAGGATCCAGTGAATCTGATTGTCTATTTGATGTCCAAAACCAGTTACATACTCAAGTCCAATGACTTTCTACAGTCCAATACTTCTCTTTCCAGCCTACTATATTACAACTACTCAACAACTCTTACTCAATAATAGTTCAACAATTAACAACTTTCCGACCTTTTACAATGAATCTTCAATGAGTAATTATAGGTGAATGAGGAGGAGAAGTGAAATAAGTGGTCTTAATGATCATTTAAGATAGAATATATGTGCATCGGATGCTCCATTCTACTTAATGAATGCTATATTAACTTGTGAACCACTCTAGTTGCTTTTGTTTGACTTTGAGGTAGATTTGGTAGGTTGGTAATAACTTCGAAGTATGTCTCTTATGAGATATTTTCTGACTGTAGTAACTCTGTTTTGGCTTCTGGGACAAGTTAGGTGAAAGAGTGGGTTTTGGGGCTTTCCCATGCCTTTATAATAACTATTCTGATAGTTTTGGAATATTTTCTTTGTATAATAACTGTTGATTAGTCTGTGTAGGTGGAGAGTAGGCTACAGGTGGCTTCGGATATTCTGGAGGAATAACTGTGCTGTGATGCTGTATTCGAGGCTGCTTTTAGCCTAATCTTTCTTTAATCTCATCAATAAACTGTGTTTTTAGGCCTGATTGTGCTTTAAGCTTTATTAGGCCTTCTCGGATCATCGTTGGTCTTCATACTGTGTCTTTATCTTTAATATGCTGATTAAGGGTTTAATCTTCGGGCTTTATTCCTTAACCATTATCTTTCACTGATCTCCTTTTTTTTTCTTTTGTGCACAGGTGACTTGGCTTCCTTCTGCGCTGGAGGGTTACACTTAATCAACGCTCATGAGACGTTGATAAAACCCTTTGAACTTGAAACCTGTGACTCTATTTACTTCGTGATCTTGCCCTGAGTATCATCATCCTGGGCTTTATTTCCACTGCTCTGGCTGTGGGAGGGTTGGCTTATCTGTTCGCCATTAAACCTGCAACATAAATAATTTATTAAATAAAACACTGCATTTTTTGGTTGACTTCTTTCAAAGGCTCAAGGGAGGTGGAGGAGCAATGCAAAGGAAGGAACAGTGTGCAGATGGAGGAGTCTCACAAGCGGAACAGGCGGAAGGGTGGTTTTTTTAATATCAGCACACAAATGGGAGAAAAGTGGTTTTGTGGGAAAAAATGTGTGGTATTCGCCTGGATTTTAGGCAGTTAGTATTTTTGGGCATTTTGAATGCGATATGATTCATTTCTCGACACGTGGCTTCTGCTAAACCACCCATTTCGCGCTCGAGATGCACGTTCGGGAGGTTTGGTGGAATGGAGCGCGAAACAGTGTGCAAACTGTTGGATCTGGGGATGTAGATCCAACGGCGGAGGATCAACGCGACGAGCGAAAGATGCTCGGCCAGATGAACAGTGGGGACAGGTGGGACCGGGAGGTGACGCCAGCTAAACTTTCTGGTAGTGAAATGTTAATGGGCGGGGTTGAAACGTCGGGGGAATATGTTGATCATTGGATCTTTATAATCAATGGTTGTGATGGGTTAACAAAGATGCATGGGAGAGGAGATGGTCGGGAAGAAGGGTGATGGTAGGACACGATCACTGTTGGATCTGCGTGATTGACAACGGGGATTACTTCAGTGAAAGCAAGGAAGTGGGGTAAGAGGATAAGAGAAGGGGCTAAGAACAAAGGCAGGGGTTTGGTCCTGTGGGAGCATATAGGACCGGGTTTTTAAAGCAAAATGAGTTTTAGGTATAGCGGGAGGTCACAGACCTCAGGTCATATGAATAGGAGGGCGGTAGGGCTTAAACAAAAAGGGGCTTAAGGCGCAATTGTTTGGACAGAGCGGAAAAAAGGATTAAAGTGGGTTTTTTAGCCTTTTTGAGAATTCCAATAGGATAAAAAGGGTAATTTAAACCATATAGAGGGGTCTTATAAGTTTTAAAATGGTTTTTTGGAAAAAATGAAGGGTAAATGAAGGGGAAAAAGGGGATTTTTAGGGGAATGAGATGATGAGTTAGGATAAGTGAAAATGAGTGAAGAAATGGGTGAAATGGGGCTTATGAAATGATGGGAAATGGCTTTGAAACAGTCCCTTTTCTATCATCAGGGTAATCTTGGAGGCCTTTGAGTGAAGATTTAGTGGAATGATTCTTTTGAGGATAAAGAACACAGAGAGGCTTCAAGAAGTCATAGATTTTGCATGAAATTTGTTTCTTGAAGGCTAAAGACCTGTTTTAGCCATCTTTGAATATGTTAAAATTATGGATGGCTAACACATGGCATGACAAAAAATGGTCATAGAGGATAACCTAGAAAATTTCCCATTCCAAAGACCTGCAAGCATGGTATTGGTGATCAAGTTAGACTTTGCCAAACTCAAAGCTGACATATTGCACGGTAGGATACTTTGCGGTTTGGGAACTTGTATTTTAATGATTAATGCCCATGAGGAGGATTGTCACCTTTGACATTGTAAAATATATTAATGTTGAGGGTTGAAAATTACTTCCTTGATTACCAATGGATGAGAGGACATTGCTTTAAACAATATGGGCATGGCTTTGCATTCCAGAAGCTCATTCTTTATAAGGAAATCACCTTAAACAACATGGATACAAATAATTTGATCCAAGCTAAACTCAAATAATATGATAAATTCCATAAGGGGGAGGATCAATGGAAATTAAGGAGAAAAACTATCATTATATAGAAAACAATCAAGGTGTGCACCCATGTATATGGTTAATTTCTCCATTTTTCTATGTTATTGCACTTTTGTGAGAATATTTTAATGAATTTCCAACAATAGACAAACAACAATATGCATGCAATGATGAACCTCATATTACAAAAGAAATCCTTGAACTTTATTTCTCCAGTAGATCTTCAACTAGGCTCATAGGGGAATTTCACATTAATCCATCCATGCCTTTACAATGGAGAGAGCTTCTGTGTGATGCCTTTTGTCATCCTCCTAGCCAAAATGTTCCCATAAAATGTGCTCATTTGACCAAATTCTAGGGTTTGTTGTGCCACGTGTATGTCTTCTCATTGGAATGCTTTTCAAGGTAGTTTCTAAACATCCACTCCCATTAGAATAACATTATCTAAAAAATCAATCAGGAGCTCTTTAAGATGTGGACTCTCTTTATTAGAGTAGAACAGGAAGGAATCTGCACTTTCCTAGGTTTAAAAATGGTATTATGCGCATTATATTCCAGTTATTTATTTGGTACACCATTCTATGCATGGATTGCATGATTTTAGGCCTAACAAATATACTTTGCAATATGTGCCAAATTTAAAGCTTCTTTGTATTTTATTATCCCTGCTCTTATTCATTTATTCATTGGCATATTCATCCCCTTTTATTCTGGTTAGTAAATAAGCCTTTGTTAACAAAGTGGGCCTACCTTTGGCCTAAATACCATGACCAAGGTGGATCTATTTCATCAAAATTATGCAGGACATTGCCTAGGACCAACTGCCTAGGCTTATTTATCGATGAGATATCAAACGATAACATAAATTGACAGCATTAAATCACATCACGTTCTTGAGGGGAGATTACACTTGAGTCTTCGTGATGATAGCACATTTGATTTACCACTTGATCACAACTTGCTTGACAAACATATTTTGGCATGCCTTAAGGAGAACACGGGGTAGCCCTGGGTCCATAACATGTACACAAGTGTAATCACTTCCTGATGGCGTAAGTTCAATGACTACCTCCACATGATGGGTAAAGGCTATGTGAATGGAACTTTTTCAGCATTGTTTGCCTTAAGGAGAATAAGGGTAAGCTTGGGTTTGCAATATATGCACATGGTTCATCACCTCCCAATGCCATAAGTTCAATCCGTTCCTATCCCCCATGGGTGAAGCCTGTGAGAATGGAATCTTGACCAAAGGTGTAAACTCCTCGCTACTAACTACTAGTCCCAAGCTTGTTGGGCATTGGTGTATTCTTCCCATATCTGGATGTTGTTTTTACATTTTTGAGCAAACTTATTTAGTTATTTGGCCTTTTCTACCAAGGGAGTCACTATGTTGGGGGGTGCTCAAGGTGATATGACGTGGTAGGATGGCAGGGCGGTTAATGAATTGTATCCATTTAGCTTTAAAACATGTTTCTCTTAGAATATTTTGATAATAATGGCTCTCCGTTCATGAGGAGTCACATCTGGAATTTCATTGCAAGGGAGCATTTGTCCCAACTTTGTTCTTGCCAGTTACATCCTCTCCATTCTAGACTTCATGGGTAATTTTTTTTGCAATTTTTGTGGCTCCCATGATACATGTCTGGTGCACTCATCACATGAAAGGACTTATGGTCAGTTGTGGGAAGAAGCTGTGAAATTTAGCACAACATACTATTCAACTACATCTTCTGTGGATTAGGACATGTGGACAATTCAACCTATAAAGGTGGTGTGATGGGTGCAGTTGTAGTGGTTGCAACTTTCAAAGCCTCGGGTGTGGACAATTAAACCTAAAAAGGTAGTGTGATGGGTGCAACTATAGTGGTTGTAAAGCCGTAGGAGTTGTCTGTGGGTTGCCATGACTCATGAGGGATGAATCCACATTTTGTACCCATTTATTTCCATAATTCCCTCATTAAGTACTAGTTTAAGACTCGAGAATATGTTCTCTAGTGATAAATCTCAACTTAGAAAGTTGTATATGATATCTACTTGTCCTTGATGCAAATATTTTAACTCTGAACCTTGTACTTGTTCCTTGACTCAAAATTTATCTAATATGATATAAAATGTTAAGTCATGTTGAAGATGGATTTTATTACTATACTTTTTAAAATTTAGAACAATATCTTCATAGTTGCAATATTATTTTCTGCAATATTTTTGTAATAATATCTTCATAGTTGCTATCTGATTTTCTGCAAGATTTTGTAATATTATCTTCATAGTTAGAATCTAATTTTCTGCAATATTTTTGCAATAATATCTTCATAGATGCAATCTGATTTTCTGCAATATTTGTGTTGAAATATGACCTTGGTAATTTTACTGTATTTTCATATGTTTGAGAGAATAAGTAAAATGATTTAAATTATGAAACAACCAATCAAAAATTATGCCATATCTGTAAATATAATAGCTGGTTAATGAGAACCTTATCATTTTCTTTCTTGGATTCATGTTTTTCGTCTTTTCAAGGATTAAATTAGTAAGGCATTAATCATTTAATTTGGTTTTCATTGTTGGCTCATGCTATTTGGGACATGTAGGTCACATTGCACCATCATACTCTCACAATAAATCTCGAATGATGAAGTGGTTGAGCAAGCCTTTTAAAGGTTCAAGTCACAAAGTATGGGATGGACATTACGTAGGGGTGCATTTGGAGATGATAATGAAATTTGGCATGTGCCCTCTAATGCCACGGAAATCCATAATTCATCAGAGTGTATAGTCTCTTAAACTTCAATATTATATCTGTTAGTTCTAACAAAGTGAGTGTCATGCTAGTGATTAAGTTGAAATTGTATTTTAGTGGAAAAATTCATTGTTTTTTTGGTGGAATAGTTCATAATTTATTCTGATCATTTTTTGCAAGTGTACTAGTCACGATGATAAATGTGTGGTTTACTTCAGAGGGTTCTCAGTTCTTTCTAGATACGCTTTTCATCATTTGCTTTGAATACTTCTCTAGTGCTTTACCTTCATATTTTATCCCCTGCATAATTTCTCTTGAGGTCCATGTTGTTCTGTTTATTGGTTGTTTCTGTGGAAACTATTTCTTGAGGTTCTGCAAGATAAATCCAAATGCAAAAAATACTATTTTACATATTGATATTTGTTCAAGGCATTGTTGTGTGATACTTGAATTTCATAAATCTAGATTTCTATTTCGTTAGCTATATGAATATATAAGAACATGCCCATGGATTGTTCATATTTCTCAAACTGTGGAGTTGTTCCTTTCCTGTTGCATGTTCTTTTATATTGTTATGTTGTGATTCAAATTTCTAGTTGTGCTTTCCATTCATTCTCCTGCGTAGTACATTCTTTATTTGATTATATCAAAAGTCTTACCAATACGATAACATTGATCGTTGTATGTGGACATTTTTGTTTAGGATGGTCCATTATAGAATCAAGATGAGGAGTTGGATCATGCAATTGCACTTTCTCTTCCTGAAGAACTAACCAAACCAGATGGTATATGATGGTAATTTCATTTTTTTACAATTACTTTTAGTTTTATTATGTCATTTAGCTCGATGCTTTTCATACATTCAACCAAACTTTTGTTGCTTAACAAGACTTTGTCATTTCCATGTTTTAGTGAAACTATTTATGGTTTGATACTCTCAAACGGCCTTTATCAAGTTACATGCACCCTCATTATAAAAAACAAGAGAATTTTTCTTTCCATGACTATCTTTCTTTGACATTGTTGACTTAACAAAGTCTTTTAGCTAAGAAACTAGTTTCAAGGTTATGGCATAACTTGTCATATAAATTGAACATAAGTTATATCCAAAATTTTAACTTGTAAACTACTTATATGGTTTTAGGCTTTCCATTTAAAATTGAGTCCAGTTTGAAATTTGAACCATTTGTTCCATAGAATTGAATATTAAGAGATTTTGGTGTAAGGATTAAAAATTAGCCCATAAGGCCTATCATTTTTTCATTTATTTTATCTGAATATAACATTTACTATTAACTTAGAACCACTTGGCACAAATATGTCATAGATAAATATCATACTTTGTAGAGTGTCGTAGAATAAAAATAGGATCAAGGACAGTGAATTCTTTCAGTTTTCCTGGTTCTTACTGCCACCCCTTGCAATACCTCCACAATTTTCAAATGGAAGGTCCAAAATATTTGGTATCTATTATCATCATCGCATTTATGGTATCATGTCTCCATGTTTATGGGAAATGCCTTGGTTGTTGGGAATCAAGATTTATTTTGGTAAGTTTTTGTTATTGAGTTCCATTTTGGTCTTGAATATTGTGTTCCATATTTATAAGATCAGAGTGAAATTTTTTATTTACCCACCTCTTGTCATGATCACTTGAATATAAAAACTTATAGTAGGTGACGGTACAAAATATAATGCAGAGGAATGGTATAAATTTTACAAAACACATGGCTTATCCCTCCTATGCATATTCATAATTACATATTTAGTGAAAGAAGAAAGCATACTTATTTGTGGAAAATAGTAAATTCTTGTGACTCATTCATCACCTTGGTTTTCCAGTGCATATGGGAAGAAAATGAGCTAAATCCTAAGACTAACTAAATACTTAAAAAACATCCTTATATTGTAATAGGTATTGTGAACAAGTTTTGAAGTATAGGTTGGTATCTGCAAAGCTAGGCATGCCAATTGAGGAGACCAATAGTGTATCTAACTATGTCGTCTAGCAACCATCAATCAATAAGTTGTCTATGGCATGCCTGGTGGTGTTTTCTATAGATATATTGCTATGGATTTCTAGAAAAAAAAATTGAAATTATGTACTTCGTATAGATTGGGGTGGGATAATACGAAACTTTTTTTAATATCCAAAGGTGATAAAAACAAGTACATTCTATTTACAAGTAATCTAAAGATGAGTGCTTGTTATGAATGAATACTAGAAAAGTGCACTCTTATAAATTAGAATAAACAATATACTTGCTAGCACTGGAAAGATGAAACATGCAAGTTTATTTTAGAAATTAAACCTTTGCCATTTGTTCTAGTATTTCCATGAGATAATGATTAGTTGGGATGTGGCATGGTTGTTTTTATAGCCTACATACGCTAATATGTGCACACTGTGGACTTCAAATTTCAATATAGTGTGGCCAACCTTAACACAGGTTCATACCCTATTTCACTATAAATATCACTCCAAATTTTATTGTTCATCTTATGTTATTATCTAATTTCCTTAGTGATGTAAATCTACTTCATCGAAGTCAATACATGTTAGGAGTTTCATTAGTTAGATCCTGTACATTTCAGCAATTCAACATCTGTATTTGACATTAATTGTGTTCCTTCCATTCCTAGATTGTCATTATCATCATGGTGGAGTTTTTTAGTGTTCTTTTTTTGAGTGAACTTGAAGGAAGCACTACACAAAAAGTCCCCAATGCAAGGATTTCAGGAAGACATAACTTCTACAGAGCAATGACTGAAAAAGTGACATCTATAGTTTTGGAGTGGTGATCTTGGAGCTAGTGACGAGAAGACAACCAATAGATTGAGAAATTCGAGAGGATGAATATCTTGTGAAGTGGGTGTGTAATAAAATAGATAAAAATAATGGATTTATTGAAGTGTTGTATCTTGAGTTTGTGGACTGCTTCAAGGAGGAAATGACCATGGTTCTGAAAGTAGGACTCCTTTGAATAAGCACCTTGCCCATCAACTGGCCAACAATGAAGAGAGTCGTATATTTTCTATAGGAAGCCAATACCGAGCACAAGGACAAGGAAACTGCCAAGGATGAAAATTAGTCTCTTCACTAGTACGTGGAACCCATAATTTTCATTGTATAAGCATGACGGTAATTGTATTTGGCCAAGAATTTTCTTCTTTACATGGCCTCCATATTTACTTCCAATTTGTAGCTTCTAATTTTGTTTAGGTTTGTTCATGTATAACTGTTTGAATCTAACCTAATACTAATACCCAAAATATAAGCTTGCCTCTGTAACTCTTTGGACATCATTCCCTATGACAATCCAATGGTTAGATGGTGCATCTATCTACCCATTCGTGGGCCATTGTCTTGTATTTTTTTATATAAATCTACCCTCCAAATTAATAATTGTGGTAGGATGGTTAAGAAATATAATTTTCTCCCTCTTAAACACCATGAGGAAATCACAAATCGATACCATTGTCATCATCATCTATGTTAGCATCTTATTATTGATCTCCTCTTGATCTACTCTCCTTGGGCACAAGAATTTAATTGTAAACCAAAACATTGAAGCCTTCAATGTAATGTAGGTGGGAATCAAGACGATTTTAGTGGTTGATGCCTAAGATTCTCATTATCCTGTTGTCATAAATGGTTATTTCATAGAAGTTTAATTATGGCCTCTAGCTGTTTTAAAATTGTATTGTAACATGAAAATGTTCATTTCTAAAATTTACGTGTTTTTAAACACTCATTTGATTAAATCCCAATCAGTATGTATTTAATCATTAGCATTTTTGGTAAATATTAAGTATTTGATCATGAATAGTTTTGCTAAATATTAGGTATCATAGAGTAAATTAATCAATTGAGTTATTGTATTTTTATTATGTATATTGAACATATTGTTTCTAGCAACTTTTGATCTTCCTAGATATTCTATTCCTTTGGTGTATCTTTGCACCTTTAGGGGAAATTTCTAGTTTAAAGTCTAATTCTTTAAATGGTTCTAGCTCAATGGAAGAGCACCTGCTTTACAAGCAGGAGGTTGGTGGTTCAATTCCATCATGCCTTGATATTCATAGGGAATGGAGACAATCAGTTTTCGGTGACAGATGCTCTTTTGAGCATCACCAATGAGCTTATGGTGACTTTTTTCGACCCTCACCAAAATATGAAATGGTGACGATCAACGAATGCCACCATATATACGCATAAATAGTGAGGACCATGAAAGGTCTATCACCATAAATCGTTGTTGTTGATATGAAATGGTGAGGGTCATTTTTTGTCATTATATTCATTATTTGTGACAAACCTTGATGTCACCAATGAACTTATCATGACATTTTTTTGACCCTCACCAAATATGAAATGGTGACAGTCAATGAACTTCGCCATATATATGCACCAACAGTGACAGCCATGAAAGGTCCATCACAAAAAATCGTTGTTGTTCATCTGAAATGGTGACGGTCATTATCCGTCATTATAATCAATATTTGTGATGAACCTTGAGTGTCACCAAAACACATACTTTCGGCGATTCCACCTTTGGTGAAGTTTAGTTTTTGGGTGACAGAGGCTATTGTCCGTCACCATTGATCATATGAAATGGTGACGGTCATTATCCATCATTATAAATCATTATTGGTGACGGACCTTGAATGTCACCACAACACCTATACTTTCGGTGATGCCACCTTTGGTGACGTTCAGTTTTTGGTGACAAAGGCTCTTTTGACCCTCACCAATGAGCTTATCGTGACATTGTTCGCCCCTCACCAATGAGCTTATGGTGACATTATTCACCCCTCACCAATGTCATTTTTTATTGTAGTGCAATGATAATAGAATAAATCCTCTAATCTATGTAAATTGAATCTAGATGACTTGTGATCAATTTCTTGCAGTTTTGACCCTTTAAACACAAATATTTTCCATTTTCATAAAGTATATTCAGAAAATGTGACAAATTTTCCAAATGTGATAATGATTTATAACATTAAGATCATGGACTACATTCAATTCTCAATCACCACATATGATACTGGAAAATTTCTAGACCTTATATATTATCTAGCCTACATTGTTTTTTTTACTATCTTTTTTCCATGTTTTTTGTTTCACAATACTCTAAAAATGAGTACCCAGCATTGTGAAAAAGGAGTAGACGAAATAGAAATAAGGAACCTTGAAAATTGCATTCTTTGTAATTGAAACATATTTTAAAACTAAAGACATTTATACACTTTAAAATAATAGCAACAAAAGTGTTATTATCATTTTAACAAATTTCAAAACAAAATATTTAATTTGCAAAATTTCGTCAAAAAAAATTGGCAATTGGTGAACCCTGATATTGCGCCAAGAGTGTTGCAACTCCTAGAGGCACTCTACTTTACTTTATCAACCCAGCTTCATACAAACTTGGAGGTGACGGTGCCATATACACAGCAGATGCATCTACTGATGCCATCCTCTTCTGAATCCTACGAAAGGGTGCTATTGCTAAGGATTCTGAGTTAAGTCTGTCACTATTCTGAATTAGACCTAGAACTAAAAATGACTCAAAATCATTACTCTATCAACAATCAAATGACTATTCTAAAGCAAGAATATACATATAGCTATTTTTCAAGGAAGGAAATCTACAATTTAGGCTATTGCAAGAAATAGAAGTAAACTAGGAAACATTCATGAAGTAAATTGTGGAATTGAAATTTCAGAAAGGAAGAATAATATAATCACACATTGCTAGGCCAAACGGCTAAGTAAACTCTAACTATTTTATTCTTAACTGCTATGATTTAATAATGCATCTAGTCATGGGCTAACCATGCTTGTAAATACTCTGTGTTGCAACAAAAGAAGGAGGTTCTAAGGTGTCTTAAGAAGGTCTTGGAATCATGGATTCAGAGCTGAAGGTGTCTTAGAGGTTGTGGTAGGGTTAGGTGAGGTGGAATAGAGTTTCTGGGCTGAAGGAGAGGCTAATTGGTGCTGCTATAGGATCTGCTAAATGTTTCCTATAGTGCTATAGGATGTCCTATTAATACTACAAGAAACATGTCAAGGGTGTTTTGAGGCCAAAATTGATGAGGAAATGGGTAGGAAAGGTTAAATGAAGCTATATTTCGGTGGATGGAAGGTAGAAAACCCCTTATTTAAGCTCAAAACTTATTTCAAATCTCGTCTTGCACTTCTAGGGTTGGTCTCGATGTGGTGGTGAATATCTCAAAAACATGGCTGAGGGCGATTTTGTTGAAAGGAGATTGGAGAAGGGTGAGAAATGGAGCTAGGGATGTTGGTGGAGTCCTCCTTTGGTGCTCTATTCAAACCTACAGGAAAACTACCTGTTCATGTAATAAACATTGACAAATTTATGATGAAGAAGATGGAAAATATGAGCTAAATTTGATGATAAAACCTACTTATGCATTCAAACAAAAATCTAACAGGTATTCTCAACATGTTCATGAAAATTAAAAAAACCTATCTATTCTTTCCAAGAAATCATAACTGAAGAGAAGTTTTGGGCTTGTGGTGAAGACTTGTCCTCCTCAAGCTCCAATGAAAGAGATTAGACAGGGACACTTTGACAAACAAATTTTGGAGATTATATGCTACTATACCATTGTAATATTCCTACTTAACCCAAGCTAGGAGGAATATTCAATTTTGTTTCATTTTTTGTTGATTGAATAAATGAATCTAGGAGGACATGTAAAACTTCTGAAAACAATGAATAAATCCACGCCTATGTAAACAGAGACAAATCTGGGCCATATAAAATAAACACTTGCAGGTGTGAATGGGTTTGAACTATCATACCAGGTCAACCATGACCAAATCCACAGCGCAGTCTAGATTCAATGTACCTCATGGATACACAGCACAGTTCTACGTGGAGGCTCCAAATGTGAAAGGAGCTAACTCATTGAAGTGGTTTAGGGTTTGACAAGGATTTTATCTTATAAAAGGAAGAGGAGAGAAGCATGAGAGGGTTGTTGATGATAATAATTTTCTGAATATATTGTCTGTTTAGACATTTATGATTCTCTTGTTGTTTAGCTAAGAATAATGTTGTTTAGCATTGGGTGTTCCTGATCGGGAATCCCACCTCCTTCCTAGAGCAGCTCTTAGAGGAGCCTTGTTTTTCTTGTCCACTATCTGGCATTTTTCCAAGCTTCATCTTACACCTACGACGTTGGTCCTGTTTAGGATTGGGTTGTCCTTGTGAGCTGCAGCAAGTGGAGGATATATCTCTTCAGATCTATGCAACTCTAGCACCCCTTTTGACTGGGAAAGTCATCCATCCCTTTGACAAGAGTGTTCTAGACCTTGGGAGCTTCAGATCTAGACCTTGGCATCAGGCCAAAGCATACTCAAAGCCTACAGCGCAGTCCCTTTTGTAGTACTGCGTTATTTGTTGTAGCAGAGTTTTAGGGAGTTTTTTCATCAACTTGGAGGAGAGATCTCTAGTGATTGGATCCTTCATTTCACTGTGGTGATCCATGGATTGGCCATCCAATCCATTTTTTTTTCAGATATGATCTGCTGTACATTATATACTTCATAATTTTCTAAATATTACTACAAATCTATAACTTAGATCTCAGATCTACTCTTGTACTTTCATGTTTTGCTGAGATCCCCAAGGGGAATGTATAAAGGAGCCTTTCTTGTATAAAGATCTGAATTAGATCCATATTTTTATGTACAGATCTGCTCTATATTTGAGTTATAATATATTTTTGCTTCAGCCCCTTTAAAATAACGCTGTCAAGGTTATGTAGACTTTTCTTTTGGTTGCAGCACCTCATTTCTAAGGGTTTCTTATTGTAAATCCTTCTCCTTTCTGTTGTACACTGTATAAGTTGTTGTGTTAAGTTATTTTGCTGATGTATAGCTGAAACATGAGTTTCCATACTGATCTCCAGCAAGTATTGGATTGAACTACGTTATTTTCTAGCAGTTTTTTTTTGTATTGCTACAGTCCCCTTCTTTCGGCATTTTCTAGCTGCACTAGGTGTGGAGAGACTTATTTAACCCGCCTAGGAGGATTTTTTTTTTAATCCCTCTTGGATTTAGGTATTATATTGTTAGGTCTAAGGGATTAAAGTGCTGGTTTCCAATCCTGTAGCATAAATTCTTGAAAATTTTCATTTTTCAGGCATGCCTTGCTAGCATTCCCAATTTTGGGATATTACAGTGGTATCAAAGCATCTTTCTTGGCTCATCATGTGAGTATCAAGATAGAGATAAAGGTGATGAAAATAATGATCCTTCTCTCATCATTTTTCAGATCCAGAAAGGAACTCTCCAAGGAGGTTAAGGAGATAGAAGAAGGAGAAGAGGAAGGATCATGCACTTCCTACTCTCACAAAGTAGAAGACAAGAAGCATGGACGACACTTGGATCATCATATCCTGAGTGAGTACCTTGTTGAGTACAAGTCTCAACCTAGAGCCTTCAATGAGACTCTAGCCTTCCCACAGTTCATCTAACTGAAGGAAGGGAGGAGACCCTGGAGCAAGGGAGAAATCAAGGGCAATAGATTTCTATTGTCCACCTTTGATGGGACATCTACAGCCAAAGCTTGGGCAAGAATACTCGGTGCATTTTTCCTACTACATCCAGTGGTAGAGAGAGAAGCAGTGGAGATTGTAGCACTGCACCTGAAGGGTGAAGCAAGAAATTGGTGGTTCAGCCATGTGAGACATGCAAAAGTATCTTCTTTTGCAGATTTCACTCAAAGGATGATCAAGATATTTGAGGAAGAGAAGTCCTCACTATCTCTTGAGGAGATTTGTACCAACACTATGAAATCCTTGGAGGAGCAGCCTTCAACACCAACAGTTGAGGGGGCCAACATGGTAGGAGAAGGAACTCTTGTAGCTATACAAGATGTTCCCAAAGCCCATCAAGAGCAGTAGAGTTGCACTGTGCTTTCCAAGAGCAGCAGTGAAGAAAGGAGGACCCATTCCTCATGGGAGAAATTAGATGTCAGCTTCATTCAGGAAGCAATGGAGACAAGGAATAGACATATTGAGATGAGAAACATTTTCTCCTCTCTAGATGACACTTTCTCAATGAGCATGCCACAGCTCAAAGGGAGACTTCTACTTGTAGCAGATCCAAGACCTCACTGGTTTTGGAAGACCATGCATGAGGAGGAGGTCTCATCAAGAGATCCCATGGAAGGTGCACTTCAACATTCCATGAAGTGCAAAGTTCTTCAAAGATTTGATAAGGTTGGTGTCCTACAAGGGGAGGATACCAAATGTTTGCATAATGAGGTCCATGATCCACCGATGGATGAATGGATGTGGATGGTGAGCAAGAAGCTAGAAAGCTACTTGCAGATCTATGATATCGGGCAACATGAGGCTTGGCTGCGCTGGTTACTTTTGAAAGAGTTTGGGCATCATCCTCTTTCTAAGGGTATGTGGAGGAAATATGTGTGGCATGATACTTGCATCATTGAGCAGCAAGAAGTATGGACACATTGTGTTGATATGACATTCTTCATATCAATCACCATGTTTTCACCACATGATTTATATGATGGAGGTATGGGGAAGCAGTAAAATCTTTTTTTTCTTTGGATGTTCTTGGGAGAGCAAGAGCATATTTGCTCTCACACTTTGCATGATGTTGCAGGAGGAGGAGATAGCATTATCCCCTTAGCCTTGGATGATCTGGAATTACTTCCACTCTGGAAGGAACTTCTTGTTTGTGGCAACATTATGGAAGATGTCTTTGACAATTAAAATGTCAAAGAAAGGAGCTATGTATTGGCAAGAGCCTATTTGCATAGGCCAACAGCGTTTTCACTCTGGAGCATGAACTTATGGAGGGAGTGTCCCCAGGATCATTCCACTCTTGGTGCACTTGATGGACAAGAAGGAGGTGAGAAATATGGAGTAATGGATGGAGACATCTATTGCTGTGATATGTTCTTCTTGGCTTGGATTTCCAAGTACATGAGGAAGGATCTTCATGCAGCACATGATTCATTTCTCTTCATTAGAGTATGTCATATCATTATGGAGAATTTTTTCATGGACCCTATCATGATCCTAATTTTAGCACATGATAAGGATCTTGTTGTTGCATTTAGTGATCTGCATACTCTTACCATTTCTATGCAGTACATTGCTCCACAAGAGGGCAAGCTTTTCATTAAGCTCCATGATCAACAATGGGCCAGAATCTATGATGGAGACAACCATCTCTTATATGGCCATGGAAAGTGTTGTATTACTTCATGTATGTTCATTTGTTGTATACAACCATATACTATTCACTAGTAAATGAAATAGCATACATAGACCACCATGTATCCAACAATCACTTGCTTTGTAATTTTCTGAAGCTACGGTTTGAAAAATTGTGTTGTAACTTCATGGGAGACTGTTGGTACCTTCCTGCGTCATATGGATCCTTTAGTATTTCCTTTTTATTGATGCTAATCATGGTTCCAATTGTTTATGTTGATCTTTCTTTTGTGAGGAGCATGATTGGAGAGGAAACACATTGGTTCTATGTGTTCTTTTGGGAAGAGGATTCCCACATTTTCTGCATTGCATGTTCTAATGGGAACATGAGAGGAGATATGGCCACCATAGCCAAACACTTGTTTCTTTATGAGGTGGGCCATGATTTTGATGAGATGCCATATGGTGATGATTTCCCATCCATCACATATGGAATGGTTTGGGCTAGCTTGATTCACAGTGTTGGAGAGGAGATCTTTAGAGATCTAGTCTTCATCTTGCCTCTTGAAGGCAACATTATTGCAGCCCAGGATCAGTAGACACTCCACACTTATCTTAAGTGGAGAGAAGGGGTAGGCACCTATGTCTACCATGTTCAGTTTTTCAGCCCACCTTCATTGCATGAACTCAAGGTGGAGGAAAATTTTCTGGAGTTTCCATGTTGGGAGGTAACTCATTTTGTTTGGATGATTGCTTGGGGAAAGTTGTTTACCCAATACATTTCAGTTCTATCCTTGCAGTTGCTTGAGGACAAGCAACATTTGGGAGGGTAGGATTGTAATATTCCTACCTAGCCCAAGCTAGGAGGAATATTCAATTTTGTTTCATTTTCTGTTGATTGAATAAATGAATCAAGGAGGACATGTAAAACTCCTGAAAACAATGAATAAATCCATGCCTATGTGAACAGAGACAAATCTGGGCCATATAAAATAAACACTTGCAGGTGTGAATGGGTTTGAACTATGAGACCAGGTCAACCTTGACCAAATCCACAGCGCAGTCTAGATTCAATGTACCTCATGGATACACAGCGTAGTTCTAAGTGGAGGCTCCAAATGTGAAAGGAGCTAACTCATTGAAGTGGTTTAGGGTTTGACAATTCTTTTATCTTATAAAAGGAAGAGGAGAGAAACATGAGAGGGTTTTTGATGATAATAATTTTCTGAAGATATTTTCTGTTTATACATTTCTGATTCTCTTTCTGTTTAGCTGAGAATAATTTTGTTTAGCATTGGGTGTTCCTGAGCGGGAATCCCACCTCCTTCCTAGAGCAGCTCTTGGAGGAGCCTTTTTTGTCTTGTCCACTATCTAGAATTTGGCCAAGCTTCATCTTATAGCTATAGCACTGGTTCTGTTTAGGATTGGGTTGTCCTTGTGAGCTGCAGCAGGTGGAGGATAGATCTCTTCATATCTATGCAGCTCTAGCACCCCTTTTCACTGGGAAAGTCATCTATCCCTTTGACCAGAGTGTTCTAGACCTTGGGAGCTTCAGATCCAGATCTTGGCATCAGGCCAAAGTGTACTCAGAGTCTACATCGCAGTCCCTTCTGCAGTACTACGTTATTTCCAGTAGCATAGTTGCAGGGAGTTTTGGCATCAACTTGGAGAAGAGATCTCTAGTGATTGGATCCTTCCTTTCACTGTAGTGATCCATGGATTGGCCATCCAATCCATTTTTGTTTTAGATATGATCTAATGTACATTTCATACTTTAGAATTTTCTGAATATTACTGCAAATCTATATATTAGATCTCAGATCTACTCTTGTGCTTTCATGTTTTGTTGAGATCCCCAAGGGTAATGTATAAAGCAGCCTTTCTTGTATACAAATCTGAATTAGATCCATATTTTTGTGTATAGATCTACTCTAGATCTGATTTATAATATATTTCTGCTTCAGCCCCTTTAAAATAACGTTTTCAAGGTTATGTAGACTTTTCTTTTGGCTGTAGCACCTCATTTTTTAGGGTTTCTTCTTGTAAATCCTTCTCCTTTCTGTTGTACATTGTATAAGATGTTGTGTAGAGTTATTTTGCTGATGTATAGCTGAAACATGAGTTTCCATACTGATCTCCTGCAAGTATTGTGTTGAACTGCGTTATTTTCCAGCAGTTTGTTTTTGTATTGCTGCAGTCCCCTTCTTTGGGCATTTTCTAGCTGCACTACGTGTGGGGAGACCTGTTTAACCCACCTAGGAGGTTTTTTTTTTTTAATCCCTCCTGGATTCAGGTCTTATATTGTCAGATATAAGGGATCCAAGTGCTGGTTTCCAATCCTGTAACATACATTCCTCAAAAAATCGTTTTTCAGGCATGGCTTGCTAGCATTCCCGATTTTGGGATATTACAACCATGATCTACAAGAGCCTAACTATAGAAAATGTGAAATGAAAGCAAACCAAAAACAATAAAATGAAATGTAAGCAAACTAGTTAAAACTCATGAAGTAAACTAGCTACAATCGCATAAAAATAAACATAAATACACAAGAGAGAGACTGAGGGCAAAGGATTGGGTCTTAACCTACAATCTCAACACTCTCAAACTAAATCAGTGAAGGACAACTCGAATAGTCATTTTAATGTAGAAATAGTCTCATTACATAACCATGAAAGTCTCAAAAGTCTATCTCAATAGCTAAGAGTCTACTATATTCCTCCAAAATTCAAATCCTAATGAGCTCTTATTATGCCATATTTAACCTAAAGGGTAGCTACCAACAGCTCTCTAAATTTAGGTGATGTGTCCCCTTTGATTGCAAGAGAAGTGGAGTTTTGGTGCACTTGATCTTCCACTTGCTTGGTTGCCATTGATTTCGAGTTGCTGGAGGCAATATCGAGGATCCCTTACCTACCTTTAGGAGTTAATGAGGTGGAAAACCCTCCTATAATCTCTCCTCGTTGTCTAGTCCGAGCTTGGATTGCACAGTATTAAAAAAAATTGGAATATCTTCTTGATTATCCTACATTTAAACCACATTAGGCATTCGAAGTATGACAAGACTTAATCACCATCTACACTAAGAAACATATGACCATAATGTAATTAAATGTGAGAAAGAGAGACTAATAAGGCTAAAAAGATGACAATTAACCCCTCCAATTATACCTAATGATGGTGCCCATCATCACCCCCCTACCAAATGGTTTCTCATCCTATGAGAAACTTAGTCATCCTTCATCATTTCTTTCAGTGCTTTAGTGGCCCCTCTAATCTCCCAAGGAAGAAGTGAAGGAGTTCCTTTAGGAGGGTAGAATCCAACATTGTTTTATGCCTCCTCCCATTCTTTGTTTTCCTCATCTTGGTCTTTCCCTTCACCCAGTCCCAGCAACAAAGGTGGACTGAGTTTCAAGCCAAGCCATTGTATTTTCATTGAGTGCATGGCCCTCTTGTATAATGGTGCCCTTTCTAGCGCACTCCTAAATCTCTCTGGGGTATGATATTCCATTTTTCTGGGACTAAGAGGGAGGCCATTCCACCTTCTTTGACTTTCCATTACACATTCATCTCCCAACAACCTAGAAATATAATCAAAATGTACAATGGCTTGTGCTTGTGTGTTGAGGTACTTTTCTATAAGGCTGGCACCATTCTCTATCATGAGGTGATTGTTCATGACTCCCCTAGGGATGAATAGTTATGCTCTTATGTGTAGAGGCTCTCTGTTTTCTCTTCTTGGCACCTTCTTTGCTTCCTTTTCTCTTGCTTCCTCATTGACCATCCAAGAAGCTAATGCCATTAAGTGCATATCTCTAAACTTAGCGTTAGGGTCCCAAATGTTTAAGTTTGTCAAAATAATATTGTGCATGTAGAATTCTGCCATCTTGGACTGATTGCAAAAGTCAATGAATTTCATGTAGTTCTGAAAAGGTAAGGACCCATGAGAGGCTAATGTTTTAATCTAAAATTGGAGCCACTGTTTTTTTCGGTAGATGGCATAGGATTTTGATGGATATCTGTGTTGGATGGCCTCCATGCACAAATCTGCCATGGTGGCATTTTTTTTGTCATTTTACTGAAGTTGACTTTTCAATCTTGCATTCTCTACCCTTGTTTCCCGAAGCTTCTCTTTAAACATGTATTCTCTCAGTATAACATCACACAAATCCCTTCCCAACTCAGTGACCTTCTCCTCCATGATCCCTATGTCATGCACACCTTTTTTTGTAGCAATTTTCATCCAATGATGAGTACATGCTCTTTCTTGTTCTAGATAATAAAATAATGGGACTGGAAGCTTCTAAGGAATCATTCTACCCCCTCCAATAAATTTTTAGTAAGAACTGAGATATGGCTAAGGGATAGGGTGTGAAACTATTGATGTATCTTTAGGGACATATTTTGGGGAGGTAGGCTCCTCATTTTTTGTAATATTCCTAATTATCCCAAGCTAATAGGAATATTTCATTTTGTTTTGATTTTCTAAATTGATGAATAAAATGTAAAGGAGAACATGTAAACTCCTAAAAACATCAAAATAAATCAATGCCTAATGTGAACAAAGGAAAATCAGGGTTGTCTCAATAAAATACCCTTATAATGTGAAAAGGGGATCATCTTAGTAGCTGGATTTTACACTTATGGGTGTGAACAAGGACAAATGGATGAGGACATAGTCAAGTTTGACTAAGTCAACATGCATGCATGAAGAAGAAGAGATCATCGATAAAACCAGTTCAATGTGAACAAGGATCAGCATAGGTAGACATTTGTGAGTTGGATTTATTTCACTTGCAAGTGTGAATGGGTTTAAGGTATGAGACTGGGTCAATCTTCACCAAATCTACAGCGCAATCTAGGTTCAATGCACCTCATGGAGGGACAGCGCAGTTCTAGAAGGAGGTCCTCATGTGAAAGGAGATAATTCCTCAAGGTGGTTTAGGGTTTTCCAAAGCTCTAATCTTATAAAAGGAAGGGGAAGGCTCAAGAGAAGGTTGTTCATGATATTACATTTTCAGAGTATATTGTCTTTTTAGACATATCTCATTCTCTTGGTTGTTTAGCAGAGAATTGTGAGGATTTCCTGTTTAGGAATTCTCTCTATTTCCATTGAGTAGCTATTGGAGGGAATTGTATTTCTCTTCCACTATCAGGCATATGGCCAAGCTCCATATCCCTTAGACAGTGTAAATCTTGTTGTGATTTACTTGTTTCAGTGAGCTGCAGCAAGTGGAGACTAGATCTGCTCAGATCTAGCTTGTATTGATGGCTCTTCTCAGTGAGTGTGTCATTTAACATCCTGGAAGAGTGCATCTATTGTTTGAGCTTTATATTTCAGATCTTGGAATGTGGCCAACTCACTTCTCAGCATCCACATTGCAGTTAGCTTCAGAAACTGCGTCATTTTCTAGAGTGCTGTAGTAGAAGGGTTTCATCCCTTGCTTGTGAGCTTTTTCCTTGGAGGAAGGGCCAACCCTTCTCCCGGAAAAGAATTGTACATCATTCTTCTTCTCTCTCATGTATTATTCAGCTATTTTCTTATAAATCTCTAGTAAACTGTGTTTTCCAGATCCATATTCTGTAGATCTGTCATTCTTACACTTGTACTTTCCGGAAACCCTTGCCGGGATATCTTTCTGATGTGTAAAGGAGCTAGATCTCCATTTTTCTTCATGTTCTGAGCAATAAAACTCAATATCAGATGTTGGCATCATATTGTAGTAGAAAACCTCTGTAAATGATGTTTTACATGCTTCAGTAAAATTCTGTTTAGTAAAAGTCATGGAATTTCAACATTTTTAAGCCATATCGGGAGTGGTAGATCTGTTTAACATAGCTAGAGTCATTTTTTTGGGCTGAAATTTGATATGTAAGTCTCTTATGACCTAAGATATGGGATCTGACTATCCTTTTCCATTATTTTTATGCAAATCTCTGAAGTTAACGTTTTTAGGGCTAAATTAGTTGCTTTTCCCCATCTTTTGTGGGTAGAATGGATCATACTTCTTGTTGTTGTACATAAAATTGATGATGAAGTGTTTCTTGACACATTCCATGGATTAATAGCTTTCTTCAGCTCCATAATTGTGTTTACATATTGCTGCAGTCCCATTATTGGGCATTTTCCAGCCATTCTAGGTGTGAAAGGCTTGTTTACCTCACCTAGTTTACTTGGTTTTTGATTTCCTCTTGGATTTGGATCTTATATTATTAGATCTAAGAGATCCAAGGGTTAATATTTTTTTCTATAGCATACATTCCTGAAAAATGCGTTTTTCAGGCATGCCTTGCTAGCAGTTCCCAATTTGGAATATTATAGTGGTATCAAATCATAGTCTTAGCTCAGCTTGTGAGTTCCAGCCATCAGAGGGAGCAAGATCAGAATGATGAAGAGGATGAGCTTGATCTCATCACTTTTTAGATCCAAGAAGGACCTCCCCAAGGAGGTTGAGAAGATGAAGAGTTGCAGTGAAAGTCCTATAGGGTTTCAAGAAGAGGAAAAGCCATGCACTTCCTATTCTCAGAGAGGAGAAGACAAGAGGCATAGAGGACACTTGGAATCTGAGATTCTAAGTGAATACAAAGCTAAATCTAGAGCCTCCAAGGAGACTCTAGCTTTACCTCATTTCATTCAGCTCGAGGAAGAGGGATCTACATCTTTGCATGCTGCTGATATAGAGCAACAGAGTTTCACTGCACTATGCAAAGGCAGTGATGAAGAAAATAGGACCCATGCCTTATGGGATAAGTCACATGACAGCTTCATTTATGAAGAAAAGGAGGAATAAATGGTAGATAGTAGACATCTTGAAGTGAGAAACCCTTTCTCCTTTCTAGATGACACTTTCTCAATGAGCACTCCCCAGCTCAAAGAGAAACTTCTACCTACAGCAGTTCTAAGGCCTCACTGGTTTTGGAATACCATGCATGAGGAGGAGGTCTCATCAAGAGATCCCATGAAAGGTGCACTTCAACATTTCATGGAGTTCAAATTTCATCAACAGTTTGAGGAGGCTCTTTCCTTCTCACCCTTGGATATTCATGGACTCAAGGAGGAATAGATAGATGATGGAGGACATCTTCGGATGGATAACATCTCTCATGTGTGTGTTAGACACTTCTTGAGCCATACACATCATGATGGGAGGTTTTTTCCTACCACCTATTTGGATCCTTATGGGGTCAAATTGATCCTTGAGAAGATTGCATTTCAATATCCCATGAAATGCAAGAGCAGAAATCTGATTTGGGAGAATGATAGTCTTCCTTGGGAGAGTGCTAAGGAAGGACAAGATGGAAGGCACCCACATGTGGATGGATGGGTGTGGATGATGATCAAGAAGTTGGAAAGCTACTTGCAGATCTATGATACCTGGCAGCAGGAGGCATGACTACGTTGGTTACTCTTGAAAGAATTTGGTCATCATATTCTTTCCAAGGGTATGTGGCAGGATACTTGCATCATGGTTTAGCAACGAGTATGGACACATAGTGTTGACATAACATTATTCATGTCAATCACCATGTTTTCACTACATTATTTGGATGATGGAAGTATGAGGAGGCAGCAAAAGATTTTGTTGCTTGGGATGTTCTTGGGAGAGCAAGGGCAGGTTTGCTCTCACAGTTTTCATGATGTTGCAGGAGTAGAAGGTGGCACTATCACAGTGCAAAGGGGCTACTCCTTGGCCTTAGATTTTCAAGAGGTACTTTCCCCATGGGAGAGACTTCTTATGTGTAGCAGCATTATGGGAGATGCCTTTGACATTCTGCATGTCAAAGATTGGAGCCATGAACTGGGTGGAGCCTATTTGCATAGGCCAACATCGTTGCCACTTTGGAGCTGGGGTTTATTGATGGAGTATCCCCAGGATCATTCCACTCTTGGTGCACTTGATGGACAAGGAGGAGGTGAGAAAGATGGAGTAATGGATGGAGACATATATTGCTGTGTTATGTTCTTCTTAGCTTGGATCTCCAAGTACATGAGGAAGGATCCTCATGCAACACATGATTCATTTCTCTTCATGAGAGTATGTCATATCCTTATGGAGTATTTGTTTATGTACCCTATCATGATCTTGCTCTTAGCACATGGTAAGGATCTTGTTGTTTCATTTGGTGATCTGCATACTCTTACCATTTTTATGCAGTGCATTGCTCCACAAGAAGGCAAGATTTTCATTGAGCTCCATGGTCAGCATTGGGCCAAATTGTATTATGGAGACAGCCATCTCTTATATGGCCATGGGAAAGTGTTGTATTACTTCATGTATGTTCATTTTTTGTATGCAGCCATCTCCTATTCACTAGTGAATGAAATAACATACATAGACCACCATGTATCCAGCAACCACTTGCCTTCTAAATTTCTGAAGCTACAGTTGTAAAAACTGCGTTGTAACTTCATGAGAGACTGTTGGTACCTTCTTGAACCATATGAAACCTTCAGTATGTTATTTTCCTTGATGCTAATCATGGTTCCAATTTCTGATGTTGATCTTTCTTTGGTGAGGAGCATGATTGGAGAGGAAACACATTGGTTCGATGTGTTCTTTTGGGAAGAGGATTCCCACATTTTCTGCAGTACAGGTTCTAAGGGGAACATGGCAGGATTTGTGGCCACCATAGCCAAATATTTTTTTCTCTTGGAAGTGGGCCAAATGTGTGATGGGATGCCATATGATGTTGCTCTTCTATCCATCACATGTGGAATGTTTTGGGCCAACTGGTTTTACAGCATTGGAGGGAGGATCTTTGGAGATCTATTCTTCTTCTTGCCACTTTAGGGCAACCTATTTGCAGCCCAAGATCAGTATGTACTCTACACTTTCCATGAGTGGAGAGGAAGACAGCATGGGGTAGGCCATCTTTCCTATCATGTTCATCTATTCAGCCCACCTTCTTTGCAGGAACCTAAGGTGGAGGAGACATTTCATGAGTTGCCATGTTGGAGGGTGACTCATCTTGTATGGGTGATTGCTTGGGGAAAGAAGTTTTCCCAATCCATTTCAGTTCTATCCTTGCAGTTGCTTGAGGAAAAGAAACATTTTTGGAGGGGAGGACTGTAATATTCCTAATTAGCCCAAGCTAATAGGAATATTTCATTTTGATTTGATTTTCTAAATTGATGAATAAAATGTAAAGGAGAACATGTAAACTCCTAAAAACATCAAAATAAATCAATGCCTAATGTGAACAGAGGAAAATCAGGGTTGTCTCAATAAAATACCCTTATAATGTGAAAAGGGGATCATCTTAGTAGCTGGATTTTACACTTATGGGTGTGAACAAGGACAAATGGATGAGGACATAGTCAAGTTTGACTAAGTCAACATGCATTCATGAAGAAGAAGACATCATCGATAAAACCAGTTCAGTGTGAACAAGGATCAGCATAGGCAGACATTTGTGAGCTGGATTGATTTCACTTGCAAGTGTGAATGGGTTTAAGCTATGAGACTGGGTCAACCTTGACCAAATCTACAGTGCAGTCTAGGTTCAATGCACCTCATGGAGGGACAGCGCAGTTCTAGAAGGAGGCCCTCATGTGAAAGGAGATAATTCCTCAAGGTGGTTTAGGGTTTTCCAAAGCTCTCATCTTATAAAAGGAAGGGGAAGGCTCAAGAGAAGGTTGTTCATGATATTACATTTTTAGAATATATTGTCTGTTTAGACATATCTCATTCTCTTGGCTGTTTAGCAGAGAATTGTGAGGATTTCCTATTTAGGAATTCTCTCTCCTTCCATTACGTAGCTCTTGGAGGGCATTGTATTTCTATTCCACTATCAGGCATATGGCCAAGCTCCATCTCCCTTAGACAACATAAATCCTACTGTGATTTACTTGTTTCAGTGAGCTGCAGCAAGTGGAGACTAGATCTGCTCAGATCTAGCTTGTATTGGTGGCTCTTCTCAGTGAGTGTGTCATTTAACCTCCTGGAAGAGTGCATATGTTGTTTGAGCTTCAGATTTCAGATCTTGGCATGTGGCCAACTCACTTATCAGCATATACAATGTAGTTAGCTTCAGAAACTGTGTCATTTTCTATAGTGCTGCAGTAGCAGGGTTTGATCCCTTGCTTGTGAGCTTTTTCCTTGGAGGAAGGGCCAACCCTTCTCCCGGAAAAGCATTGTACATCATTATTCTTCTCTCTCATGTATTATTCAGATATTTTCTTATAAATCTGCAGTAAATTTTGTTTTCCAGATCCATATTCTGCAGATCTGTCATTCTTACACTTGTACTTTCCGGAAACCCTTGCCGGGTTATCTTTCTTATGTGTAAAGGAGCTAGATCTCCATTTTTCTTCATTTTCTTAGCAATAAAACTCCATATCAGATGTTGGAATCATATTTTAGCAGAAACCATATATAAATGACGTTTTACATGCTTCAGTAAAATTTTGTTTAGTAAAAGTCATGGGATTTCAGCATTTTTAAGCCATGTCGGGAGTGGTAGATCTGTTTAACATAGCTATAGTCATTTTTTTGGGCTGAAATTTGATATTTAAATCTATTATGACCTAAGCTACGGGATCCCACTGTCCTTTTCCCTTATTTTTACGCAGATATCTGAAGTTAACGTTTTTAGGGCTAAAATAGTTGCTTTTCCCCATCTTTTATGGGTAGAATGGATCATAATTCTTGCTGCTGTACATAAAATTGATTCTGAAGTGTTTCTTGACACATTACATGGAATAATAGCTTGCTTAAGCTCCATACTTATGTTTACATATTGTTGCAGTCCCATTATTGGGCATTTTCCAGCCATTCTAGGTGTGAAAGGCTTGTTTATCTCACCTAGTTTGCTTGGTTTCTGATTTCCTCTTGGATTTGGATCTTAGATTATCAGATCTAAGAGATCCAAGGGTTAATATTATTTTCTGTAGCATACATTCCTAAAAAATGTGTTTTTCAGGCATGCCTTGCTAGCAGTTCCCAATTTGGAATATTACATTTTTCTCCTTCTCTTCCTCTCCTTTGGCATCTTTCCCTTAAAATTATTATTCTTTCTCAACTTTGTGGGCCTCTTTTTCACCCATGGGTGCCTTATCTCCCTCCCCCAAGGCTTCCTACTCTGTTTATGAAACTGCTAGAGTATCATGTAACACAGACAGAGTATCCTATAGCAAACTCTGTTTTGCCTATAGCAAACCCTCCTTTGCTTGATTTTCCTTCTTTCCTATCTCTTAAGGGTCTATGGGGATTGGTAGATGTGTAGGGGATACCAACCTTGATGAATTTCTCCTCCTATAGTCCACAGGTGTCCTCTCAGGTGAGGTGACATCTTGAACTTTCCCTTCCTCCAACCTTATATCATCATCCTTTTTGGGTAACTCCTCAATTTTTATAGGGCTTTTGGTTGGGGTCTATGGCTTCCCCTCCCTTACCCTGGAACTCCTTCTAGTCCTAAAGTGCATGGGTGTTTGTATTTTTCTCTTGGCCTTCATTAGTGTGCTCAAAGTGGCTAAGGTAGTACCACTTATTTCTCTATTATCTCAAGTGATATGCTAGTCTATTGAGGAAAGGTATCAGTGCCTAGCATAGGGTCTAATATTTCCTCCCCAAATGTCTTATATTCTTTCTTCTCCTCTATTTATTCCTCCTCTGTTTCATCTCCCTCTTTTTCTTCTTCTTTTCCTTCCTTTCTTTCTAGGGTTTCTTGGTTTTCTGTTTCAACCTCCATCTCTTCTTCTTCCTCATATTCTCCTTTTGTCTCTTCAGCCTCCCCCTCTTCTTCTTATTTGATTCCCCTCTCTCCAAGACTAGAGGAAGATGTTTGTCTAGTTTGGGTATGAAGGCTTTCCTATCCATATATATGAATGAGGACTAGGGCACAAGGAGCTTCAATATGTTTAGATCATAATTCACTATCACCTTGATGAGGCCATGGCGAGCTAAGTGTCGGTACTTCCTTTCCCTAACCTTTTGGCTCATGTCCCTAATTGAATGCAAGAGGAAATAGGGAATGGTTAGTATTTTTTCTAGAGGGAGTTCTCCTTGAAATATAAGTCCATTAAACAACCTGAAGTGGTATCCATAAACCACACTAACTCTTCCCTCACAAGAAATTAATTTCATAATGTGGAATGCTACTTCATCCCAAGGGTATGGAAGGTTTTCTCTCCTCAATCCATTTTTGTCTTCAATGAAGTCTTCACCTGGCAGAAAGAAGCTCTTTTTAGCTGCAGTGTTGGACACCCTATCTTCCCTATTCCCTTGACTCCTAGGGGCAAAGTGGTGATTCTACTAATTAACCTAGGTGTAATTGTGATAGATAGGCCTCTAACCACACTGGTGGCCCTCTCATTTATTTGTGATTGCAAGGCCACTACAAATTATTAATCTATCTCCTCATCAAATCCCTTGAGGAGCTCGAAGAAACCTAACCACTCGTGGTTCCTGACAAACTCCACCACCTGAGGGTGTGATCTTATCCTTTTGATATCTGTGGGCTCCCTTTTGTTAAATCCTCCTCCCATTTTATGGTTGTGTTAGGAAGGTGGTTAAATGATTTTTTCTGAGAGTTATTGGTGAAGTGTGGCCTTAGAGATTATAGTTTTTAAATAAACTCAGGATACCTTGATTCAACCTCTTCATTTCTGAATTATTGTTGACTGTATATAAATTTAATGAAAATTTTACAACTTTTGGGAGTGGAAACCACTTACCTCTGTCCTCTGGTGATTTATTTCTTGGAGATGGTGGTCTTAGGAGTTAATAACACCTACAAGTGGCTCTTCTTTGCACTTTTTCTCATTTTTGAACCTTATGTAATGTTTCCTATAGCATTCACAATTTCCTGTAGCACAGGATTTTCATGTAGACTCGGTCTTGGTGATGTGTTCTTCGGTGGCTCCTATGACATTCATTCCTCACACTACTCTCAAGATGCTAAATTAAATGAGAAGAATGAGTCGACACTTCCATTTATGGAAACTTAACCAAATTTGGAGCGGAGTGATGACTTGGACGATGCCACGCATTTTCCTATTTTGGACCATTAGTCCCACACCACTTAATCATTGCCTCTACCTCAAAATCACCTCCATGTCCTTTTGAAATCACCCTTAACTGATTTGACTTGACCAGGTGGCATGCACACTCAAATTTTTGTTCACTTTAACTTCACGAGGGTGGCCAAGTTAACTAGCCACCTTTTTGCCTTTTTAACCTCTAATTCTCGACATTAATTCCGTTTGGTAAACGTGAGTGCATAGCAAGAGGGTGAAGGGCCATATCTGAACCTACCTGTTTGTGATGAGGTGTGGACATCATTTGATGCAGGGAGCTGGAGTTTGGTGATATTTTTTGTTGTGTTTTTGTTTTATACATTTTCTGAGTGAGCATATTATTTCTGAGTGAGTTGCTTAACTTGGTTTTTTTTTTTTTTTTTTGTAGGTGTTGCATGGAGGTCCTCAGGTGCTCTTGCTAGTGTGATCATCCTCTTGGAGTCTGCTGGTGGTCGTTTGAATCCATTTCCATCAATTTCTTCTCACTTTTTTACCTTGTTGTGCCATGTATAGGATTTCTACAGGAAGTAATCAACTTCTCGTAGCAGTCCCTTCTCTATTTCTTTGGAGCTCCAGATTGCTGATAAATGAAGGGAAATGGCGTATTTTTCAAGTAAGTTTGGCATGCATGATATTGCATGTTTTTCTCTATTTTCATGGCATTGGTTTTGCCAAGTGTGACAGTGTATTCAACCTAGCCTTTCCATTTCTGGATAGCCATGGTGTGATGGGGTTCTCATGTTTTGGTCGAGCTGGATTTCCATATGGATTCAAATTTGAGTGAGGTGGGTCTTTGAATGATAGAACACATGGCCTAGTAACCCCTGAACTGGACTGTAGGTTGCGGTAAAGACGAATTTTGTGTTAGCTCTCCATCAGGCCTAGGAATCTCAGGATGGGATATATGGTAAAGGCTGGAGAGTGGAGTCTCGATTTAGGGCCTAGTGATCCAGTGTAGATTGCAGTGAAGCCTGAGAGACTAGGATACATGAAACTTCCTCACGTTGTAGGTGGATAAATCTGGTGGCACCCACGCTTATTTTTTCCTAGTGATTTGGTGGAGATCATGGTAAAGCTTGTTATTACACGTTTATTTTTTTTCCTATTAATCATGGATGGATTGCGGTAAAGCATGATTTCTATTGATGAGGGTGAGGTGTTTTAGCCTCAATATTCCTTGGTTGGTTATTTTGGTTTGATTCCCACATTCATGCTTGGAATATGTCATAGGGGTTGTTAACACTAGAAAACCGTACAAGCAGAAGATGAAATTATTTAATGTCAAGCAGAAGGATTTACAGGGCTAAAAGACATTAGAGAATCTAGAAAGTATTTAAAAATCTCTAAGGTCTGAGGAAAAATCAAATTTTAGCGAGTCATAAATGCTTTTGCGTGCATAATTCTTCGTGAATAGCGCATTTGGCACTTTTTGACCTGATATGCGCGCAATCCTACGAGTAGTGAAATGCCACTTTTCGAGACCACACAAGCACACTCCAGGACAGTGATTTCACTTGAAACCACTGAAGGATAGCCACCAACACCTCCTTATACATTAAGGGAGAGCACAAAGGAATATTTGTGGCACACAATGGAATCATTTCCATCTCTTGGGTCACCATCCACAATGTACCAAGAGAGGGAAGGAGGATTTGAATTCTCTTATATAAGGCCACCATGAGATGAAGAATGGGTGAACACATTATTATGCTAGCCGGAATTTCCCAAGAAATACCTGCAGTGTGTGATCCGGAGCTGAAGATAGAGGGGACTCAATTGTTGGCCATCCAAAAAGTTCAGTCCAGCACAGTAGAGAGAGAGGGAGACTTTGCACTGAGGCAAGCTTGGGGTAAAAACATCCTTGCATCAGGACTTAGAACCCATGTTCTAGGGGCCCTTTGGCAAGAGAGTAAAGTTTCAAACTTATTTCCTACCAGCACTCAACAAGAGGGGCCGAAGAGCCACCGTTCATATTATTGTAGATGTTTGACTCCATTCAGAGCTCATGTTTATTTGTTTTAGTTTTAGTTTAGTTTTATTTTATCTACACATGCTATCTCTTTATATAATATGCTTATGATTCTAGCTTGATCCACTAACTTGCTTGACTCCACTTCTTTTCCTTCCTGTTCCCAATAACTTAAGTGGGTAGACCACACCCCTTAAGTTGGTGTGATTTCGTACATACGTGCACGAAACACACTTCAATAGGATTGGCGATTCCACTAATGCTTATTACCAAGTTTATGTGGTTGTGCCTTTTTTGCAGAGACCTCTGTCTATGCTGTGGAGTGGAGCTGAATTTCCCTTGATTTCTCTTGCAGTCCCTAGTTCATCCCAAGTGACAAACTGAAGCAGAATAGCTCCAAAAACCTACTTCTTCAAGAATTTTTGCGCTTTTCTTTCCCACAGACATGCCCAAGGCGCGCGTTCAGAGCTGACCCGCGCACAGACATCGCGCTTGTTTCAGCCTTTTGCGCGCAAAAGAAAGAAAGAGAAAATTCTCCCTTATTTCTATCTTTTCCTACTTGTAAAGTGCTTGGAAGCCCCTAATACACCTGCCAGCACTAGTTTTTGTACCCTGTAGCTTGATAAAGCTCACTCTTAGCTGCTTTTTGTAGGCTTAGTGTCAGTTTTATTTTAATTTGATTTTTGCAAAGTTCACACATAGTTTAAGTAGGGGGGGGAAATAACGTGCATTCCGAAAAAAAAATCATGTTTTGCAAATTTTGATACCAACACACCTAGATAACTGGCCAAAGTAAGTGGCCCAAGACCATGCATGCGTAGCTAGTTTCTTTTTTCTAGTGTAAAAGTTATTAGTTTAGTTCAATTTTTGCACTAGGATTTTCGGGACTAGAATTGAATTGTTTATAGAAGAGCATGTAATCTCTGCTACCTTTTCACCCTCCAGTGATCCTAGGTAAACATATGAATGCTCCCTATTCACAGCTCAACATCTCCCTATAGTTGATCACATAGATTAACTAGGAAAAATAGAAAGTGGCCCATATCCGCACATGTTTTTCTTTTGAGCAAGGAACAATACAACATAGTTTAAATAGGGGATTTTGAAAAGGATCATCGAATATCCACACGTTCAAACTATGTGCTTGTCCACTTTGTTCTCACACACATTCATTCACTAAGAAAAGCAAAGACACCTAAAACTAACTTAACTAAACTCACTAAATTCTCCCCACAGGGGCCACAAAATAATTTATATCTTAAGTTAGGATCAAGGGGGTAGGCATCCAATAAGTCGCCTTGATCAATCTTCATATTGAAACATAGAAGTTGAATTTTTAGGGAGCTTCAAATCCACCTATCATCCCATAGAAAATAAAACCCGAGCGCGGCAGAGACCCATTTCAAAGGGGGTTAGGCTTAGGTGCAGTGTGTGCAGTATCAGTTGGGGGTACCTGACCCGGCTGATACTCGGTACAGTTAGTTGACTTACCAAGAAGCCCAAGACTTGAACGCTCATGTGTGATGGTGGTACTTAGTGACCAAAACTAGGGCATCCTTTCCCTATAGGTGATGGTGCAGGAAAGCGCTAGACCCTCTACCCTTACCTTGGTGGATTTTCTTCGGCTGACTGGGGGCGTCGCCAGATCTTACAGGACGTTGTGTCATCACTTGCAATATATCTTCTCAAGGCCCATTTACATTTGAGTGTGTGAGGACGAATAGGTCTTTTAGGATTTTGAGTATCATATGCAAACAAACAAAAACCACTTTTTTGATTGCTTGATCACATAGAATTAATTTGAAGGGAAATTTTATTTTATTGTCTCTTTGTTTTATGTATGTGACCACAATTTTGCTTTGATCATAGACTCTCCTCTCAATTTTTTTCCAAAACCAAACCTAGTCGACACTAGAACAGACCCAACGGGACCTTGTCAATCTAGGCGTCTTTTTCACCTCCCTCCATTACCGGGAGGGGTTCCAAGTCTTTCGCCATTTAGGCATCAAAGACAGAACGCTGCCACCATTATTGGTTCATCCTTTATTGGGGTATCCTTCGTTGGGAACCCTAGTCAGTCTCCCAACACCACACCATACACCACTCCTCCCACGACCCCTAAGGGGCAGAGGAGTGCATCCCATTCGGGAAGCCAACCGAATACATAGTAGGGTACATCACAGACCAACCCTCTTCCTAAATAGAACTTTGTGTTTTCGCACACTGCAATGGCATCAACCTCACAGTCACCTTTCTTAAATTCGTTGAATCTACTTGACTTAACCAAGCTAACGAATGACCCTATTGCACACAACCCTATATGGCCTCCCACGCCCACAAAGCTCCCTTCGGATATTCCAAAGTTCGAAGGAAAGTAAGTGGAAGACCCAGATAATCATGGCATGACCTTCCACCTGTGGTGCTCATCGAACAGTATCATTGACGACACTATTCGATTGAGACTATTTCAACACACTCTAACAAGAGTAGCCGCGAAGTGGTATGTGGAGAAACCCTTAACTTCACATGGAACCTTTGGTGCCCTTGCCACCGCGTTCCTAACATATTTTCAGCTACCCATTCACCATGATTCTGGAATGGAATTACTGACACATTTTAGACAAACCCCCATCATCCATATCTCGGACCATCTCCATGAATGGAGGTAGCATCGTATTTTATGTAAATATAAACTCAACGATAGGGTTCTCTTAGATTTGTTCCTGAAAACTCTTATGGCAGAGATTTCAAAGGATGTGGTGCAGCAAAAGCCCATATCCGAAGAGGACGCCATCAGAAAAGCCCAGCAACTTGAGCTGATTTATACACAGTCAGGATACATTTACAACATCCTGCCTAATGCCCCATCCCTGCAAACTTATCAAGAATTTCCAGGCGCGTCAAACTCTGCAGACGAACTAATTGGGTCATTGACCCAAGGTTACCTAGGCAATAGCAGTCAAAACCCCGGTTACACGTAAAGTTCTACCCAGAACATACCTCAACCCAGTTTTCAAAGTCATCATATGCCTCAGCAAAATTTGACCAATAAGGCGCAAGCATATCACCATGGAGGACCTTACCCTCCGGCTCATGGGACCCAGTACATATAAATAAACACTAACGGAAGAGCCCCCCTCCAACGGCCAGGTGAAAACCAAGGACCGCATTATGCTCAGTCCCCAGCACAAGGCTCGTCTATGCAGACCAATACATAGGTGAAATTTGTGTAGCTGTCCAAAAACCAACTTCACCAATATAACCAGGAGAACTACCCTCCTAATGTGGTGAAGAAAAAATCTAAAAAAAAGCCAAAAGGGAACCCTAGATAGGGGGGAAACAATCAGCAATGCCCTCCGCGATCCCAGGCTAGAGGCAACTCCAACGGGAATCAGAGCCAGGAGCCAAGAAATTCCCAACGGCAGAGAAAAATGCCACCTCTTCGAACAAACCATTCTTGTTCGATATGTGGTGAGTATGGCCACTATACTCACCACTGTCCCGATCTCCCTGAGCTAAAGAAGTTATAGAGTAACCGAGGACAAGGAGGATCTTCCCAGCAACTAGTTGTGATGCAGGAACCTTTCCCCGATCAAGGGATGGTAAGCACTCAGCAGCAAAATACAGATGACTCCAGGAAAAGCAGCCATGAAATCTACATGACTAGCGAAGAGATGTTTTTCCAAACAAGGAATCGTAATTATGATACCCCACAAGACACCAATGCGTCAGGGGCAAGTACCAGTGCACCGACTACACCTTTGACCATTTCAAAGGTGCCTATAGAACCATTTCCAAAAATGGTGAAGGGACCCCATAGGCGAGCAGGAAACTACTCCAATGCAACCCATAATTATAGTATCATGGACGATTTAGCATAGTCTCCCACGGCTATGTCAGCTTTGGAAGTATTTCAGTCATGCCCAAAATAATAGAAATCCCTACTTTTCGCGTTAGGTGCTATCGACCCTACCGATACACGCCTAATGGCTTTTGACTTAGACAAAGCCACCCCCAGGCTTCCTTCCATGGTCGCCTTCCAGATACCAGTGTCGGTCTAGAATATCACAATTCACTAATGTGTCATATACGAGGGAGCATCCACATGCATCATGTCCAAAAATGTTTGGCAGAATTTAGGGTCTCCCGAACTAAAACTGTCAGTCATTATGCTTATAGCATACGACGGTCGTCCATCAACCCCCGTCGGCCTCTACCAAAACATCCCGGTCTGCTTAGCCGGAAAGATGGTCCACATAAACATTGAAGTCTTGGATGCTCACTTGGACTACAATATACTCCTTGGGTGGAGTTATGTGTACGCCATGTTCACCATATCCTCCTCCATCTTTCGCATCATGATGTTCCCCCACGAGGACCACATCGTTGCTGTAGACCAATTGACGCATAGCCAGAAATGACCCCTAAAAAACACTGATGTAATTCTACCCTATGTAGATACATCCTTAGATGCTCTCTTACGATACCAAGAATATGGCCCTGACTAGTTCAAACCATCATCCATTCTAGGGTCATTCCTAGGAGATCCACCCATAATCCCTGAGTCATCACCCGATGTCACAGGGGCTCCATTGTGCATGATGTCCACATAAAGCACCAAAGCTAGTCAGGACATGGATACAAGCAGTAATAGCATTGATTCATCAACCACGACAGCCTCTCTAGCCTACGCCGCCTCCCAAACCCCTTTCCTCTACCCCCCTTGCTAGTTTCGTCTCGCAGCAGGTTTTGGCAACACTGGTATTACCAAACGTATCATTAGCAATACCAGTTTGGTACCTCATTCTCCCTGTAAGAATAGGAGCCACTAATGTCACTGCCATAGGATTGAAGCCCCTCACTCCCAAGGAGGCCTCACCCATCCAAGAAACGATCGAAACCGCCCCTGCAAAAGAAATTCCCATTGCAAAACTGGTGATCACGGCTAAGAAAACCGAGTAAAGAGGAAAGAATATGGTGACCCCCGCCATACAACGGGAATCACCAGTCTGCACCATATGCGACATAATAGGTCACCCTACCCATATCTGTCTGAAGATGGATGAATTAAAACCACTCCTTGGCTCTGAGATAGACATTGCGGTGCTACATTCTCGTAAAAAGGAACCTACCACCAAAGGTAAAGGAAAAGCATTGCATACCAATCACGCATGCGCTCTCTGTAGAAACTATGGGCACTATACCCATCATTGCTGAGAGATCCCACGATATAGGGACGCCTTACATGCCATCGAGCGATCCTATCAAGAGGATCCCTCCACCTAGGCATCTGGGGATGAACCTCGTATCATCCTGTACCTATAGGAAGGACGACGATCACCTGAAAGGCTCCTCGCCAGACCCCCTCCCCCAATTGAAAGGTGCGTACTTCGCGATGAACTTGATCATTTCATCATTGACTACCCAGCTTTGGAAATGTTCCAACGATGGTATCTATTCCATATAGTATACCACGCCAAAATGGACGTCCCATATTCATGTCAAATATGTGGTGAAAACCACCCTGTACGTCATTGTCACTACATACTAAGATTCCGCACAGCACTAGCCTATATACGATCAACCATATTCTGCCTCTCCTGAGAAGATGGTACATACTCGGAATCCATGAACAGTTCGACAACCCAAGAGGATGCAACGGACAGATCCATCCTATTCTTGTCAATCAAGAGGAGACCAATCAGGGAGATTTTGTCTCGACCAAATGCCGACGACACGACACACCATATACAATTCATATCATCATGTATCGAAACCATGACTCGAGTTGTCTATTCATCTACCATAGGTGTCGAGTCAACTGCAACTATGAGAGTAGTTGTACCTACGACAGTACAGGCCCAAACTGTCTGCACTCTGTCGACCGCGTCTGGGTCCACCACATCGATGATGGAATCCTTCTCGTGTCTCTAAACTAGCTCCATGCGGATTTCCCCTATTCAACATAACCTTGCGCAGGATCAATCCACCTTAGGATCCCTATTTCATTCAGATGAAGATATCCTAGAAGCTATGACGGAGCTATATTATCCATGGGATGCAATGCATCACCGTTCACTTTTTCTCCCCAAGCACACATTCAGTCCTAACAAGACAAAAGAACAAGAGATCTATGTGATCGAATCAAAAGATTTCCTTCCATCAGGGAAATTCGATTGGTTCAAAAACCCCATCCCAGCACCTGATGCATTCAAGGAAGGAAATATGTCAAACATCCCACCTACCATCAAGGTGAACATATCCCAATATCCTACAAAGGTCAAAGAAATCTCACTGGGGGCAGCATGCTCTCCAAAAGAAATAACCTCTTATACCCAATTGCTACAAGAGTATTGAGATATCCTCGCGTGGGACTGCTCAGAAATGCTTGGGCTCAGTCCTACTATAGTAGAGAAACATATTAACACTTGGCTTGACGTACCTCTAGTGCACCAAAAACAACATCAACTGCACCCATCTAAGGTAGAAAAAATAAAGCGAGAAATCAACAAGTTTCACAAAGTCAATTTTATCTACCCCATTGCCTATACATCTTGGGTTTCCAACCCTGTTCCCGTCATGAAAAAATAGGACATCATACATGTTTGCACCGATTTTTTGGATTTAAACAATTATTGTCCTAAAGAAAATTATCCCACTCCATTCATCTACTAGGTCATCGATGCTTGCGTAGGACATGAGGCTCTATCCCTCATGTATGGGTTCTCTGGGTACAATCAAATCCAAATCCGCCATACATGCCGGTACAAAACAACATTCACCACCCCCTGGGGCACATTCACATACAAGGTAATTCCATTTTGCCTAAAAAACGCTAGAGCCACCTTCCAAAGGGCCATGAATTATATATTTCATGACATGGCACACCTTATCCTCGCCTACATGGATGACCCGACCGTGTGCTCCAAGAAGTGCTTAGACCACCTCAAGGATCTGCGATTGGTATTCCAACGATGTCACCAATACAACCTGCACTTGAACCCCCTCAAGTGTGTCTTTTGCGTCAGCACAGGAAGAATCTTAGGGTTTATCATGTCCCAACAAGGCATTTGTGTGGACCCCCTCAAGGTCCAAGCCATCAAAAAGGTACCACCACCTCGAACCCTCAAGAAAATTCAAAGCTTGCAGGGGAAGGCGAATTTTTTGAGATGCTTTGTCCCATATTATGCCACCTGTGCTCAAGGGTTCCTGCGCCTCCTCTGCCAGGACATCCCATTTAAATGGGACGATTACACCAAGAAAGCGTTCAATGCGATGAAAGAAGAATTATCTTGAGCGCCCCTCATCAGTCCCCCAGACTATGACAAAGATTATATCCTGTATCTATCAGCTTCTGAATCCACATTAGCTGTTTTTTTGATCCAGGAAGGCCCAGATGGGAAGGAGCACGTAATATAATACGTCAGTAAATTCTTATCAGGCCCAGCATTAAGATATGAGCCTGAAGAAAATACTACAGTAGCATTAATTTATGCAGTCCAAAAACTTCGCCACTACATCATCTTAAGAACCACTACGGTCATTATAGATATTAATACCATTAAATGCCTTCTCACGCACCGCCTAATGAACCATAAGTACGCCTACTGGATAGTCATTCTCCAAGAATACGACTTACAATTTCGCTCCCCAAAAAGCAAAAAGGTGCTTACCTTAGCAGAGTTCATTACGGACCTCCCAGGAGATACCAATGAACGATTCGCTACCCGATGAACATCTATTCTTCGTAGCAACTGGCGACCCTTGGTACGAAGACATTCTCCTGTTCTTGCGAACCCAAAATTTTAGACCTCATCTCACTCGAGACAACCGTCGGCGCATACACCAGCAAGCCCCCTGATATCTCCTCATGGGAGATGTCTTATATCGACGAGGCATCGACACCATTTTACGGTGATGCCTCACTCACGACCAAGTGGAACAAGCCCTTAATGATTTCCATGGAGGTGCTTACGGCGGCCACCTATTCAGAATGGCCACCACCCAAAAATTCCTTCGGCCAGGATATTTTTTTCCCTCCCTGTTTCGTGATTACATTACAGTAGTAAAAAGATGCAAACGATGCCAACACTTCGCTCACAAAGCAAGAGCACCTCCCACTCCTCTACACCCTATCATCGTAGCCGACCCCTTTTGTAAATGGGGGATTGACTTCATGACTTGCAATCCCACATCATCAGGCAACCATAAATACATCATCGTGGCTATCGAATATTTCACCAAGTGGGCTGAGTCCATGCCTACATACGACAACACAGTAGAAACTGCCACTTGATTTCTGTTCAACCACGTGATAGCCTGATTCATCAGCCCCAAAGAGTTAGTCTTCGACCATGGGAAACACTTTGAGAATGAAGTTTTCGAGGAATTATCTCACCACTTCGGATTCACCCATGAATTCTCTTCACCATACTACCCCCAGTCCAATGGACAGGTAGAATCTATAAACAAAGTAGTCAAAATATGCAAACGATGCCAACGCTTCACTCACAAAGCAAGAGCACCTCCTTCTCCTCTACACCCTATCATCGTAGCCGACCCCTTTTGTAAATGGGGGATTGACTTCATGACTTGCAATCCCACATCATCAGGCAACCATAAATACATCATCGTGGTTGTCGAATATTTCACCAAGTGGGCTGAGTCCATGCC
Source organism: Pinus albicaulis (assembly GCA_034641835.2). Classification (NCBI taxonomy): domain Eukaryota; kingdom Viridiplantae; phylum Streptophyta; class Pinopsida; order Pinales; family Pinaceae; genus Pinus; species Pinus albicaulis. The sequence continues at coordinate 505,415,739 of CM076576.1, read as the reverse complement.
TACATACAACAACACAGTAGAAACTGCCACTTGATTTTTGTTCAACCACGTGATAGCCTGATTCAGCATCCCCAAAGAGTTAGTCTCCGACCATGGGAAACACTTCGAGAATGAAGTTTTCGAGGAATTATCTCACCACTTCGGATTCACCCATGAATTCTCTTCACCATACTACCCCCAGTCCAATGGACAGGTAGAATCTATAAACAAAGTACTCAAAACTATGTTACAACGCATGGTGAATAACCATAAAACCAACTGGCACCACATGCTCTTTTCTGCCCTGTGGGCATACCGCATGGTTGTAAAGACTGTTTGGTCTCAACCTAGTCTCCTAAATTGAGTTCATTTAATTGTCAACCAGGGTTGGTAAACTACTGAAGTGAAGTGCACTGTATGTGCCTAGGTGTTTGTCTCTTAATGTGTTGTGTTTAGTGTTTTATGATGTTTTTGGTCTTTTGTGATGATTTATGATGTTTTTGGTCTTTTGGTGGTTTTATGTTCACAAGGAAAATGACTAGAAAGCTAGTGGAAAGAAGCTAATGATTAAAAACATAGTGAAGCCTAATTGGTTGATGACAAGTGATAAATGCAAAGGAAAATATTGAAACAAAATCAAACCTAAACTATGACTAAGCAGAATACCAAGCTTGATAATGACTTTAAGGAAATGAATCAAAACACAAACTTAACTTGTCCAATTCTTTTATCAAAGGTATTTTGGGAGAGCTTGAGAAATGGTCAGCTAAGTATACAAATTCTCCTAACTAAACAATCAAACAGCCAGCTTATAATGATGCAACATTTTATCCATGTTTAAATATTTGTTGAAACATATTTGGAGGAAAATATTGGTATCATCATAACAACTCTACTCTAAGACTAGTTCCTAACCCTATTCTGCAACTTAGTTTGATACCACTACACTTCACTCAAAGGTTATAGATTTTTAGAATAGTCTTTTGAGGAAAAGTTTGTTTGTGAGATGATAAAGGAAGTTGCAAAATTACTTCAGGCCTTGGAATGATACTGTCTTCTATTCATATGGTTATGAATCAATTATAGATTTGGAACAAGAAGAGGCTTTGTAAATAATGAAGGCCATTTTGTTAAGTTTAGCAACTGATGTAATCTAATATGCAATGGATGACAACTGAATGTGGAGTGAAAATGCAATGAGTTAAGCTAAAACTGAACTTAAGATGTCACTAGTCTAAAACAGTGCTGAACTAACAAGCCATTATCAAACTTAAAACAAAATAACAGAGCATGAGTTAAATGCAATTTGACTCCGGAGTATCCTAACTAGGTTATCATGCATTAATCTATGGGATTATACAGTCTGTTTTTTCCATCATGATTGGTATTTTGGAAGATTTTCTTAGAACAATCCTGACTGTACAATTCAGTGCAAATGCAAACATAAAGACTGAAAGCAATTTAAAAACTAAGATGCCACAGCTATCTCCTACCCATCATTATGATATTTTGGAAAAGCGTTTTACGAGCAAGATCAGCCATGTTACTTAGTGTAAACAAACAACTGAAACATTCAGTATCACAGACATGTCTTAGACATCATAAGGATTTTTTGGAAGAGTTTGCTTAGTCTAAGTTCAACTGTGATAATGAACAAAAGAAATTACAATTAAATCCTACAACACTATAGCCATTTCTCATTCATTATCATGATCTTTTGGAAGAGTTTCTTCTTTTGGAAGAGTTCTTAGAACAAGTATAACTATAGTGGCTAATGAAATTAACTATGAACTCAAACTTCAAAAACGTAAAAACAACTAAAATACTTATCTAAATTACGAAAGTAAAACCGTGCAGGAGGCAGGGGCCCTCTACCACCAGACGGAATCTAACTCCAAATCAAATCAAAGCTTTCAAAGCAATACTGTCTTCTTCATTAAAGGAAAAATAACTTGAACAGAGTAGTCTGCGTCTTCAGAAATATAGCATGAAATCTAAGTAAAATCCAGAGCAAAATCTAGCCTATCTCTCGGTTTCCCAAGTGTTTTTATAACAAATTTACATAACAAGACTTGCAACAATTCGAGGATCATTGTCTTTCCTTATCGAAATCATACTAGGACTCTTAAAGTGGCAGCGTAAAAAGGAAAAGGACATCTGGACTAAGACAGTCCTATTAGAAATCTACTTCCTTAAATGAGTTCCCACGTACCAAAACCATATCCAGAATTCGGTTCTTCCTTCATGATGAGCAACGAACAATGTAGACATGACGTGGAATATACCCATATGTGGTTTTTCTTGAGAGGACACCTGGAACATGCCTGAACGTGAAGACAGCTGCAGAATTGCCGGTTAGCTATGGAATGTCTGCATTCTGCAACTAGTTCCGATCAAAATTCATTACAATGACAAAAATCACAAAACTTAGCAAGTTAGCCATGTTAATCATTCTAAAAGTAATTTTAACTAAATTCATTGATCAATTGGGTCTGGGATAATAATGGACAAAGGAAAATGAGGTAAAGTAATATGAAAGAAAGCACAATCTTGAGGCTCAACAAAGACATCCACTAGTTTCACTCCCTTCCACTTGGTATACGGGGTCAAGGTTGTGATTCCCATAGAACGTGAGATCCCAAATTTGCATGCCGCTATTGAACTAATAGATGATACCTAGCCTCCTAGTACAACTACAGCTCATTGAAAAAAGCTGATGACAGTCGCTGCAACACAACAAGGCCCATAAGAAAGGGGTAAAAGCATCATTCGACCGCCACATCAACCCTCGCTCATTCACCGAGGGAGAACTAGTCCTCCACTATGATGTCGTGAAAGAATGCCTAGGGCCAGGAAAGTTCGAACCCTTGTGGAAAGGACCCTACATCATCAAAAATTTCCTCCGACAGGGGGCATACATCTTGATGGAACCAGACAGGACATGCCTCAACAACCCAGTCAATGGCCTTTACCTCAAGAAAATTTACCCATAAGGGCCAAGATGACCCTTCCCTAGAGTGAATGTACACAAAACCCAACCACTGAAAAATTTTGACCAAAATACTTATTAAACACACTCAAAGTGCCGCAATGGATCACCAACCTGGACCTTATTTCGGATTTTCTGATTAAGCATCAAGATGGTCTCAAATTTTAGTCGCAGTTGCCTGGGTCATTTTCCACCTTGACCGATCGTCACTCTACTCAAATGGTGTGTGCATCGGTTCAGCAACAAAAAATTAGGAAGAATATGATGCCATCATTGGACTTATGTGTGACGCCCTCCATCAGGGCATACAACATATGCATGTCTACCTCGATTCCGAGTTAGTACTGTCGCATTTAAACCAAACATTTGAGACAAGAGATACACATATTTTTAGAAAATATTTGCGTGCAAAAAAATTAAGAAGACAATTTGACTATATCACATTTACACATGTACCAAGGAATCAAAACCAAGTAGCTGATCACATAGCCAATAATATCCTAAACTGGAATGTATCTCGGATAAACCATGATACATAAAAAACCAAAAAATATATATCCATCAACATAACATCATCCATAAACCAAAACAGGTGACACATGATGTAGAGCCACAAAAAACATCTCTCATATATATATCAAGATGTATGTGTCTGAGTACAAAAAATATCAACCCTTGATGTTGATCCTTCTCTTCCTTATTCATCTCACAATCCTCCAATGCTACTATATGTTGCTCAGGATTTGTGACTGGGTCCCCACATGTGGTACCTCTTGGAATCCCTTACATAGAAACAAGGACTTCTCCCATGGAAGCAATGGCTCCCTTCTCATCTCCATGTGGTGATGGATCTTCCTCCAATGATACAGCGATGTGGGTTCTTCTATGCACATTCTCTTCACCAATAGGTGAGTATGCCTCCCCTTCAATGAGAGACCATGGATTTCGGTCTTCCTCTGAAAGAGGGATCTCTATGTTATCACAAATGGAAGAGTGCCCTTCATATAATGGGGGTCTTGCCTCTAACAAGTCATCATTCCAGTTTTCTTCCCCTCTAGAAATGTGGAGTGGAGTTTGTTTCATGTTTCCTTACAATGCATGCAAAGTGTCTGAAGTTATGATACATGATGATTCACATTGACTTCCATCAAATTCCTTCATCAAACCCTTAGTGAAATTATCACATGTTTTTACATTTGCATGACTATGTGAAACAGAATTTTCAAACCAACAATCATGAGCCATACCTTTGAGTTCCAGCGCTGCTCCTCCAATGGCCTCATCTCCTTCCTCAATCCTCCCAGCAGTGCAAGTGGGAAATGTAATGCGCTATGGATCTACATGTGTGGCTAAATTCTCACACCTATCATCATAATAGCTAGGGCTTGCTTCATCCACAAACCCTCTCAGAAAATCTCTCCATTTTTCCCTTTCTTTCTCCTCAAGGTCTTCAATGATACCTTCCATGGTCTAGAAAAGAAGAAGGGAGACCTCCTCTTCCGTAATTCCTCTTTTCTTTTTTTCTCAGTACATATCCTCTTCTAAGTGAGGAGCTTCTCCTTATAATGGCATATTATCTTGGGCTGCACAGGCTGAGCCAAGATTGATGCTCTGATACCACTGTAATGTTCCTTTCTCGGGAATTTCTGCAATATGGTCCTCTAGGACGCTGTATAAGGAAGGAAGTGTAAAAATAAGCTGAAAGGGGGCTGGGATCCCGTTTTTAACTCATAAAAAACTTCTCTTCCAGAATTTAAGCCCAAAGAAATGACTCTAGATGGGTTATTCAGATCTTCCCAAACTAGATCCCTTAAAGAATGCTCAAAGAGAAAGCTTACAACAATACATGAACACAATCATCAAACTCTGCAAATATGAATATGTCAAAATATGAAGTATAATAAAGCCATCATGTTTATTAATATATCAGCAACAAGATACAGAAATATCATGAGGAATAAACCCCTCATGCAATGGAAATCAATCTCCAAATATTAACACATGAAATACAAGAGATGCAGCAACTGCACAAAATGCCAGAAAGCAGTGACTGTGTTGTCTCTCTGGGAGTAGCTACTGCTATAGATGTCAATACATGAAATATGGCTGATACATACAAATAAATTCCCAATAATTAAATAATGGGCTCTAATACAAGATTTCTAGCCAATCTAGGAGAGATTGCTAGAAATGCCGGAAAAAATACAAATGTGACAAATAACTTGTCATCAAAACTGAACCAAAATGGGAATGAGGCTATGGCAGATATGAAATACTCATCCCTCCTCTGATAATGTTCTCAAGCAAAGGGCTGATCCCTTTTACTCAAAAACACTCCTCCTGATAAGCTCCAATGGCCCTCCCAGCAACTGCCTACATAAATAACGCAGTTTCTGCCCCAGACTACGCTGTGAGAGATGGTGAATGATTGGCCTGATGCCAAAGATATGAAATGATGCTCGGGAGTCTCCTCTGCTACTCCTCCAAATAATATACAAGATCTCCACTAAAGAACAAGCCAAAGAATGACTCTATGAGTTCCTCTGTTGCTGCACCCAGCAACTCAACGTTTTCTGCCCAACAGAATAACGTTGTAGCTGAAGGATTTAGCTTGGCCAAATTCCAGAATGAGTAAATGTAGCTCAAACCCTCTCCTTCCTTAAGGATGAGGTAGGGATTCCTGACCAGGAACACCCTTGGGTTCAAGAACACTACAACCCTGCTAAAAAGCCCAGGGATGCAAGTCTTTGCATACCCAACGAAAATAATAAGCTAATGCATAATGAAAATGGGCTTCCATCTCCTCCTTATAAAGCAAGTGAACTCCTCTCACCATGGGTCCCATTCACACTTGCCACCTAGCTCATGCAAGTGGAGCCTCCTCTAAAATTGTGTTGCCTTGTCATGGAGATTCCTTCTCTTGGACAGCGTTGTTGACTTAGTCAAGGATGACTAAATCAAGGTGATCCTGATCATGTTCACACCATTAGGTGCTTAATTCAGCTTCTTTTTCACCCTCCTTTCACATAAGGAGTGTTATTTATCCATATAAGGGGTTTAAGGGGTCTCCTTACCCATTTTATTCAATAAAATGAAAAGATGCAAACTATAATGTTCATTTTAGCTTGAGGCTAAAATTTGGGAACATTACAGTCCTCCCCTCACACATTTTGCTTATCCTCAAGAAACTGCATAGAGAGAAAAAAATTCCTCCCCCTTTTCTCCTGTGGCCCCCTCATCAACAATCTCCACCACTTCCCAAGATGTCCTGCAACGAATCTGTCCTACAATGCTCCCTCCCAAGTATGCAAACCGGAATGGTGTACATCATGGAAAGATAGAAGGTGTAGGTGGAAACCTTCTTGCTGTGCTATGGCCTCCTCAAGGTAGGAGTGATGACATGCATGGGAATATTTTGTCCCCAATGATGATCCTCTAATCCATGCTATCATCCAAATAGAAATCTCAACCCCTAGTTTATGCAATGTGTTGGGGCTGAATGGAGAGTTGGGCTTTTGATCCCCAAGATGTTTCTCCCTCCATTTGTGGTACATATGGGGCTACCTCTGTCCTTGGGCTGAAATGGTATGGCCTCCAAGAATGGCTCAAGCTCCCCCATCAAGAAAATCAGCCATGAAATGCCCCCTCAAGTTCTCCAAGTGGTTTTTCCCACAAGAAGAGAAAAGTAGCAATGTGGCAATCATGGTTTGCCCATGGTGTCTCCTGCAATATAAAGCATGTAAAATGGGGAGATTTATGCTCCAATGGGCTGTCCCAATATATACAACACTCTCATGGTAGTGCTCCCTGTGAATGTATAAACATCAGTAATACAAGGAGGCAATGTACAATCAAAACAAGTTGTCATAAGACAACTAGAGAGTGGGTCATTGCTCCACTCATGGGACCAACACAGTGCACCTCTTACCTGCATCAAAACTAAAACCAACAAGTGCTTTCCCAGCCACTTTCTTGCTGCCACAACCATCTCATAACGTGAGAACATGAAAGTACAAATTGGTGCCAATGGTGCACACCAAGAAGTATGTAGCTTCCTGTTGTGTAGATTAATCCATCTTGTGGACAAGACCGATCTCTCTAATACAAAAGGTAACTAGCAACAAACAGCCAATTATACTAATCTCTCTCTAAGCATATAAGATTTATAAAAACACTATATAGGTGTAATTCCTACCTTATGTCCAACGCTTGCTTGATTTCGTTGAAGTCCTTCCCGTGCACTGAAAGAACGTTCCTCGTGAATCTGCAGTCACAAACAAGCAAAAAGATTAAGCAGCACCTGTATAGACATTATTACAAATCATACTTATCATAATGATCAAGGAATTTATGAAATAAACCATGAATAGACAGTTTAATGAGAGAAATGAGTATATTTGTATTAACTTCAAAGATAGAAAACCTTTACAACCTGTGCCTTGATGTTGTGCAGGTCCTCCCGGGGTCCGAAACAGGAATCTCCTCTACTTTGACAAGCATTGCACTCTTGAACTAAGACAAATGGAGATGAGTGATTTAACCTCACAAAAAGTCTTAGTTAACTAAGACTGAATCTCAACAGCATTTAACTTCAAATCTCATAAGCTTGAACTCCCTTTGAGGCTACCCAAGGCCTCTTTTTATAGTGGAAAAGAGGAGGTTTCTAGTTCCAAATATGAAGGGATAGAATCCTCCTTCAAAGGGATAAGCTTCTTACATCAAGGGGTTAGCTCCATCAAGTGAGGGATGCATGAACCTCTTCAAAGCGTATCCATTCCCGAAAATTCCCGTCTAGAATCTTCTAGAATTCACTTGGAATTCACTTTTTATCTTCATTTTCTCGCCTTTTTATGTTTTACATAGGTCCGCACCCATTACACAAAGAACGTGCGGTATGGTTCCGCAGGCAGGCTGAGATTTAGGTGCGGGACCGCAGGGAATGCATAGAGAAAGTGCGATACCAATTCTTAGGGGATTTTAGGGATTTTTCTCTAATTTTGAAGCTTGACATGAGGAGCTGGTATATTGGACTTGCAAAAGGAGGAAGTATGAGTAATAATAAGCTCATACAGTCAGCAGAATGTCAAGGTGACAGTTTTCAGTGTAACAAATTGCCCCCTAAAGTGCAAAGTCTGGAATAGATGAAGCTGTAGTCTGTCATATATGAAGAGTGCAGTACTTTATCATTTCAAAGATCATCCTGTGGACACCCCAGTTGGAACCTGTAAAAACATTCAATGCAAAATATATACATGTATATGTCATCACCGAGGTAGGCATTCCCATGCTCAGATAAAAACTAACTATAAACTAACTGAAATCGTTCTGATACAGGAATGATTTTGAATACATCATAGTACAGATATATGTAGACACAGTATGGACGCAGCCATCTGTTTATCAATAGTCTACTGTATAGATGACAACAAAATTCCTCGTAGCCTGGATGGTGGAAACTAGATCCAGGGTCTTGATTTCCGCATCTCGAACCAGTACGATTCTATCCATGTGAATGAATGTGTCGAAGTTGAACATGGTAGAAACCACTTGATTACTAGTCAATGATGTGAACTGTTAACAAGTGTGAGAGAAACCACCAGTAATGTCAATGGTTCTCAAAGTACTCAGTACAGTCCATGAAATGTGAATGAATGAGCTGAAGTCGAACATGTCACGGAGTCATTCGATCGAAGGTCATTGATGTAACCTGTCGTCGAAAGCGAGAAACCTGCCATTGAGGCATGCAGATTTCAAGGTACTGACGATTTCTGGATCAACTTCCTAGATAATGTGCCGATGTCGATAGAAAGCGATCTGTCGTAGGCAAGCCCACAACACGAAATCATAGATCAAGTTTTGAAAATATGTTGGCAAGGACTGACTCAGGGATGGTCAATGATGGATGACAGATATTTTGCAGATGAATGGTTTTATTTTAACTGTTCTCTTGGACACATAACGACACTGCAGATGGCTTGGTGACAATTGACCCAAAGCTAATACCCAGAAACCGGCTGAAAATTTTCAATGTGGTTTGATTAACTATTAGGCAAAGGATTTCCCAACCCAGGTGAATATAAGCGTCGTGTCCAAGAGTGGTTGACTGAGTTTTCGGAAAATTTAAAATACAACAAACACGCCCATTTTTCTCTCTTTTTCCCCACCATTTCTGGCAAGTACCTCTTTATTTTTGACAAGCTTGAGGAGGATAACATTTGCTTGATTATAAGCTCATCCTTCGGATGAGTGCAACTTAGTTTAAAATTCGAACTGAAGGTAGTTGGTTTCTGTTCAAAGTGTAAACAGGGTCCTTTCTTTATTAAGTTTTCGCAGATGGGTATAGGAAAACTGGGGTGTTTTCGATTTTAGGAGTCGGAGAAGTAAAACTTGAAAACTCATGGATGGCTATTTTTTATTAAATTTGGTCTCATAGGGCTTGAAAGGATAAAATAATGCGGGAGAGAACTCTATTGACCGTATTTAGTCAACGTATACCTTTTTCGTAAATAGTCCATTTCAGTCCGTAAAAGGGGTAAACTTATACTGAAAGGACGATTGTTCATTTACTTTAACGAGTTCGAATAGTCAAGTACTCGGCAATCTTTTCATATTTAGAGAGTCTGAAAAGGGCTTAAAAGAGGACTCCAAGGTTTCGCTTTTTCGTAAAATTTTTGAAAGAGTCCGAAAAAGTTATAAAAGTATGCTCTTTGTTGAAAAACGATCATTTCACCTGAAAAATCCTGTTTCTGCACAAAAACTCAAAACATTACACATACCTGTTTAAGATAAGTAAAAATGCTTTCAAAAAATACCCTTTTAAAGTGAAAAATAAATAAATTAAAAATTCATTCATTGGAAAAAACTTATAAAAAGGATTTTTTCTATTTCATTTTTACCGTTCAGTTGCAGAGTGAAAAGTAAAAAGCTTTTGGATAAAAACGTTCCCGTGAAGATTCAGGAAAATTCAACCGTTGGAATCGAAAATCGTCAGCCCCAGGTAATCCACAACCTCCTTATCTTGTTTTTCATCCGTTTGAAATTCATTTTTAGGCTTTAGTTTGATTTTTTAGGGCAAAAAATGGTTCAAAAATGCACCCGCGGGGTCCGCAGGTGGAATACAGGTTACCTGCGGACCCCGATTTTTCTTAATGGGAAAAAATCGAGGGTACCGCACCCGGCACACATCTCGCGTGCGGAGCTACGCTCTGTTTACAAAGAACAGGTGCGGTACCCGCGCGGTCACTTTTAAAACACGGTTTTCTCATTTTTCTGCCAAAATTTTTCAAATGAAATCATTCTAACTTGCCTTATTTTGTGTTGCAGGATTAACAAGATGCTTATTTAAGAAAGGCATGATGGATGAAGGTAAAATGTGGTACCCCACCACAGAGAACATTAAAAAATCATCTTTGCTTATACAAATTTTGGGCCATCTCTGGCATGAGGGCACAAGTGGAACTCTTAACATGGTTGGTGGACAGATGGCATGTGGAGGACCAGTGTTTCTTCATTGGTGGCAAGCAAAACGAGCAGAAAGATATACATTTTTTGGCGGTTTTTGAGGGGCGAACATGTGTCCTTGTTTGGGACTGGGCAGTGGCCGGACCCATCGCCTAGTCTTCGCTCCGTTTACGATGATCGAGCGATCATAAGGACAGACGGTTTGACATAAAACATATCATCGCGTCCCTCGGCCAAGGTTATAGCATTCTTGTTGCCAAGCGTAGCAGAGACGCTGCTTCATGTGGCCTCTTGGTTCTGAAGCAAACATTAGGTACAGACATGTTTTATTTGACTGTCTTCATTTGGTGTGTTGTATTTAGCGATATAAAAGGCCAACTTACCGGAAAACAGCAGAAACTAAAAAAGCTTTGAGATACGGTTTCCATGTCGTTCCTTTTTCTGGGGAAGAGATCCCTCAGTTAGCTCCACAAAGTATTGATGTTGATGCCGGTCGACCTCGAGAACCGAGAATAATTCGTTGGTCCGCGCTGATGGCCCGTCATGCTGTTGAGGGCACTGAGATTGTACGATTCCCTGCTTCATATTTTCGTTGGCTAGATTGCCAAGTTTTCATGATAGAGGATTTTCCATATGCAGGGATAGATTTCCGCGGAGACGGAGAGATGTCTCTCCCTGCAGGGGAACAGTGGGATGATTCAGGTAAAATCATTTTCAACATTTGCTAAGTTCTAATTTTTTTAGTTTTTTATCGTCTTAGAAAACTAATAACCAAAATTTTTTTGAATACAGACGTGGGTCCACAACGACCAGCTCATCTCCAACCTTTTGAGTGGAGACAACCAGTTGCGCCCGCACCAGCCCCAGCAGGCCAATCAGTAGAGATTTTGACTGATTTGGAGCATCATCTAGAGCGCTTGACTCTAGATATACCAGAGACGAGCATAGATGACATCCCTCTCAGGCTTCAAAGATATGTGATTGGAGTCCCAGGACCTTTCAAGAGGTTCTTATGTAGGGTGGCCCGAGCAGTTGTTTCCTATCGAGATCATCATCAGTGATGGGATGATCGTGTAGACTCATTTTTGTACTTTTGTATTATCATTTTTGCCGATCATAAGGTGTTTCCAACCTATGATCGAAGACGATGTATATTTTTTGAACACACTCCTATGATATATATCACTATTTTGACGGCTATCTGTGTACATGAATGAATGTTATTTGTTTTACTGCTTTTAACTATTGCAAATGTCTATTTATCATACTAGAAGCAATTGAATCTACTAATGTATTTAAATGTCTTGGAATATGCTGATATTCAATATAATCAAACTCACGTTCCAAGAGACGAACTCTCAAAAATAGCCGTAATAACACCGGATTTCTAATGGTATAAACCCTGTTAAGCTGTAATACAACAAGTTCAGAATCCAACCTTACAATCAAACTCCGAATTCCAAATGATATGGACTCAGATAATAACTCAATCACTGCACTATACTCGGCAATGTTATTTGTTGTTTGACCAAGGCTTACCCCATGCATGGATACTAACTCATCAGAGGGTGAATAGATAACCCAGGCTGCGGAAGAAATGTTCCGTGTACTACGACAAGCACCATCAGCAAAACCAATGTAGGTTTGAAGAGACGTCGACATCTGCAATATCAAGAGTAAAACTCAGATAAGCAGTCATAGTGACAAAACACACTTCTAAACTAGGCACACTTTTCTAATCTAAAACACACCAGCAGTAAAGAAAATCTAAACTAACAAAAATCTCCACACCTCGTTTAAGCGTAATATCGCTTTAGATAAAGTCCATTTCTGGGTTTATCCAAAGGGACACCGTCAAAATCTATTAACTCATAGGCCCCTTTTTCTAATTTTCGTTTCACAATATAAGGACCATGCCACATAGGCACGAATTTTCCAGCTCCTAGCTTATCATTAGCTTGATCATAAAGTAAAACTAGGTCTCCTTCTGAAAAATTTCGAGGGGTAACATTTCTATCATGCTGAGCTTTTATCCTTTTAACATGAGCCTCGTTTGCTATTGCAGCACTTCGTCGATTCTCATCTAATTGGGCCAAGTACAAGAAACGTTTTTCCTCTTCAGACGTAGCTGGAAGTAATTCTATGGCTAATTTTAGTGACGGTATTTCGCATTCAATCGACAGCACAACTTCTAAACCGTAAACCAGTTGGAAAGGAGTGAAACCCGTTGATGTTTTGACTGAGGTTCGATATGCCCAAAGTGCTGAAAATAACATGGAATGCCAATTCGTCTTGTGAATACCAATGATTCATTTAATCATGGTGACTAAAACTTTATTAATGGCTTCAACGAGACCATTTGCTTGTGGATAGTACGGAGTGGAACTATCGTGGCGTAGGCCAAGTTGTTCTGTTAGTTCAGTCATCATGATATTCCGAAAATGACTTCCATGATCCGTAATAATAGCTTGAGGAACACCGAACCTAGCAATTATGTGATTAAATACGAATGTTGCAGCAGTCTTGCCGTCATCTGAATATGTAGGCATCGCCTCGGCCCATTTTGTAAAATAATCTACTGCGAGAATAATATAGGCATGCCCCCCGGCCGAGTGAGGGTTACATGTGATAAAATCGATACCCCATTTTGCGAAAGGACCAACAGCAATTATAGGGTGAAGAGGAGCGGGTGGTGCGCGCATTTTCCGATCAAAAACTTGACAGTTGTGGCATTTCCGAACCGCATAAATGCAATCTTTAAATAATGTTGGCCAGAAATAACCTGCACGCAATATCTTTTGGGCAGTGGCATACCCAGACATATGACCGCCACATGCTCCAGAATGACAGTCATTTAAGACCTTCTCGGCTTCTTCATGAGTTAAACAACGTCGGAAAACAGAATCCGCTCCTCGTCGATAAAGAGTATCACCAATGATATTATATTGTTGGGATTGGAAACGTATTTTCCGTCGTTGAGTTCGTGAAATTTCAGGCCGAAAAGATTGGGTTTGAAGATATACAATAATATCCCCATACCATGGATCAAGCGTACTGATAAGAAACAAAGATTCGTCCACAATGGACTCTTCTGCCACTGTTTCAATATCAGTAGAGGGAAAATCACACATTAGTTCCGCAAAAACCAAAGATTTTTTTGCCTTGGATTTTTCAAATTCCAAGTCAAATTCTTGTAGGATAACTATCCATTTAGAATATTTGCCCCCTAGCAATTGTCTGGTCAAAATATACATCATAGGGTTGCAATCAGAAATTACCGTGGTTTTACGTAACAAGATGTAATGTCTAAAACGTTGGACAGCTTGAACAGCTGCCAAGGCCAATTTCTCCACATGTGTATATTTGATTTCAGTCGGATGCAGATTTCGACTAAGATAATAAATCACATGTTCATTGTGAGATTCATCTTCCTGCACTAATACCATCCCAATGGTGGAATGAGAAGCGGCGAGGTACAAAAAGTAATCCTGATTGTAGTTGGGAGGATGCAATAACGGTGCATGGGTCAACGCGTGTTTAAGTGCATCAAAAGATCGATCAGCAATCTCATCCCAAAAGAATGGAATGTTCTATTTCAACAACGGGTAAAACCCTTTGCGGGCTCGGCATAGTTCGGATAAATCTACGTAAAGTTTTCTTTCCCTATGAACTTTAGAGGTTGGCGTAATGTCGAAGGAGGAGGCAATTTAACGATAGCTTCAACCTTCGAAGGATCGACGCGAATGCCTGATTTTGAAACAACAAATCCCAGTAAACGACCCGATTCTACGCAGAAAACACATTTATGCGGATTCAACCTTATCCGATAATGCCAACATCTCATAAAAATTGCTCGTAAATGAGTGGGATGATCGGCCCTACGTAATGAATGAGCAGGTAGATCATCGAGATATGGCTGAAAAATGTGCTTAATGTCATGAAATGCATAAGACATTGCCCGTTGAAAAGTTGCTCCAGCGTTCTTTAGTCCAAAAGGTAGTTTACAATAGGAAAACGTTCCCCATGGACAAATGAAAGCTGTTTTAGGTTGATCTGCAGGGAGTATGTTTATTTGATTGTAGCCGGAAAAACCATCCATGAAGGAAAATAGTTCACTACCAGCACAATCATCAATTATTTGATCGATATAGGGAGTTGGATAATTGTCTTTTGGACACGCTCGATTAATATCCCTATAATCGATACATACTCTTATCGTTCCTTGTTTTTTAGTCACAGGAACAATATTCGATACCCAATCCGTTAAGGGAATTGGATAAATGAATCCTGCTCAAAGTAATTTTTCAACTTCAGCTTTTATAGCAGCAGCTTTTCTAGGATGAATTTGACGTAATCGTTGACGAACAGGTTTAGCATCCGGGTAAGTCTTAATTTCATGAACTACGATCGATGGATCAATTCCTGGCATTTCTTCATAAGACCAAGAAAATATGTCACGGAATTCTTGAAATAGGGCTTTATAAGTTTGAATTTCTTCATCTGTACAACAAGCACCTATATGAATGTTTTCAATTATTCCTGGTTTTACTGAAATGTCAATTGGAACCGTTCTAGATATATTTTCCAAATTTAACTCAGAATCAAGATTTTGTAATGGATTCTAAGGTTCCTTGGCATATTCAGCAGTAAAAATTGAAGCGAAATCATCTTCAAAATGATCTAATTCAGGTAAAAATGAAGATCGGTGATGTAGATCTTCCCATGGTAAATCATCAACGGACAAAAACTCACGAATTTTCTCATCTGTATGAACAATTTCAGGAAATGTCGTTGTAGCTGAACTAGATATGGAAAGTGATTCCTCTTGGATCCCATTCATTGGATCAACTTCGGTTGAAAAGGGGTCGGAAAAAGACTGTACAGCTTGGTACACAATTTCAAATGGACTCAAAGGCATCACGCCATCAAATGAGTCTATCTCAGATTCGGAAGGTACGATCCAAGGATCATCAAACATAACTGTGTCTGACGAAATCATATGAATACTTGCAGTAGAAGACGATACGTTAGGAGGAGGAAAGGAAAAAGTTCCTAGTAAACCAGAATCTTTAACCAAACCTACTCCAACATCCTTATAAGGGATAGCCGTTTTACCAACATGCTGGATTGTTTCTGTAGAGGCTGGGTCTGACGAAAAATAAGTTAACTGATCTATTGTCACGATCTTTCCTTGATATGGAAATTTTATAAGTTGAAAGACCGAAGAGACAACAGCAGTCATAGCATAGGACCAACTACGACCCAGAAGAAGGTTGTAATCTAGAGGGGCATCAACCACTTCCACATCTAGATTAACGATTTTACCTTCAACCCCTATGGGTAAATCCTACAAAATACCATAAGGTTGAAAACCTCGACCATCAAAAGCTTTTAGAATCGTCGGAGATTGGTTAAGTGTAGGAGAACCAAGAGATTTCCAACACTGAAGCGACATAATACACGTTGAAGCTCCCTCATCAATCACAGTCCGAAAAATAGGTCTGTTTTTTACTAACACTGGAATCTAGAAAGCCATTTGGTGAGGGAGACGCGGTGTACTAGTTTCTAAATCGAAGATTATGAGGTTAGAATCTTGAACATCAACAGCTCCTATAGCAGACAATAACAATTTACGTTGTGCTGGACACGATTGCAGCACTTCCAAAGCCGACATTGCTGAAGGAGAAACAGCTAAATCTTCAACAATGTTGTAATTCTGAGCAGCTCTCGCATGTGGATTGAAAGTTGATTTACGAAGAACACCTTTAGCAGGCGGTTTGATTATCAAGTCTGGATTTTGTTTCTCGATCTGTAGCGGACCGGAAACAGGAGGAGTTGTATTTGATGCATTCGCATTAGAAGACTCTCCTTCTTTGCCATCAACGGGATTCTTGGAACCGTAATCTTGTGATCGTGTCGCAATCCTTACATGAGACATCATCATAATAGGCTCTTCTAAAGTAGTCGAGGAAGAACCAATCATCTTACTATCTTGAACTGGAAAAGGATCCTTCAAGACAGCAGGTTGTTGCGATCCTTTAACGAGTTTCGTAACTTCCTCTCGATATGGACATTCCTTCGTGAAGTGATCTTGTTCACAAATGAAGCAAGGATAGCGAGGTTTATGTTTCTCGTCATTGGATTCTTCTCTATCTGTTTTCTCTTTCGAATTTTTCTTGTTTTTGTTCCTCCCCTTCTTTTTACCACCGGATTTTGATTTTTCCGTAGATGTTTCAACGACATGAATATCGGCAGAAACTTCGGGAGAGGACTCTCCTTTCGGGGAATCAGGTAAAGTTATAATTGGAGAAGAATTCTTTGAGGATTTCTTCTTACTTTTAGAACTAACTGTACCAATCATACCATCAGCGGCATGAGACCCTGAAGGAGCAGCAGCTATTTGACCTTGTTTGGGAAGATCGAGAATTTTCTCATGAAGAGTACCTGACTGCGTATAGACGAGGTCTAGGTACTGAGCATGAGCAATTACTTGCTCTTCAGTAACAACACCAGCCTTAGCTACATCTTCAGTGATCTTGGGCAATAATGATTTCACAAACCATTCTGCCAAAATTTGATCCGGAATATAAACCTTCACCAAACTTCGTCTACGTCGCCACTCATGAATATGATCAGAAATATACGTGGATGTAGATTGTTTTAGCGAAGTTAATAATTCTGTGCCATTGTCGTATCTGACAGGAAACTGGAAATGAGTTAAGAAAGACGTTGCTAACTGACTGAAATTATGAAACGAGCCTCGTGGAAACTCAATGTACCATTTGGCTGCAAGACCTATGAGGGTTCTTTGGAAAATACGTAAGCGAATCGAATCATCAATAATAGAATTAGATGCACACCAAAGGTGATAAGTCATAACATGATTTGATGGATCCTCTCCTGACTTACCTTCAAATTTTGGTATATCATTGGGCAACTTATGAGGCATTGACGGCCAGTTCTGATAATAAAAAATAGGATCATTTGTAAGGCGCGTCAAATCAGGTAAGTCCAAAGTTGCGATGAACGGTAACTGACGGTTAGGGTCACGAAAACCTTGAGAAGCCAAAGCAGATCCAGGAGGCGGATACCCAGGATAACTAGGAATCGGATTAGCATTAGGTATCGTGTAACCTCCTGGATAACCAGGATGAATCGGACCATACTGAGGTTGTTGATAAGTATAACCAGGGTATGGTTGATAGCTCGGATTCTGTACATAGGGACCGAATTGTGGTTGTCCTTGGTACGGTTGATAAGTAAATTGAGGTTGACTCGTAACAACTGTACTTGTACCGGTTTGTCCTGCAGGCATCTGAACTGTAGTCTGAACTGAAGGTCCTGAATGAGGTACAGAGACTTGAGGGATTTGCACGGATGGGGGATAACTGGGAGCACAAGGCTACGGATATAAAAGCAGGTGTGACGGGGACAGGCAGGACGTTGTAGCGATTCCTGGGGTTTGGGCGGGTACGAGGTGTGCTAGGCCAGCCCTGCTGAGCGCAGACAGGTGCGGGGAGTTTGAATAGGCGGCTGAACGAGGTTAACTGATTGGAGACAGAAACAACAAGTGGTGGCCGAGGTTGATGAAATATTTGCACATTAGGCTGCAAAGGCTGTTGATATTGGGATGGATCCCACACCATCATTCCGGGGTATTGTCCCGTAGAAGGTTGAACGTAAGGACCAAATCCTGGTTGAACGTAGGGTTGATAATAAGGTAAAGTTCCGGCTCCTTAAACAGATGGTTGACCAGAAGGCTATTGGTAACCTTGCATTGGGTACTGCCCTTGAGGTTGATAACCTTGAGGCACGTACTGAAGTTGGGGTTGTTGAGGACCCTGAGGAGCATATTGAGTTTGGGGTTGACCTTGAGGAATGTATTGTCCTTGAGGTTGGTAACCCTGAGGTATGTACTTTCCTTGAGGTTGGTAACCCTGAGGTATGTACTGTCCTTGGGGTTGCCCCCAAAAATAATATGGATCCACAGTTTGTCCTGGGAAAAAGCTACCTTGAGGTTGTGCCCCGGGTGGTAACTGACTACCTTGAGGTTGCCCCCCAGGCGGTAACTGACTACCCTGAGGTTGCCCCCCAGGCGGTAACTGAGTTCCCTGAGGTTGGCCCCCAGAAGGAAACTGACTGCCTTGAGCTTGAGGATTGGGAATATTACCAGACATCATATAAACTTGCTCTGCGTTCGACGTTTCAATTTTAAGTCCACCAAGACCAGATGATAACACGTTTTCGATGGGTTGAGGAGCTGCTCCCGAGAAAGTACCAGACAAAGACTGATATCCCGAAGGAACAGAAGGACCACCATGTAAAAAAGATTCAGGCATTTGAGAAAACATGGATGACTCACCAGCCATAATAGATGACGGATAATAACCTCTGGGTGTAGGATGAAATGGAACTCGAGGTGGATAAAAAGCAAGACCCAGATTCTCTAAAAAGTCTGTTAAAGAGAGATACCAAGGATTTTTTCGAATGGGGCTGTAGAAAATAGATTCATGCTCCCTAAGATTTAACGATTGAGGGGAGTTGGGAAGAGATATGTCTTCGTCTGGATTAGTAAGTTCTTCAATAGAAATAAGTCCAGAGGGAAGATTTTCTATAATGATATTTCTTACCCTAGGTGAACCTGGATCGCTAGAAGTTGGTGAGATAAATCCTGAGGATGTTTCTAACACAGAAGATTCAGTTTCAGGCTCAGAGATTTCAGGTTCGTCAGATAATTCTCCAGTAGGAGAAATATTTTCAGTGACTTCAGAAACTGAAATCGGTTCTTGAATATATTCTATTGTAGGAATTTGATGATCAGGATGTATCACAATAGCAGAGCTTTCAGCTTCTGTTGATCTAAGTCTACGGCTACTGTGTGGTACCAGAGCTCGAAGCCCTTCAAGATGACCTGGTGTAAATTCAGGGGGTTTCCCTTGTATTCTCCGGGATCGTCTCGGCAATTCCGCCACGATGAAAAATTGTCTAATCACACGCAAACAAAGAAAAATTTCAATGAAAACACCTAAAGTCTCTAAGAAACAAACAATTGAATCACTCGCTTAAAAAATCTAAGAGTTCAAACCACACACAAACAAGTAACTTTCCGTACTAAAATCACTAGTTGGTGATGAAATCCAGCTTAGTAGAGTTTTAACACGAAAAGGGCGGTTAGAACAGTTACCCCGACAACCTGCTTAATGAAACAGACTGGCACAAGTTTCTTCACATAACCATCTCGAGTGAAGAGAACCCCCCAGAGAGTCCAAGTGAGTCTAGTCGACGTCTGTTCCAGGTACAGTGGGATCTTCCCTCCACCGTCACCTTATGAAAGAATCCTGAAGATTATGGCCTCTAAGGTTACCAACTGAAACAAATATACCTGGGGGAACAGTCTACGATCCGACACACACGCAAGGGCAGAGTAACAAAGCTCAATCCCCTTGAAGGCTCCTTGAACAGAATCCAAGGTTTACCGACAAGTGACCCTTGGCTCCTCGACAATGGTCTATCCGAGGTTTACCGTTTTTAATACGTGTATATCTTCTATCGTTCCCAATGAGGAAGGATTGATTACCCCACTGGTTCAGATATGATCTCGTGCTTAACTCCTTTAAGAGGAGCTTCCCGGAGCATACATGCAACAACTGGAATTCTTCCTACCGCAAGATATATCTACTTGTTTGTTTTATCTACCTTGGAGAGTTAATTACTCCCTACTCCAAGATACTAGCCTAAGCTATGTTGGTGATGAGAGCCCTAGAAATAAAAAGATTACTAGATGAATTTTATTTAAGCGTTACTTTTAAGAGTTGTTTCTTAAGTCAATGGGTGCGGAAATGAAACTTTGAATGATGTGAAGACTCGACTTCCAAAAAACACTAAAATGCACCTATGATGATATTCAATTCTTTTTTCTTTCAATGAACTTTCTATCTAAAGAAAGAGTTAGAGAATGCAATCCTTTAAATTCCTTCTTCAAACATGAAAAATAATTGAAAGAAACTATTTGTCTTTTCAGTAAACTATCAAAGCTCACAAGAAAAATCTTTTTCTTTTTCCAAACAAGAAGCTTCAAAACAATTTTCTTTCGAAAGAAAGCTACAAAACTAAAACTATTCAAAACTACCAAATCTAATTTTGAAAACTATGATCTAAATTGAGTAAAAGATTTTTATATTTTTTTTTTTATGAATGTTTCCCTTAGTTGTTCAGCAAACTAAGAATCTATTCGTTCAGATAACAAACAGATCAAAAACATTCAAAATATGTTTTTACAAAAAATGAAATTCAAAACTTTGAAGCAAGTTTTTTCGAAGATTTGCAAAGAAATCAAAAGGCTTAATTTCTCAACATAGGATGTTTTCACAATCAGGTCGGATTCAAAAGACAAAAAGAGATCAATGTAATCTGAGATACTGCAAATTGTCAAAAGTTTGAATCACCACAAAGACCAAGCAAGAAAAACAATCCAATCGGCAAAAATATTCTAGAAAATCATCAAAACATTAACACTGTTGGAGTTCATTCACAATAAATTCTTGATAAACACACTAGCCAGTCTGGGCAGAAACCAAAGATCTAAAAATAAACTAGAAAAAGAAACCTAGAAATTTTCTAAAATTTTTTACAGGGTCCGCATGTAAGCAGTGTTGACAGGTGCGGTCCCGCACTGTATTCTATAGAGAATGTGCGAAACTGCCCGCACTGTCAAAGTTATGCAGAGTGCGGTCCTAGCAAAAATTATAGAAAAACTCTAAACACTTCTAAATTTTCAAAAACAGAAAAAATCTAAAGTACCCAGACAGATGTGAATCAATCAAAAACCAGGAAAAACGTTTCCTCAAATAAAAAATAAAAGAGAACCAAAAACAACAAGTTAATCCCCAGTATGGTCGCCATTTTGTTGTGTAGATTAATCCGTCTTGCAGACAAGACCGATCTCTCTAGTACAAAAGGTAACTAGCAACAAACAGCCAATTATACTAATCTCTCTCTAAGCATATAAGATTTATAAAAACACTATATAGGTGTAAGGCCTACCTTATGTCCAACGCTTGCTTGATTTCGTTGAAGTCCTTCCCGTGCACTGAAAGAACGTTCCTTGTGAATCTGCAGTCACAAACAAGCAAAAAGATTAAGCAGCACCTGTATAGACATTGTTACAAATCATAATGATCATAATGATCAAGGAATTTATGAAATAAACCATGAATAGACAGTTTAATGAGAGAAATGAGTATATTTGTATTAACTTCAAAGATAGAAAACCTTTACAACCTGTGCCTTGATGTTGTGCAGGTCCTCCTGGGGTCCGAAGCAGGAATCTCCTCTACTTTGACAAGCATTGCACTCTTTGAACCAAGACAAATGGAGATGAGTGATTTAACCTCACAGAAAGTCTTAGTTAACTAAGTCTGAATCTCAACAGCATTTAACTTCAAAAATCATAAGCTTGAACTCCCTTTGAGGCTACCCAAGACCTCTTTTTATAGTTGAAAAGAGGAGGTTTCTTGTTCCAAATATGAAGGGATAGAATCCTCCTTCAAAGGGATAAGCTCCTTACATCAAGGGGTTAGCTCCATCAAGTGAGGGATGCATGAACCTTCTCAAAGCGTATCCATTCACGAAAATTCCCATCCAGAATCTTCTAGAATTCATCTGAATTCATCTTTTGTCTTTACTTTCTCCCGGACTTTTATGTTTTACGGTCACTTTCGTACACAAAGAAAGTGCGTTATGATTCCGCATGCAGGCTGAGATTTAGATGCGGGACCGCAGAGAATGCATAGAGAAAGTGCGATACCAATTCTTAGGGGATTTTAGGGATTTTCTTCTGATTTTGAAGCTTGACATGAGGAGCTGGTATATTGGACTTGCAAAAGGAGGAAGTATGAGTAATAATAAGCTCATACAGTCAGCAGAATGTCAAAGTGACAGTTTTCAGTGTAACACTTCCCCCACAAACCATCATAAAAATAGCCACTCCCATTGTTGAAATGGGCCACAAGTACATCATAATAAGGAGCATAAGGAGATGTGATCATCCTTAGCTCATCAAGCGGCTCATATAAAGTGAAGAAATGTAAATCAAAATTAGAGTAATACCTTCTTTACCATGTACTCCGGTCCTTGAGCTAAAATGGCTCATCTGAATGCTCTCCCTCACCTCCAATGAGCAGGGAAATGGTTGTGCCAACCTCTTCAAAATCATCTGAGCTATGCATCTGTCCATATGCCAATATAGATCATGTTGAATGCCCTCCCAAATGGACTTCTCTAGGAAATCAAAATGTGCATCAAAGTGCATAGCTAGAAAGTCCTCACATGTTGCATGCAACAGTTTCTCCTTGAGACTAGAAGCCCCAGTCAAGAAGACTCTGTCATAATAATAGATGACCATATCATCCACCATGTACCTGTCATCTCCATCCGGGTCATCCAAAACCATCCATGCACCTAGATCCTTGGAGTACTCTACCAAAAGCTGAGACCTCCAACACGGATCAATCCTCCTCATAGACAATGCTGGTAGTCTGCAATGTGATGCTCCCCTCATGCTACTGCCTGCTACTTTGACATCCCTCATGCCAAATTCATCCTCCAAAATTTTTCCTTGCCCCTCATGCAGCTGCTCATGCTCAAATAGTGATGGTGTCCTTTGGAATTTGGCCTCGCATGAGAACTATCATCCACAAGGAATCTCCCAAGCTGGGTCAAAGTAAGCATGAGTGGCCTCCATCCACTCCCATGTGTGAAAGAGTCCTTCCTCAAAGGAATTATCCTCTTCCTCTTAAAATCTGTGGAGTAGTCATCCTGCATCATGAAGATGCCATCCTCCATCCCTGCAGCAATCTCTGTCAGCGCAGTATAACTGATGAGAGTGGGTGATCCTGAAAATGAGAGAGTGTCTCCCTCCTCCTTGAGTCTATCCCAAACTCTCTGCGTTGTGCTGGACTCCTCCAATGTATTCACCTCTCCAGAATCCAAGAGTGGGGAACCAAATGACAAGATTCCCCTCATCAACTCTATATCAAGTGGCCTTCCAAGTGGAATGCCTCCATATAGTGAGACATCAAGTTCAAAAGTGGATTGTATGTATAAGTGGACTGATTTGTCCCTCTCTTCACTGCGATGTACAGTCTCCTTCTCTTGTGCAAAGACTTTCCAAAATAGATAAGGGTGTATCAACCCTTGATGTTGATCGTTCTCTTCCTTCTTCATCTCAAAATCCTCCAATGCTACTATATGCTGCTTAGGATTTATGACTGGGTCCCCACATGTGGTACCTCTTGGAATCCCTTGCATAGAAACAAGGACTCCTCCCATGGAAGCAATGGCTCCCTTCTCATCTCCATGTGGTGATGGATCTTCCTCCAATGATACAATGTTGTGGGTTCTTCTCTGCACATTCTCTTCACCAATAGGTGAGTATGCCTCCCCTTCAATGAGAGATCATGGATTTCGGTCTTCCTCTGAAAGATGGATCTCTATGTTATCACAAATGGAAGAGTGACCTTCATATAATGGGGGTCTTGCCTCTAACAAGTCATCATTCCAGTTTTCTTCCTCTCTAGAAATGTGGAGTGGAGTTTGTTTCATGTTTCCTTCCAATGCATGCAAAGTGTTTGAAGTTATGATACATGATGATTCACATTGACTTCCATCAAATTCCTTCATCAAAACCTTAGTGAACTCATCACATGTTTTTACATTTGCATGACTATGTGAAACAGAATTTTCAAACCAACAATCATGAGCCATACCTTTGAGTTGCAGCGCTGCTCCTCCAATGGCCTCATCTCCTTCCTCCATCCTCCCGGCAGTGCAAGTGGTCAATGGACTGCGCTATGGATCTGCATGTGTGGCTGAATGTTCACACCCATCATAATAATATCTAGGGCTTGCTTCATCCACAAACCCTCTTAGAAAATATCTCCAGTTTTCCCTTTCTTTCTCCTCAAGGTCTTCAATGATACCTTCCATGGTCTGGAAAAGAAGAAGGGAGACCTCCTCTTTCGTCATTCCTCTTTTCTTGTTTTCTCTGTACATATACTCTTCTAACTGAGGAGCTTCTCCTTATAATGGAATATTATCTTGGGCTGCACAGGCTGAGCCAATATTGATGCTCTGATACCACTGTAATGTTTCTTTTTCGGGAATTTCTGCAATATGGTCCTCTAGGACGCTGTATAAGGAAGGCAGTGTAAAAATAAGCTGAAAGTGGGCTGGGATCCCCTTTTTAACTCATAAAAAACTTCTATTCCATAATTTTAGCCTAAACAAATTACTCTAGATGGGTTATTCAGATCTCCCCAAACTAGATCCCTTAAAGAATGCTAAAAGAGAGAGCTTACAACAATACATGAACACAATCATCAAACTCTGAAAATCTGAATATGTCAAAAGATGAATTATAATACAACCATCATGTTTATTAATATATCAACAACAAGATACAGAAATATCACAAGGAATAAACCCCTCATGCAATGGAACTCAATCTCCAAATATTAACACATGAAATACAAGAGATGCAGCAACTGCACAAAATTCCGGAAAGCAGTGACTGCGCTATCTCTATGGGAGTAGCTAATATTGTTGATGTAAATACATGAAATATGGCTGATACATACAAATAAATTCCCAAGAATGGAAGAATGGGCTCTAATACAAGATTTCCAGCCAATCTAGGAGAGATTGCTAGAAATACCGGAGAAAGTACAAATGTGACAAATAACTTGTCACTGCAACTGAACCAAAATGGGAATGAGGCTATGGCAGATATGAAATACTCATACCCTCCTCTGATAATGTTCTCAAGCAAAGGGCTGATCCCTTTTACTCAAAAACACTCCTCCTGATAAGCTCCAATGGCCCTCCCAGCAACTGCCTACATAAATAACGCAGTTTCTGCCCCAGACTACGCTCTGAGAGATGGTGAATGATTGGCCTAGTGCCAAAGATCTGAAATGATGCCCGGGAGTCTCATCTTCTGCTCCTCCAAATAATATACAAGATCTCCACTGAAGAACAAGCCAAAGAATGACTCTATGAGTTCCTCTGTTGCTGCACCCAGCAACTCAACGTTTTCTGCCCAACAGAATAACATTGTAGCTGAAGGATTTAGCTTGGCCAAATGCTGGAATGAGGAAATGTAGCTCAAACCCTCTCCTTCATTGAGGATGAGGAAGGGATTCCTAACTAGGAACACCCTTGGGTTCAAGAACACTACAACCCTGCTAAACAGCCCGGAGATGCAAGTCTTTGCAGACCCAACGAAAATAATAAGCTAATGCATAATGAAAATGGGCTGCCATCTCCTCCTTATAAATAAAGTGAACTCCTCTCACCATGGGTCCCATTCACACTTGCCACCTAGCTCATGCAAGTGGAGCCTCCTCTAAAACTGCACTGCCTTGTCATCGAGATTCCTTCTCTTGGACAGCGCTATTGACTTAGTCAAGGATGACTAAATCAAGGTGATCTTGATCATGTTCACACCCTTAGGTGCTTAATTCAACTACTTATTCACCCTCCTTTCACATAAGGAGTGTTATTTATCCATATAAGGGGTTTAAGGGGTCTCCTTACCCATTTTATTCAATAAAATGAAAATATGCAAACTATAATGTTCATTTTAGCTTGAGGCTAAAATTTGGGAACATTATAGCTGCGTTGGCACGAGCCTGCTCAGTCGCAGCCTCCGCAGCGGCCAAGCTGCTTTCCTCTCCTGAAGGGCTAGCACCACCACGTCCACCACCAGGTGCTCCAGCAGAATCTCCTCCCTGTCCTCTGAGATCGCCCCTAGGCCTCCGAAGAGGACCGTCGCTGACCAACCGAGCCACGGTTTGACCCACATTGCCAACATCTGCAAAGAGTAACCAAAACTATGTCAGTGTCACTAGAAAAACACATAAGCACATACATACTCAAATAAATGCAGAAAACATAGAAAACATACC
Organism: Pinus albicaulis; assembly: GCA_034641835.2. Classification (NCBI taxonomy): domain Eukaryota; kingdom Viridiplantae; phylum Streptophyta; class Pinopsida; order Pinales; family Pinaceae; genus Pinus; species Pinus albicaulis. The sequence continues at coordinate 505,389,345 of CM076576.1, read as the reverse complement.
TATTGTCCCCCAAGCATAACCAGGATGGAGACCCATATCTGGATCCCCCTGGAAGTCCATCCCCACATATGGGAATGGCAAGAACATATGTGGGTTCACCTCGAACGAGGCCTCTGTCGTGGTGTTCCAATAACACCCCACCATGCCACCACCGCCTCGCGGCATCACCAGAGCCCACCTCCTCATACGAGGCTCCCATGGCCCCCCAGGAGGCACCGCCGCCACTGGCCTCAGCAGCACTACCCTCTCGTACATAATGTTGCACAAAATGCTAGCGTATGCAAACAACTTCAATCCACTGTGGACCTTGTTGAGTTGCGCCACCATCTCGTCATAGCATAAATGGGAAAAATCATAGAAATGCACGGACCTTAACTGGTAAAATACTCCAACCTTCGGGCCTAATTCCCGATGCGGAGTCGATGACCCTGCAAGTCGCACAATCACTGCTAGAGCACATCGCTCTACTAAATCTGTCACTAATTCAATGTTGATGCACACCTTTATAAGAGGCGCCCCACCACAGTGATGTCTTTGAAACCTCTCCAGATCCACTCTCCCAGAAGGAAGTGGATACCTCAATGCCTCACCATAAGGCAATAACCCGGTCACAAAATATAGATCTGTCTCAGGATGGATGACAAGGTTCTTCCCATGCAACACGAACATGTTGGGCCTCCTGTGCCAATGTCGAAGAAAGTAGCATATCAATCGGTCCTGCGACCGAAGAAGCTCATTCTCCCCAAACTTCAGGAGCCCCCATTGTGCCAGTTGATGGCGCGCCCCAACATTAAAAGCCAGTGCAGTACGGAGCTCAACCCAATCCCACTCCCTCCACAACAACCTGTCATCCAAACATGTACCCATCAGCAACAGAAAAAACACAAAAATAGGAAAAATCTAAAAATTTTATTGCCTCGACCTTTTGCGCGCCTATATTTTCCACAGATGCACTTGAGGCGCACCAAAGAAGGGGAACAGAGTGCTTTAAGTGTGCTTATCCTTGAAAAATGCACACAAAAGGTGTGCTTTTTCCCTGATCGCTCACGCAATATAGGGAAAAAATCACTCATAATCCGTACAAACCTAGTCTGTACGGACCCCGACACCATCAAACTAAAAAAATTAAAGTGCAGGACATTATGGAGGTTACCTAGGCATGATATCGCTAATCCTTGGTCCTTAGGATGACCGCAACGGCAAGAACTACTATGCATAAGCTTCTAAACTCTCAAGAACTCAGAAAGTACAAATGAATTGAATTAGGGCCATATTCACCCATATATCGCCCTTTTCAAAAACTTGGGAGGACCATAACGAGAGATCAGAAGGTCTGTTCTCTGAACCGTAAACTACACCATGATCAGCACTCCATAACGAATAGAGGCGATGCCACACATTCACACCCCCGAAAAAATAAATTTTTAGTGCCGGCAGGTATGCCCTCTCTCATCTTCTTTTTAAAGCTCGTGACTTTCAATAATATTTGATAAAGAAGATGCTTTCACTTGAGGTAGTTGTTTTTGCAGGAAAGCTCACAAACCATCCACAACTCCATCTACTGAAAGTTCCATAGTAGCTATCATTCTGCCCACAACATGATAGAGTCCCAGTAAACTCTGTATATCCTGACATCATTTCTCCATAAAAAATAAACCATAGGGTCCTCATATCCGACCATGTTTATCATCACCTCACCCTGCACATGATAAACATCCTCATTGGTCAATATAGCCTCCCTTCCATGGTGTTCGTCACCCACATTAGACCATATATCACAGCAAAAGTGATGCCATGGCCATACCACTTTAATACAGGAAGCACCTCATGCCCATCCATTCACCATGCATAAGGTCAAGTTTATCATACAAGCTAAAACCCCCTTCTCAAACGATCAGGTTGTACAAGAAGATCAAAAGTGCACTACCGTGTCTCACATTTGGCCCACCATACCTCCACCAACATAATCCCATCTTTGATAATTTTTCATCTGCTTCATCAACCCCACACATGAGACCAACCAATGGGAACCCCACCCTCAGCAAAACACCTTCCTCACAACATCAATGAGCGAACACTTTCATGTTTTGGGGTACCCGTCTCTGTGCTCTGTACAAACCAAACCCCATTATTTTATTCTTTTGGTAAGTTTACAAAGACCGCAAATGGTGCAGTACGTCCCCTCATCCTCTCATCCATATTTTTCTCCCATGTTAGTAGTCCCTGAACACCCTTGGTCAGAGCATTACACCCCCACGCACAAGCTACCATGACATTCATAGGCAGTTTATACCCACCCTGGAATTCCTACCGACTCCAGGGATTTCCCCATCAGAAATGACTATGACTGTCGCTAAGATGCTTAGTATACTCTGACCTTGGGCCACTGAATCCCCATCATTATTTTTCAGTCACCCCTTGCCAACATGCCTATGTTAAACCCATCACATCTAGGTCCCCGACCCCTCACGTCGACAACCCCTCATTCAGTTGAGGCTTCCTTTTTGTCGACTTCGACACCTATTTTCCAAAAAGGAAGCGATACCTTGGATTATCCCTCTTCATAAAAGGGGCATCCTTGGGTGGCACTATGGGAGACATCATTTCCCATAGATTTCATCGATCCTCTTTACATTCGACTACAAAAAAATGTTTCATGTCAAGATGATATCATACCTTACAACCATTGCACTTTGATCAAATTCATTGAAGACCCGTGCCTCCATAAGCATCTCTTTCAGTAATGCTTACACGGGAAGGTCCCAACCGGCACCTATGCGTATAATGTGCAACTATATGCCATACCAATTTTAAGCATATGGGTACCATATTCCACCTATTTTCAAAGAAAAAATGCCCTAGAGGGCGTCAGCAGTCGTCGTCAGCAACCACCAGATCACTACCATATCAGTGATACAGACAGAACATATATCTGTCAAATAGAATTTTTTAAATAGCCACAGCATCGCGAGCATGGGACATGCCCGCCTCGTAGAAAATTTGTATATGTATTGTATTATATTTGCTTACAGGGGTCCCTTAGGACATGGTCATTCTTGGAACTGGTGCAGTTTCCAATTCCAAGCTTCACACAGGTATCTCTCTCTCTTCACACGATATACAGAAAAGAAACTATAATGTATTTCAACTATACAGTTCTTCCTACACCTCACACATTATGGGGCAACTTTTAACACTGGAAAATCGTACAAGCAGAAGACGACATTATTTAATGTCAAGCAGAAGGATTTACATGGCTGAAAGACATTAGAGAATCTGGAAAGTATTTAAAAATCTCTAAGGTCTAAGGAAAAATCAAATTTGAGAAAGTCATAAATGCTTTTGCACGCATAATCCTTCATGAAGTGTGCCTTTGCGCGCTTTTTGACCCGATATGCACGCAATCCTGGGAGTGGAGAAATGTCACTTTCCGAGAGCACACAAGCACACTCCAAGACAATGATTTCACTTGAAGCCACCTAAGGACAACCACCAATGCCTCCTTAGACAGCAAGGGAGCACACAATGGAATATTTGTGGCACACAATGGAATCATCCCCCTCTCTTGGGTCACCATTTACAATGTACCAAGAGAGGGAAGGAGGATTTTAATTCTCCTATATAATGCCACCATGAGATGAAGAATGGGTGAACACATTGTTATGATGGCCAGAATTGCCCAAGAAATACCAGCAGTGTCTGATTCGGAGCTGAAGATAGAGGGGACTCAATTGTTGGCCATCCAACAAGTTCAGTCCACCACAGTAGAGAGAGAGGGAGACTTTGCACCAAGGAAAGCTTGGGGTAAAAATATCCTTCCATCGGGACTTAAAACCCATGTTCTAGGGGCCCTTTAGTAAGAGAATAAATTTTCATCCTTGTTTCTTACCAGCACTCAATAAAAGGGGCCAAAGAGCCACCATTCGTATTGTTGTAGATTTTTGACTCTTTTCAGAGCTCGTGTTTATTTGTTTTATTTTTAGTTTATTTTTAGTTTATTTATGCATGCTATTTCTCTATCTAGTATGCTTATGATTATAGCTTGTTCCACTAACTTTCTTGACTCCACTTCTTTTTCTGCCTGTTACCAATAACTTAAGTGGTGTTGTAGACGCTACAACACCCTCCAAAATTTCACCGTTTTTAAATTTTTGAGCCCCTGAGCTTTGAAAATTGGATTCAAGCCTGAAATTTGGTACTTCAAAAGCCTTAGATCGCCAAGTCATAGAATAGGTCAATTTCCCCGACAAGCAACATAGCGACCTTGCGACCCATCAGGTCGCCAAGGCGTGAAGTCGCATATCACACTCAAAACTAAACAATCGCGACCCTGCGACCCTACAACCTCGCGACCCCTAGGTCGCAAGGTCACAGGGTTGCGGGGTCACACATCTCATCAACGCGGCCTCATTGCGACTTTGCGACTTCATTTATTGCCCACACACGCGACCTATTTATATATAGAAGGGTCACATAGGTCGCATTACACCCTCGCGACGGAGAACAAAAACGCTACTGACAAGCCAACTAGAGCGTGTTTTTCTCGGGTAAGTTGCCTGATCCTCCTGCTTTTTCCTTCTTTTCTAATTGTTGCCCTCTGCCCCCTCAGCTTAGCCTATTAAAACCATAATCTACCCACTATTGAGACCCAGTTGGTAAAACTTACACTCCCCTCTTAGTATCCTCACTCTATTAGTCTCATCCAGAACCCTGTTGATGAAGATAACCATTCTCCCCTTTGTCAGTCTCTTCCTCAATTTTTACTTACCTTTGATGTGTTACTTTTCCTCCCTTTTCCCTCTCTCACTCTAAGTGAAAGAAGGATAAAGGATCGCGTCACCATGGAGAATCATCCGCCCAGACCTAGTGCGACCTGCGACCCCCACGACCTTGCGACCTCGGTCCCCAGTTGCTAATTTTTCAAGTCACATATCGCTAAAAAATCAAAGTGTCGTGACCTTGTGACTCAGCGACCCGGTGACCCGGTCGCAAGTCGCTAAGTCGCAGGGTCGCATCCTCATAAAACTTTAAACCAGTGCGACTCAGCAAACTCGCGACCTAGTCGCAAGTCGCCAAGTAGCGAGGTCGCTTTTCTCTGAGGTTTTAAACCAGTGCGACTCAGCGACCCAGGGGAGAGGTCACTAAGTTGCAGGTTCACCCCTTTTCTTGACTTTAGTTGGGCATAGGTAAAAGCAGTTTAAGAATTTATTAACATGGCATATGTCTTATCATGGGATTGTTTTATGAACATGCCAGGGAACCTCGAAGCAGAGCTAGAGTGCGTTTTTGTCTCCTCAGCCTCAAGTGATATGGGGCCTCCTTCAGTTCGCATAAAAAACAAGATTCCGGAGATATAAATCTCAGAGGATGAAATACCTATGTCTCCTCCCCCTACCTATGGAGATACCGCATGCATATTCGGCAAAGGAGAGAGCATGAATTGGTATCAAGTGTACCAAGAATTTGCAAGACCTGAATTTCCAGAAGACCTCCCAGACCGGAAGGTATATGTTCAAGTAAAGAGATCAAAGCTTCACTATGCAGGAGCCCACCCACCTATATTTACATGCGCTGAGCTCATCGAATGGATCTTACAAAAGGTCGACCCCAGGTTCTGGGTGATTCGGGATCACGAGGGGAAAGCATTTTATAATATGAAGGGACAAGATGATGAGTTCTATTACGCACTTCTCACCTGAGAGCAGACATTCATAGAGGAATGGGCCACTACTCATGCAGTTCCCATATCCAAAACCTTGAGAGGATGGTGGGAAGAACCAGAAAATTTCAAGGTCAAGAAGGACCAGGAGTATCAGGTAGCAGGTCTTAGGAAATTCTACAAGCTCGTGGTAGCTATGCTGTGTAGGCTATACGTCTGTCCTGATGCCACCACTTTCAATGACTCTTGGGTATCTCTTATGTACTTTGTTACCGTATACGACACCTATTTCAATTGTGCCGGCTTATTGATAGCAACCCTAAAAGCAAACATATCCTCAGCACTAGCACCCAAGGAGGGGTATGCATCGGAATTTTACATGGCCTCCTATCCGTTAGATGCAGTTTGTGCAAGGTGCCATTTTGAGGGATGGGTACACAACTGGGATCAGGAGCGTGCTTTCCCAATACACAAGGAGCTGCAGGTATTTTGGGACTCCAAATATAAGTAGGATATAAAGCCAATCTCACACAGTTTCATCCCTGCACTCTACGGGAAATTGTTTAGTAAAGATACCCCGTGCATGTCCTGGTGGGCCATGGAAACAATAACCAAAGTGGCACATTGGTTCCTTTTATAGAAGGCACCTTCATCCGAGTCTTCAGATCACTTAAGGCTCCCCATGCACTGCCCCGATTCGTCACTGACCGACTACTACTTCTGGAAACATGTTTCCAAATGACAATCATCTTTTCAAAGGTTCTTACTAAATGTAAGAAGAAGCCATGGCCCACTCTGCCACTCACTATAGGCGCTTATACGGTCAAATATTTCAGAGAAGTAGAGGCAGAGGCTGAGAAAATCATAGGATTATATCTGCCTCCCTTGGCTCATCGGACATACGATCTTGAGAGGATGATCCCTGCCCATTGAAAATGGGCAAAATTTAAATGGATCTACCAACATACTGAATTCTCAGATGAATATGGGGTAAGAAAATGGTACAATAAGGACAGGGAGATCGCTCCAGAGGATTTGACTGATCAGGAAGATCAAGATGATCAAACTTTAGAAGAAAGGATCCACGAGCTAGGAGGAGCCTCGTCTTCTCAGGCCAAGAAGTCATGAACCAACACAGGCCATAACTCTTCCACCCAACGAAAAGAGAAAGAAGAAAAATCTCAACGGGAAGTTGAGGAAAGAGCAAAAGATGAGGAGGATAAACGCAAGAAACAACTAAAGGCAGAGCAAAGAAAGACGCAGGTGGAAGATGCCCGCAAAAGAAAGGAAGAGGAGGAAGCAAAAGCAGAAGTCGAGCATCAGCTTAAAATAGAACTAGATAAGGTAGAAGTTGAATGAAAACGAAAAGAAGAACAAGATAGGGTAGAAGCAAAGCGGCAGCTGGAAGAGGAAGCAGAGCAAAAGAGAAGGGAAGAATAAAATCAAAGGTCGAGGGAAAATTCCTCCAAAGACACTGAAGGCAGTAATACACCTCCTCCTGTGACAGGGATACCGACGAAGCTGCCAGCCATCGAAGTGCCTCAAACGAATCCTACAACCAATATGTGTTTTTCACTCTTGGAACTGGGTACCTCCAAGGAGCAGGAGAAAAAAGTGTTTGATCTGACAAGACTCACCTATGACAAGTTCACACACAAAATCAGGCAGGAAAAGAGAATAATTTTAGCAAGGAATCCTGCTACACCCCTCATGGCTACAATGGAAAATGATATAGTCCTGGACACCAGGACCAATCCAGTTATGATAGCCTCAACTGATATTGTTTTCACCACGGCTACGGAGGAAAATGTGAGCAGAATGAGTAGGGAAATTCTATCCCTATAGAATAGATTACAGGCCTCCGAACAAAAGACAGCTAGATCAGAGAGAGAGAAAAAGGCACTAGAAGAAGAAGTACAATAGCTTCAGGGTAGGAATGCCCTTACTAATGAAGTACCACTCACCATTCGAAGAGAGTTGGTGACTCTAGAAGCCACCATGAGGAAAGTATACAAAGAATTGTTTACAATAAAGCAGACGGTTGCACTGCTACTGAGAGCTCAAGAAGAAACCAGAAGAGGAATGAGCAACTAAAAGAAGCCTCCACAGCCTTGGACAAAATGCTGGAATGGGTAAAAAGGTATATGCAGGCTCCAGATAATTTTCCCACGAAAGATTGGATTCACACTCAGAACGACAAGGTCCGAATACGCATGAAGGTGCAATCCAAGGAGAAGTTATTCAAATATCTGGAGAAGGTGATGACCGCTTACGAACATTTGATTAGCGGAATTGACTCAATGGATGAACTACACCACATCCCTTCTCTAGGTACACTGGGTGAAGAAAAAACTTGGGAAAAGGTGGACCAAGACATTCAGATGTTTCTGCAACTTATCAGGAAAGTCGCCGCCACTCCTGACCTTCCGGAATCACAGGAGAAATTGGTTAAATTCATCGTGACGCCAGTCTGTATTTACACCAAGCTAGCTTCTTTATCTAACCAAATCATGATCAAAAGAGAAAATCTGATCCCAAATGCTCTAGAATGCTTGCACAGGTTAAGGGAAGATACTCCGCTGATCTCTCCGGTTGCTGCACATTATCGAGCATGGAAAAATTTCCTTAAAGAGCAACAGGTAGATGTTCCTGACCTCGCAATCACTCACATGCTCCCATGATCAGGTCGCAAGTCGCACCCTACAAAAGGGGTTGCAGGTTGCATCAGCCAGGATCATGTCGCAGGTTGCAGCCAAGCACAGGGTCGCAGGTCGTTTTTTCCCTTTGGGTCGCAAAGCATGCCAACATTCGGGAAGGAGAAAAGTCAGGGCACCCAAGGGTCAATTTTTTCCTATAAATACTCCCTTCGGGGACTTGTAAAAGAGATTTTTTTGGACTCCAAAGGAGATAGAAGAGTTGTAAAGCATTGAATAGAACTTTATTTGAATGAATATAAGCATTTGTCTTAAATCCACTTTTGGATCTGATGAGAATCGATGTGTTAACACTACGAATATTTTCTCTTATATGTCTGATATCTTATGATTAACTTATCTACATTTTTTACTTATACTATTTATGCATTTCATCTCACTGAATGTGTTAATGATGGTAGGTTGTTTACCTAGGAGATGTTTGTAATTTCATTATTGACATCTATCTTATTTATGAAATCGCTTAAGGAAGTGAAGGATGTTCTTGCCAGGAAGAATTGTTTCTTCTATGGTTCGAACAGCTTTTACAAACACGACCCTAATGATATGCAGCTAACAGCATCTCCTTCGGCTGCGTGTTTTAATTCATCTCGCTATTTGTAGTGTTTTATGCTCATCGAGGATCATCGATAATTTGTCTTGTATCATCCAATAATCATATGTCCATACTTCTGCAGAGCTCATTTGTGTCCAAGAAAAGGATTATTCAGCGGTAGCCAGACCCACACCTTGGAAGGGATCCCTATCACAAACGGTTCAGAGTCTAATCGAGACTTTTTACCGGGGAGATCCCTTATTGTTGGCCGAACATTTTTTCCTGCCAACAGATTTGGCACTAGAAGGAGGGCCTGAATGGCAGGCTCCCAGCACACAAGTAACATCCCATCACAAACTCCCTAAGGAGAGATCATGCATGAAAATACCGGTCCCCCTCTTTGGAAAATTCTCAGGAAGAGGAAGCCCCTTACTATGAGGTCACCCTAGAACAGCTAACGGCCCTGCGTCCCATCACTCGAAAACTCATCAGAGGCTTGCAAAATTCTTTGGTCACTAGTTCCTTGGCTAATTCCAGAACTCCCACAGGTAACCATACTCACCAGGGAACCCTTGTCAATTCCCTACCTCAACTAGTTGGTCTTATGATCGAAGATTATGTGGATGCAGTTGAGCATAACTCTGAAGAGCCCTCGGACAGCCCTCGAGGGGCTAAAGAGGGATGCCCTGAGATTACCGAACCCTAACCCAACACTGGTCCTCAGCCAGGCCAGACTTTGAACGATAACACCCAAGCCAACAACCCACCTGGGGGGGGAGCTAGGAGGGGTCGAGGTAACAGAGGCAGGGGGGACAGAGGCCGTGGACAAGGCCGAAATGTCAACCACCAAAAGCAAAATAGATTCCCTTTTATTTAAAACTAGAGAAACATTAGAAATATAGGGATACATGGAGAAAACCAAGACATGTAGTCCCACCACGAGGGTGAGGCCTCCAGGTCTAGCATAGGTAGCGAATCCGAAAGTGAAAGGGGACATGTTTACATTCCACGCCACCAATGAGCCAGATGAGTACAACCTTTGGCTTGGATGGCCCAGTCCCCCTTAGGTATCCAAGGTCCTCTCCATGACATGCCCCGACACCCTGAAAAGCATCTCCCTAAGTTCGACCCTGAGAAAGGAACTTTAGCCGAAGACCACATTAGCAACTTCTACTTGTCTTTACAGATGATGAGAGTGCAATATGATGATGTAGCATGTCGTATTTTTCCTCACACTCTAGAAAACAAAGCTACAATGTGGTATCGGTCGCTCCCTGTTGATTCCATCCCTTCATGGGAACACTTCCGTCGTACCTTCCTATAAAAATTTTCGGAAGATAAAACCCCCTTGATGCTCCTCATAGAGCTCAGTACGCTGAAATGTCAGAAGAAGGAGAAGGTCAAGGACTTTAATCGCCACTATACTGAAAAAATTCCCTCCAAACATGGCCTTAGATGATTCCATTACCATTGACTACTACACGAGAGCCCTCCCACGGGATATTGCCGTGTTTGTGAAGCGCGAGGCCAGAGCTACCCTGGCAGTAAATTACACCACTGCCCTTGCCATCGAAAAAGACATGCTATCAATAGGTGCCCTTGACCACAAAGGTCGGGATGATCAAGAGAGCCCAATCCTCAAGTCATAAATCCAAGGACAAAAATTAGGACCCCTTTGATTTCGAAATTATCACAAAATCCCTCAAGTTGCTGACCAATGAAGTCTCCGATTTGAAGAGGAAAAACAACGATCCTGTCCTAGCCATTAAAACGCAAAAATATTTATTTAGGAAGAATAACCCTACCATGACCCGGCCCCCGTCAAACTCAAGTGCCAGCCTCAACGTTGAAGAAATCAGTAAGGACAATTTTTGTTCTTTCCATCAAGCCTCCCACTCAGAGAAAACTTGTCCCCAGTGGATTAATAGCATGAACACCGTGGTGAACCAACTTCTGGAAGACAAAACCCCCAGAGATCTAGAAGAGGAGACCATCTTGGACAACGAGGAGGCCTTCCCCCCGGATGAAGACGTAGGTTCCACTGTCCTCGCCTTTGAGGTTATCCGCAGAGAATCCTCCCTTTCAATAGCTGGGATAAACTTGGCTGACAACCCTCAGTCTAAACCCCCTTAGAACTATGGTCTAAGGAGTAAAGGCCTGGTCCCTGAACAGTCTTCTGAAGAAAAGAGGAAAGCTTTCTTAAGGAAAATTCAGCCACCTAGTGCAGAGAACCAAAACAAGACTCCGGAAAAATGTAGTCTGGCTAATCCCCAAGAAGGCTCCAAGGCTAAAGTTTCATCTGCTTCCCCTAAAAACTCTGTTGAACTTGCCTCACATGCAGATTCTAGATATAACATTATCGAGGATATGAAGAAGACCCGGGCCAATATCTCTCTCTACGAGCACGCTCGCATTGCCAACCAACGAGACCTTATCCTCAAAGCCTTTTCCAATCTACCGGCAACCAAATCCGTAAGCATCACATCTGCCCAAACTGCTGCTAGTCCCCAATCCATCGTAAATGTCGTAAACACAAACTCTAGGGGATCCACACCACCTTTCCTACTATCCTTAGAGATCTTTAACTTCAATGTCCATAATTGCCTCGTCGATTCTGGTGCATCCACGAATGTTATGCCCTTATCCGTATGCAAGAAGTTAAACATCTGCCCTGAGAAAACTGATGCCAGGATCATCCAACTCGACAAATCTCAAGTCCCTGCAGTATGAAAATTAAATAATGTCATCATCCGCCTATCCTCCAATTCCAGAGTGCATCAGTGCATTGACATTGTGATCATGGATATCCCCGAGGCTTATGGTTTTCTGTTAAGCAGAGATTGGTCCAGTAATCTCCAGGGATACTTTTCCATTGATTGGTCACACCTTTGGCTCCCATACAAAGGCAGGAATAACCAAATATAGTTCGAGAGTGAGCCATACATGAAACATACCGTGACCGACCTAGATGCAACTAACGAACCAGTCAGTTTCACGCAAGAAGAGCTCGGTATGTGTTTCTTAGAATCCATTCTTGGGTGCTATCAAACTCCCTAATCTCTGGTAACTCAGGACGTCCAGTCTGAGATGCCACTGGCCATTGAAAACCACTCCGCCTCAACCAGGGGCCTATTAGAAACTGCTACTCCGAGGAGTTCCTCAATGTGCTCGGATACCCCCGACAAATCAAAAGATGAAACATGGACCTTGTACTATGACGGTTCCAAAACCCAAGATGAGGTTGGCGCTGGTTGTATCTTGCTAGACCCTGAGAAGAATAAATTTCTAATTTCCTATTGGTTAGAGTTCCAGTGCACGAATAATACAGTAGAGTATGAGGCATTGTTACTCGAGCTCCAAAAGGCCATAGATCTAAAAGTTTTTTGTTTAAAGGTAATTGGCGATTCTGAGATTATCACTCGACAAGTACGTAACACCATCCATTGCTTGTCTACGCATCTGAAGGGTTACCAGCAAGAGGTATGGCATTTAATTTATGCTTTTGATGCTTTTGGTATTAAATCTGTACTTAGAATGCATAATTCTGCAGCCGATACACTTTCCAACGCCGCCACTAGGTTCACCCCACTTAGAGATGGATTTACTATTGAAGTTATTTACAAGCCATCCATCCCAGATAATGTTACTAATTTTCGTGTTTTCAATGATGACCAACAGGTACTAGATTTATGCTCAATACAGACGTATTGAAAGATGCGGTTATATAAGAATAGGACCATGATCGAGCTTTGCAGGAAGAACTATGAGAACAGGAAGGAAATCCCATACCCAAAGGGGTCGTGTCACTCGAAAGGTTATTTGACCTCCAGAACCATTTCCAAGGGCCCCCAAATACTAAGGTTCATACTTCCATGTTAGCACACTGATAAATTAACCTCGGGACAGACAAGGATCCCAAGCTTGTCAATCTGGGTAATGAGTGCACCCCTCAGGAGAAACAAGAATTCACCGAATTATTTAAGAAATACCGAGATGTGTTTACCTGGACATATGATGACCTTCTACCTTACGATACTCAGATCATCTAGCACGTCATAACCATGAAGGAAGGAATGAGGCCGTTCCAATAGAAACTGAGGAAAGTACACCCAGCTTTAGAACCGATGATCCAAAAGGAACTAAAGAAGCTTTTGGATGTGCAGATAATTTTCAAAGTTAGGCATTCCACCTGGGTATCGAACTTGGTCCCTATTCGCAATAAATCCAGTGAAATCCATTTGTGCATCGACTTCAGGAATTTGAACAGAGCCTCTGACAAGGACAACTACCCGGTCCCTCCTATGGAGCAAATCGTTCAAGCAGTATCAGGGTCATAAATGTTTTCTCTATTGGATGGGTTTTCAGGGTATAATCAAGTACTAGTGACTGAGCTCGATCGGCTCAAAACCACATTCAGTACTAAATGTGGAACGTTCACCTTCAAACGCATGCCCTTTGGCCTAATTAATGCCGGCGCCACCTTCCAGAGAGCTATGGACATCACCTTCAAGGGACTCATTGGGAAAATTGTGGTAGTATACCTTGATGATGTCACCGTGTTTTCAAAGCACAGATCTGACCACCTACACCACCTCAAGTAGATTTTTGAAAGGTGTCAGAAATACGGGATCTCTCTGAACCCAAAGAAAATCATTTTCGCCATCACTGAAGGAAACTTGTTAGGGAACATAATAACTCGATATGGCATATTAGTGGACCTAGAACGTGCGAAATTCATCGCTCAAATACCACCCCCAAGTGGTAAGAAAGCTATGCAGTCCTTCCTTGGAAAAATCAACTTCGTCCGAAAGTTTATGTCAGATTTTTCCCAAATCGTGAAACCATTGCAAGGCATGATTAAGAAAAACGCAAATTTTAAATGGAACCCTCCTGAGAAAGAAGCATTCAATAACATCAAACGAGCCATCGCAGAAGCACACGCTCTTCATAGTCTGAATTTCAACAAAGGCTTTATCTTGTATACCTTTGCCTCAGATTCATCTTTGGCAGCCGTCCTCACTTAGAAAGATGACAACAATAACGAGCGACCTATATCATTTATGAGTACTATATTACAAGGCACCGAGCTGAATTATCCGGATATTGACAAAAAAGCTTACGCAGTATGCAAGGTGGTTAAACACTACAGGCCATATATTTTGAAGAATCATGTCACAGTCTTCGTACCTCACCCGGCTGTGCGCTCACTATTCGTACAGCAAGAGCTGGGCGAGAGACGAGGCAACTGGATGACATGCCTCCAAGAGTATGACCTGGAATTCAAGCTAGCACACACTATAAAGGGCCAAGGATTGTGTCGTATGGCCGCAGAGACAGTAGACTCACGGAGCAGTGAGGAAAAAAATTCGGAACACGAGATCGATATGTATCAAGCTGATAGCACAGCCCCGCAGGATACCTTTTCTTGGTACGTAGATCTCCAGCAATATCTGAAACACGGCACCATGTGGCCGACTTTGACTACCTAGTAGAAGCATGCGTTGAGATTGAAAGCTGTATCCTACCAGCTGGTGCAGCGTAGGTTGTTTTGCAAAAATCACAGTGGTGTCTTGCTACACTGTTTGGAGTATGATGAGGCACAGAAAGTGTTGGCAGAACTCCATGATGGTCCCGCAGGCGGACACTATGTAGGGGATACCACTGCTCACAAGATCATGCGTACCGGTTTCTATTGGCCTACTCTGTTCAAATATGTGCACGCCTATGTTAGGAAATGTAAACAATACCAAAAGTTCGCAAATAGAGATATACGGCCTTTAGCCCCGTTACAGTCTGTCATAGTGGAAGAACCATTTCAACAATGGGGGTTGGATCTGATTGGGGAAATCTTGCCGCACTCTTCCAAGCAACATAGATACATCCTCACTGCCACAGACTACTTCGCAAGGTGGGTTGAAGCGATACCGTTGCGTCAGGTCAATGATCAAGAGGTAATAGCCTTCATCGCCCAATGCATCATGACCAGGTTTGGTGTTCCAACCTCCCTTGTTTTTGATAATGCAACATATTTCTCATCATTGAAATTATATGATTTTGCTCTATAAAATGGTATCGTACTTAAACACTCTGCCAACTATTACCCTCAAGGAAACGGGTTAGCCGATTCAACCAACAAGAACCTAATCCACATCATCAAAAAGACTTTGTTGTCCCAACAGCGAAATTGGCATAAGGCGCTCCACAACGCCCTTTGGGCTGATCAAGTCACGCCCAAACCTTCCTTGGGTACCTCCCCATTCTTCCTTGTATACGGAAAAGAAGCTATCCTTCCCCCCAACTTGTCTCTCCCGGCCCTTCGATTATCTCAAGAGACCCATGGCACTCGTTGCCCTACTTTACAATCTCGTATAGACACTCTGCTGAAACTCGAGGAGGAAAGGCAAAAAACCCGGGGAAAATTCGCCATCCACGAGAGTCGGATAAAACGATGGTTCGACAAGAAGTCGGCCGGAAACAAAGCTTTCGAAGTAGGTGACCTTGTCCTCAAATGGGATAAAGCTCATGAAGATAAGGGAAAGCACTCCAAGTTCTAGGCATTATGGACAGGCCCTTTCCAGATCAAAGAAAAGGTCGGCTCTCACACTTACAGGCTACAAACCCTTGAGGGGAGGATTGAGGTCCTTCCCGTTAATGGGCACGACCTTAAGCACTACTTCACCTGACATCTCCTTGGGGCCGTCACCGTACCCTGTACCATATTTTGTCTTGTTTTCTATTGTTCTTTACCATTTATGCTTTCAATAAATCTCTTGCTTCATGCAGGCTCTCATTAACCTTCTTTTTCCTTTGGAATCTCAAATTGAGGTGGGGGATGTAGAAGTTACTCAATTGGCATACTAAGTCGGAATCTATGCTGGTGAAGAATCTCCCCTCCCCCAGAATGCAAAAGTGGCACAAGCTTACCTGTGATAGGCACCCAATGGCGAGAACATGACTAAGTCCCTCTAACCAAAACGTAGTAGCTTACCTAGTATGCTGGCTCAAGGGACTGCTGTGCAAAAGGAAAGTTTCGGTTGAATCGGTTACGAGACGGGAAGAAAAGGAGATAGCCTTAGGTGATGAACTGATATCTGGGAAAACCCTAAGTCCTCATATAGACCGGTAGCAACCTCTCTCACAAGAAAAATAATTTGGGATCCCTCATCCACCCAGGAAATAATTGCCACATTAATAAGTGCCTTGAGCACAGAAAATAACTGCCTTGAGCACATTTTAATAAGTGCACTCATCACATGAATAAAGGGTAAAGGATTGAGAAAGGCTTCCTGCACAGAGAGGCGATGGGAAGACTCCATCGGGGTACTGACCAGGCTCGCTGGCAGCAGAGCAACATCCGTGACTCCTAGGCAGTTACTCCATCGGGACCATCAGGTTCACTGGAAGCGGAGCAACACAATGAGGACAAAATAAACTATACTGGATCTTGGAAATCCTTGAGGTTACTCCAACCTTTTCCGTCCAGTCTCCAAGAATAAAAACACGGTAAACTAGCACCCAGGGGCAGGCAGATAGGAGGAGCAAACGTGCAAGGCTCGAAGACGAAAGTAGTGGGACCCACAGGGTGGAAGGAACAGTATGCTAAAACCACCTGCCCCCCTCAAGATGAAGCACTGGCAGAGATTCTGTACCCTACCAGTGAATCGCCATTTGTTGTAGCCGCTACAACACCCTCCAAAATTTCACCCTTTTTAAATTTTTGAGCCCCTGAGCTTTGAAAACTAGAGTCAAACTTGAATTTTGGTCCTTCAAAAGCCTTAGGTTGCCAAGTCGCAGAATAGGTCAATTTCCCCGACGAGCGATCTAGCGACCTTGCAACCCATCAGGTCGCCAAGTCGCGAAGTCGCGTATCACGCTCAAAACTAAATAATCGTGACCCTGCGACCCTCCAGCCCCGCGACCCCTAGGTCGCAAGGTCGCAGGGTCGCAGGGTTGCACATCTCATCAACGCGGCCCCGTTGTGACTTTGCGACCTCATTTATTGCCTGCACGTTCGACCTCTTTATATATAGAAGGGTTGCATAGGTCGCATTCCACCCGCGCGATGGAGAATAAAAATGCTTCTAAGAAGCCAACTGGAGCGCATTTTTCTCGAGTAAGTTGCCTGATCCTCTTTCTTTTTCCTTATTTTCTAATTGTTTCCCTCTGCCCCCTCATCTTAGCCTATTTAAACCACATTCTACCCACTGTTGAGACCCAGTTGGTAAAACTTACACTCCCCTCTTAGTATCCTGACTTTGTTAGTCTCATCCAGAACCCTGTTGATGAAGTTAACCAACCTCCCCTTTGTCAGTCTCTTCCTCAATGTTTGCTTACCTTTGATGTGTTACTTTTCCTCCCTTTTCCCTCTCTCGCTTTAAGTGAAAGAAGGATAAAGGACCGCGTCGCCGTGGAGAATCGTTCACCTAGCCCTAGTGAGACCTGCGACCCCACAACCTTGCGACCCCCGCGGCCTTGTGACCTCAGTCCCCGGTCGCTAAGTCGCCAAGTCACGTATCGCTAAAAAATCGAAGTGTCGCGACCTTGCGACTCAGCGACTCGTAAACCCGGTCGCAAGTCGCTAAGTTGCAAGGTCACATCCTCATAAAACTTTAAACCAGTGCGACTCAGTGACCTCGCGACCTAGTGGCAAGTCGCCAAGTTGCGAGGTCACTTTTCTCTGAGGTTTTAAACCAGTGCGACTCAGCAACTCAGCAACCCAGGGGAGAGGTCGCTAAGTCACAGGTTCACCCCTTTTCTTGACCTTAGTTGGGCAGAGGTAAAAGCAGTTTGAGCATTTATTAACATGGCATCTGTCTTATCATGGGATTGTTTTATGAACATGCCAGGGAACCTCGAAGCAGAGCTAGAGTGTGTTTCCATCTCCTCAGCCTCAAGTGATATGGGGCCTCCTTCAGTTCGCAGAAAAAACAAGAGTCCAGAGATAGAAACCTCAGAGGATGAAATACCTATGTCTCCTCCCCCTACCTATGGAGATACCGCATGCATATTCGGCAAAGGAGAGAGCATGAATTGGTATCAAGTGTACCAAGAATTCTCAAGACCTGAATTTCCAGAAGACCTCCTAGACCGGCAGGTATATGTTCAAGTCAAGAGATCAAAGCTTCACTACGCAGGAGCCCACCCACCTATATTTCCATGCGTTGAGCTCATCGAATGGAACTTACAAAAGGTCGACCCCAGGTTCTGGGTCATTCAGGATCACGAGGGGAAAGCATTTGAAAATATGAAGGGACAGGATTCTAAGTTCTATTACGCACTTCCCACCCGAGAGCAGACATTCACATAGGAATGGGCCACTACTCATGCAGTTCCCGTATCCGAAACCTTGAGAGGATGGTGGGAAGAACTAGAAAATTTCAAGGTCAAGAAGGACCAAGAGTATCCGGTAGCAGGTCTTAGGAAAGTCTACAAGCTCGTGGCAGTTATGCTGTGTAGGATGTACAGTCGTCCCGATGCCACCACTGTCAATGGCTCTTGGGTATCTCTTATGTACTTTGTTACCATATATGACACCTATTTCAATTGGGTCGGCTTATTGATAGCAGCCCTCAAAAAAAACATATCCTTAGCACTAGTGCCTGAGAAGGGGTATGCATCGAAATTTTAAATGGCCTCTCTATCTGTTGGATGCAGTTTGTGCAAGGTGCCATTTTGAGGGATGGGCACACAACTGGGATCAAGAGCATGCCTGCCCAATCCACAAGGAGCTGCAGGTATTTTGGGACTCCAAATATAAGTAGGATATAGAGCCAATCTCACACAGTTTCATCCCTGCACTCTACGAGAAACTGTTTGGTAAAGATACCTCGTGCATGTCCTGGCAAGCCATGGAAACAATAGCCAAAGTGGCACACTGGTTTCCTTTTTTAGAATTCACCTTCATCCGAGTCTTCGGATCACTTAAGGCTCCCTATGCACTGCCCCGATTCATCACTGACTGAATACTACTTCAGGAAACATGTTTCCAAATGACAACCGACTTTTCAAAGCTTCTTACTAAAGGTAAGAAGAAGCCATGTCCCACTTTTCCACTCACTATAGGCACTTATACGGTCAAATATTTCAGAGAAATAGAGGCGAAGGCTGAGAAAATCAGAGGATTCTGTCTGCCTCCCTTGGCTCACCGGACATATGATCCTAAGAGGATGATCCCTGCCCATTGCAAACGGGCCAAATTTAAATGGAGCTACCAACATACTGAATGCCCAGCTGAAGATGGGGTAAGAAACTGGTAAAATAAGGACAGGGAGATCGCTCCAGAGGATTTGACTGATCAGGAAGATCAAGATGATCAAACTTTAGAAGAAAGGATCCACAAGCTAGGAGGAGCCTCGTCTTCTCAAGCCAAGAAGCCCTGAACCAAAATGGGCCATAACTCTTCCACCCAACGAAAAGTGAAAGAATAAAAAGCTCAACGGGAAGTTGAGGAAAGAGTAAAAGAGGAGGAGGATAAATGCAAGAAATAGCTAAAGGCAAAGCAAAGAAAGAAGCAGGCGGAAGATGCCCACAAAAGAAAGGAAGAGGAGGAAGCAAAAGCAGAAGCTGAGCGTCAGCTTAAAGTAGAACTAGATAAGGTATAAGCTGAACACAAATGAAAATAAGAACAATATAGGGCAGAAGCAGAGTGGCAGCTAGAAGAGGAAGTAGAGAAAAAGAGAAGGGAAGAATAAAATCAAAGGTCGAGGGAAAATTCCTCCAAAGACGTCAAAGGCAGTAAGACACCTCCTCCTGTGACAGGGATACAAACGGAGTTGCTAGCCATCAAAGTGCCTCAAACGAATCCTGCAACCAATATGCGTTTTGCACTCTCGGAACTGGGTACCTCCGAGGAGCAGGAGGAAGAAGTGTTTGATCTAACAAGAATCACCTATGACCAGTTCACACACAAAATCAGGTAAGAAAAGAGAAGATGTTTAGAAAGGAATCCTACTACACCCCTCACGGCCACAACGGAAAATGATATAGTCCTAGACACTAGGACCAATCCAGTTATGATAGCCTCAGCTAGTACTAATTTCTCCATGGCTACGAAGGAAAATGTGAGCAGAATGAGTAGGGAAATTCTATCCCTATAGAATAGATTACAAGCCTCCGAAAAAAAGACAGCTAGATCGGAGCAAGAGAAAAAGGCACTAGAAGAAGAAGTGCAATAGCTTCAGGGTAGGAACGCCCTTACTAATGAAGTACCACTCATCGTTCGAAGAGAGCTGGTGACTCTGGAAGCCACCATGAGGCAAGTATACGAATAATTGTTTCTAATAAAGAAGACGATTGCACCTCTACTAAGAGCTCAAGAAGAAACCAAGAAGAGGAATGAGAAACTAAAAGAAGCCTCCACAGCCTTGGACAGAATGCTGGAATGGGTAAACATGTATCCGCAGGCTCCAAATACTTTTCCTAAGAAAGATTGGATTCGCACTCAGAACGACAAGGTCCAAATACGCATGAAGGTGCAATCTGTTGGGGTTCCTATGTTTTGGCAAATTTGGCAATACCAAAAGATAAGACAACATCAAAACCACTTTGGGACCTCAGGATCTATCCCTCCTGGTTCCAGAGAGGGATCTCTCTATAAATGCAAAGGTATAGGTCTTTGAAGTTCAGTTTAAAGGTATTAGGCTAGTTATACGGCACAAGGTTTGTTTTGTTTTGTTTGTTTGTTTGTTTGTTTGGTTATTGGGAAACGTGAAGGAAGGGTTCAATACAAGACAAAGGGTGAGAAAAGAGGGTTTTAGGCAAAGGAGAGATACTTAAGAGAACACTCGAGATCATTGGGCAATGGAGTCATAAAAGGGTTTACTTGCTATTCAGTATCCAAGGCTTTCAATTGTGCTAGTCATCTAAAACGGTGGATCTTTTAAAGATGATAGTGTGGTATGAAAAGGTAAGGAAAGAAGGTGAATGACAAGGAAACCTCCAAGGTGACCACTTAGGAAGAAAATATAGGGACAGGACATGCCTTAAACACCTATGATCAAACTCCTAAGAGGCTAACTCTTTAGACAACAAGAAACACTTAAGATTTAAACACAAAGGTGAAGCCTAAGATCAGAGAAAGGCTTTGAACTTTCAATGCTTCGACATTCAACTTAAGGGAACTTAGAAAGGTTCAATTGATTGAGAAAGACCCTAGTGCGGTAGAATCAGCATTCTAAACTCCCAGTATCCCCATTCTTTCAATTAAAACTAGACAAGAACATCTAAGAACAGATTCATAAACTCATACATCAGTTAGCAGTGAATGAAAGCTACTACACTGGTTAAATTATCTTGAATTAGTTCTCAGATAGCACAATCAGTAGAAAACATATAAGATAAGAAGAGCGGGAGCATTAGGGTACCATGCAAGGGTATATCCTAAGCCATATTTTTTATTCTTACCAGAGAAATGAAATGTAATGGAATTACAGAAGGAAAACAGAGACAAAGATAGAAACATCACCGTTGCTTTAAATCAGGATCCAAAGAAATGTGCTTGTCATATTAAAGAGCAACACCATTCATATAAAACATTTTCCAACAGCTTGACATTCAGTCTGAAATCATCTCCTCAACCTATTTTACAACTTTACACACAGAACTATATCTCAAGAGAATCAGCTTACAATCCACAGATATCCGATCAACAACCAACAATGTGTTTTTTCTTGAGTTCTTATAGCTGAAAGGGAGGCAGAGGAGGTAGATGAAACACTAAATGAAACATTAAAGAAGAAGTAGAAGAAGATGGCTTGAGGCCCATTCTGTCTTAATATCTATGCATTTATCTTCAGTACTCTTTGGATAAAAGAGTGGTCTTCGACAGGCTGATAGTAACTCTGGGTATGTTCTTTGATGTACTTCCTGTTGTAGTACTCTGTAGTACTCTGGTGATAATAAAAAGGTAGATAAATGACTTCAGTTCTGCAATACCGCATAAAAAATGCTTTGGTAACTTTTAGGACTTTCTGTCAGAGTGGAGATCTTCTCAGGAGCTCAATGTATAATAGAAAACAGTATGGGAACTTGTCCATTTCATGGGAAATAACCGTCTGCTGATGTGTGACACTGATAACATTGTTTTCTATGCTTTAGGCCTCATTAGGCCTTCTGTGTTAATCACGAGGTCTTCAATCTGGTACTTCAGCTCTTTAAACATTGAATTAAAGCTTAAAATCTTCAATTACAGGCTTTAAACCTCCTTAATTCTTCACTGAATCTCTTTTCCGCTTCTATGACTGTCTCTATCTACGAATTTGCAGGGCTTATGGTGCTGGAGGTTTAAATGGAGTTAATACACTTGATTTGGATAAAATATGCGTTTAAAACCCTCTCAGGAGTCTTCCTGCAATCTCCGGCTCTGATAAAACTTCATCGGCGCTACTGTGTCACTAACAGTGACTATGTAGAACAGAACGGTTTTCACCGTCTATATTCCCTGCAAAAACACACAAAAATGTTAAGGAATCCAAGCAGGAGTGGAGGTGAATTCTGTGGAAGACTGTGGGAACGGCAGCGCATACATGGTGGAAATGGTGGATGCAGTGGAAGACGACTGAAAAATGCAGTGGAACGGTGAAAAACTGATCTGATGGAGGTTTGGTGGAGGAATGCTCTTGAATCGTTAGATTAGATCTGGTGGTGTTAATGGACGGCGGTGATCAACTGACGGAGTGACTTTGGAAGGTAAGACGGATATATTAAACCTTAACGTTATAACGCCAAAGTCCAATGTTTGGGCAGAAGAAATGAAGTTTAATGTAAAACATTCAGTTTATACCTTTGAATGAAATACACAGGGAATGTATGAAAATGCAATGAAATGGGGCTTTAGATGGTGGGACCCGGCATGGGAGGAGGGAAATTTGGTATGGACTGTTAGATCTCAGGAAGAGATCAACGGCTGAGATGACTCGATGAAATGCTATGGTAGCGCGATGAAAAAATGTGAATGGAGAACGCGATGTAATGAGGGCCTTTGATCTGTACAAATCAACGGTCGTGATCCTTAGATAGACTTTCGGGAACAGAAGTGGGGAAGTGGTTTTTAGGATAAAAACCGTTGTTTTCGCGCTGAAAAAAGCAGAATTGGAAATTTGCCCAAAATCACGCAATATGGTCCGCCGCTTGACACGTGGCGAAATAAAACTGTCCATATCGCGTGAATTTAAAATGTTGAACTTCGGATGCCGAAGTTGCGCGATATCGATGCTGGTTGTTGTATCTGGGACTGTGAGATCCGATGGTGGGAGATGGAGCGCGATAAGGAGAGATGCGCAGTTGGTAAGGTGGGGGCCGATCAAAGGTGGTTTGAATGTGAGCCGTCTGATCAACGCGATGGACGGTCGAGATCTACAGAGGGAAAGAAAAGGTGGAGGAGTTGGTTAGTGGGCAGGAGGAAACTGAGCCGTAGGATCAAATGGGATGGGCGGCTGCGATTCAATCGGAATCAGAGGAGGCAGGGGCCAAATATTCGATGGGCTCATGAAGCGATTGCATCTGGACCATCGGATCAGCGGAAGATCGACGGTCACGATTGGATCGGAGGGTGGCCAATCGGGGAACACGGGCGGAGTGAGATCAAATCTTAGCCGTTGGTTCTTGTGGATTCAACGGCCAGGATCCAATCGGGTATTGGCTAATCGGGGAGACAAGAAGTGGCACATTTCAAAATTTCCAATTGGCGATTGGAGCAGCGCTGCGATGGCCGTCAGATTGCTTTAAGATCAACGGTGGAGATCTTCATCGGGAGTTAACAAAGGGAGGAGGCGGGGCGTGGTGAAACAGGCGTGGAACCATTAGATCTATTCAGATCAACGTCGGATATCGCTCCCGAGACTGACAGAACAAACACACCTCGCATCAGAAGTTTTCAAATATAAAAGGGGAAAAACGCATCGCAACAAACTTCCGATGTGATTAGCACTCTATGGCTTAGCGCTTGGTCTTAATGCTTGGGTTCATGGAGGGGAAGTGGTTAAGGGGCTGGCCGAAAAGGGGCTAAGCCTGTTATGAAAAATAGGTGTTTTAAAGCCAAAAAAGAGGGTTTTTAAGGCTTAATGAGGTGTTCCAGTAGGGGAATAAAGGGATTTTAAAATCAAATGAAGGAGTTCATATGATATTTAAAGGGTAATTTGGTGGTTTAGAAGACTTAGGAAGGGATTTTGGGGGTTAAAGGGGAAAAAAGGGGTTAAAATAGGGAAATTTGCAAGGATACAAAGGAGCAAATGGAGGATTTTCTGAGCATAATTTTTTCACAGACAGTGAGGATTTCTTGATGGAAACAGCAGTGAAGATATTATCAAAGGTAAAGGGCACACAGAGGCTTCAAGAATGAGATATTTTCATAGGAAATGTATCTCTTGAAGGCTCAGAAAAATATTTAACCATCTGTTTTCTTGACAAAAATTCATAGGTGGCTAACAGTGGCTCCACATGGGGATGGCATCTTCTTGAGGATGACAAGAACTTCAGAAATATTCTTTGGGAGGTAGGCCAGATGCCTGATATTTGAACCATCTTCTCTTATTTTCTTCAGCTGTTACAAACATGATGAATATTAATTCAGCAGAAAGCATTCCCCAAACAATCTACCTACCCATCCTACAGTCCTAACATTTTTTCTTCAAGGTGCATTTGAATTGGCAGACCTTCTTCATCATCCTTTATTGAAAGTAGAAAAAAAACTAGTCTAATTCTACCCTTATTCATCCATGAGACCAGATTAAACAGTTGGTCTCATAGCTTCTCTACCTAATCTAATATCTGCTAGGATTAAACTATCTAGCATATTTTTTTCTCTACATTCTACAACAGAAATTTAAAAACAGTCAAACCAGGATTAAACAGTCTGGTTTGATGTGGATCCATGGCATAAAGACAGTTGCACATGAACTGAAAATGCAGAAACTTGAAAACAAAATCTTGAAGGCTTGAAATCTTGAAACTTTGAAGCATCCTTCTTTTCTTTGTGACTCAAGTTTTGAGCTTGTTAGAGTCACTTTCTTCTTCACTTCAGCTCTGGTTTGGGCTTGTTAGAGCTGATTCTTCTTTCTTCTTTGTTGGTTCATATCTTGAGCATATTAGGACCAGCTTCTGTACTTCCTTTGGCTCAAGTTTTGATCATGTTAGAGCCAATATTTTGCACTCCATAGGTTCAAGATTTGAGCATGTATGAACCTCTCTTTCTCTCTTTTTTGAAACATTTTCTCTTTTTCTTTGAAAACAAAACATAGCAATGGTATTTACAATGGAAATGGAAACTGTAAACTCAAAATAAGCAGTAGTAATGCTTGAGAATCCTGCCAATGACAGGACCCCCAAACAGATTTGTACCATCTAGTTCTTGCAGAAAAAAGGCATTTGGACCAATGGTGGATTGGATGATGTAAGGACCCTGCCACAAACTGTCAAATTTGCCATGCTTTCCTTTGTCTTCTCTCCTAGAGTCCCACTTTAGAACCTTATCTCCAATTTTGAAGTCACAAGCTTTTGTTCTTTTGTCAAACAACTTCTTTATATTTTCCTACACTTTCAGAGATCTGTTATAGACTTCTTCTCTTGTCTGTTGGAGATGTATTTTTTGATTTATCCTCCTTACCATATTGTCCTCTTCTGTCTGAATTTCTTGGACTAGTCTAATCACTGGTACCCCTAGGCTGGTAGCAAACACTGCCTCTGTTCCATAAACAAGCTGATATGGTGACATTCCAATGGATTTCTTTGTTGTTAGCCTATCAGCCCACAACGCATGCACTAACTTGTTATGCCATGATTTCTTATTCTCTTCAAGCAGCTTTTTGATAATGGTCACCAAGCTCTTGTTTGATGATTCAGCTAACCCATTACCTTGTGGGTAATAAGCAGTTGAATGACCGAGTGCTATCTGATACCTATGAAAAAAATCAATCATTTTCTTGGATCCAAAAGCAGCAGCATTATCAGTGATTATCTTTCTAGGGCAGCCAAACCTAGAGAGGATGTGATCTTCAAGTAATTTAATGATAACAGAATTTGTGGCATTCCTACAATGGACGGCCTCTATCCGTTTTGTGAAGTAGTCTGTTCCTGTAAGGATCCACTTGTGTTGTGCAGAAGAAGTAGGGTGTATTTCTCCTATGAAATATAAGCCCTGTTGTTCAAAGGGAGCTTCAACAGTTATAGGTTGTAATGGTAAAGGGAGGAGCTTCCATTTGCCTTCAAAAATCTGGCACTTATGGAAAGCAATTATCATTTTGTGGATGTCATTGAAAAGTGTAGGCCAGTAATAGCCAGCCCTGAGTATTTTGTTAGCAGTGGCTTTCCAGTTTAAATGGCCTCCACACTCTCCTGCATGGAACTCCTGTTTGATCCTCTCTGCTTCAGTTTCAGGCAGACATTTAAGCAGCAAACCATTTGCATTTTTCCAATATAAACATTCATTTAGTATGAAATATTTTTTGGCCTTTAACTTTAGGAATCTGGCCTTAGTCTTTGATAAATCAGGAGGGGCATTGAGGTTTGTGAGTACATACAGGATATCAAAATACCAAGGGGAGTTTTTAAATTTTTCTTCCACAGTAGAATCGGGCAATCCTTCATGTTCATCCAAGGCCTCTACCATGTTTATGTCAAGGGCTTGCAATTTATATTAGGCCATTAGTTGAGCTAAGCCCTGACCTTTGATAAATTTTGTGGGTTTTATTTCTAGGTCATACTCTAATATTACAGCAATCCATTTTCCCCTCTTTCCATCAGGATCTTGGGACAAAATGTCTTTAACCACTATGTTTGGCATGTAGGAAATGATGTGAGAATGCAGTATATACACCCTAAATTCTTTCAAGGCCTTTACCAAGGCATAGGCATGTTTTTCCATTATGTTATATTTCAAGGGTGCATCCCTCAGAGCTTTGCTGAAGAAGGCAATGGGCTGTTCCATTCCCTCTGGATTTTTTTGTAGTAGGACTGCAGCCACTGTATGCTCGGAGGCAAAGGAAAATATCAGGAAATCTTTTGAAAAGTCAGGGATGATTAAGACAGGTGCCCGGGTGAGTGCAAGTTTAACTAATTCAAAAGATTTTTTAGCCCCTACAATCCACTTAACCCCTACATCCTTTTTCAGCATGTTTTTCATATCCTTGAGGTGCTCAGCTAAGTTGGGGATAAACCTCCTTAAGAAGTTGATTTTCCCAATAAAGGACTGCAGTTATTTTATGTTTCTCGGGTGACCAATTTGAAGTATTCCCTCAACTCTTTTCAGATCTATCTTAATTCCCTTCTCTGATATAATATGGCCAAGAAGCTTACCTTCTTGAAGCCCGAATACAGTCTTCTTGGGGTTTAAAGACAGACCGAACCTTCTACATTTTTCAAAAACTCTTCTCAGATGTTTTAGGTGCTCCTCATCAGTCTTGGAATAGACTGTTATGTCATCTAGATAAATGGAAATGAAGTTCCCTATTTCCTCCAAAAAGGCTATGTCCATTGCTCGTTGGAAGGTCGCACCAACGTTCATTAGTCCAAAAGGAATTTTTACGTACATAAAAGTGCCCCATGGAGTGGTGAAAGATGTCTTGAGTTGGTCTTCTGGGAGTACTAAAACTTGGTTATAGCCTGAAAAACCGTCTAACAGGGAAATCCTTTTCGAGCCAACTACCCTCTGTAGGATGTGTTCCATCATTGGTAAGGGGTAATTGTCTTTAAGTGAAGCTTTGTTAAGGTTTTAGAAATTGATGCACAATCTAATCTCACTTATCTTCTTTCTCACAGCTACAAGGTTGGAAACCCAATCGGAGAACCTCACAGGCACTATAATTTCTGCCTCGTACATCTTCTTGATTTCTTTTTCAACTAGAGGTAGTTGTTTCGGGTTAATTCTGTGGAGTTTATGTCTGAAGGGCTTTTGGTTTTCTTTCAAAGGGATCTTGTGTTGTATAATGTCTGTATCATAGGCCTTTAATTCCTCGTAGCTCCAGGAAAACACATCGATGAACTCTTTAAGTAAGTCAATATATTTCTTTTTCATGTCTGCGGGCAAGGACTTAGCCAGTTTAATCATCTTAGGCTTATCCTCGGTGCCTATGTTGCATTCCTCGACATCAGAGTCTGAGTGTTCTATAGTGGTTTTCTTCGCTACATCGTCAAAATCAAAAAGGTCCTCTAAAGGTGCCAGACCTCTGGGTATATTCTTATCTTTTGACTGCAGCACCTCTATTTCCTCTTTTTTTGCATTCTTATATTCTTCGGTTGGATTTCCAAGTTGTTCAGTTAAAGTGTTTATTTCTATGTTATGTGGTGATCTTTCTTCGTCGGGGGACTCTTCACTCAGGCAGCTTTCATTGGATTTAGATTCTGAATCACATAATTCAAACCCATTCCTGCCAGTCAGGAAATCCTCTATCTGCTTATCGCCCTCAAAGACCTGCCAATATTTCTCGTTGTCTGGCACCGCAGGCCTATATTTCGTCTAAATGATGATTTTTTTGTCACTAGGTGATTTATGAAATGAACTAACTATGCAGGCTAACCCATTTGCAACAATTTTCTGACTCCTAGGAACAAACACCAGCTCATACTCTACAAATTTTTTCAGTAAATCCAAAGCATCATTTCTGTATGCTCTCAATCTAGGGTATTTAGCCGTATACTCTCCATTCACTTGTTTTATGATTAACTTAGAGTCTCCGTGTACAGCTATCCTTCAGGCTCCTAGTTTTTTCAATGGATTCAAGCCTAGGATAAGGGCCTCATACTCTGCGATATTGTTTGTGCATTTGAAGTTCAGATTGAAGGTATGACTCTCAGCGTAGTCACTCTCAGTGTTATGTAGCCACACTCCCGCTCCTGCAATCTTTCTAGTGCAAGACCCATCGAAATTCATTCTCCATAAGGGATCATTTTCAGGTTTATCATCATTTTCCTCCCTAACGTTGGTTTCATTGTTATGTTGTAATATGGGGTCTGCATCATGGCGTGGGGTGTTTTGTTCTTCATGATGTGTGAGGAGTTCAGAGGGATGACTGGTCAGCTGTTTGTAATCTTGTTCTTGTTCACTCTGAGTTTCTGATTTAGTGCACTGTCCAAAGGTTTCTTCTTTGTTTTCTTCTATGTCTAGAGTGGCCATTATGTTGAAATATATGGGCTCTACCCTATTGTTTGCATCTCTGTCTTCTAGCTCTGGCTCGTCTATGGATTCTTCGTTGCAAAGGATAAAGGAGTCCAGATCCGTGTGGACGGAGTATAGAGGTGAATTTTCATGTTTTTCAGGGCTGCTCACCATAAAATTCATTTGTGCCTCTCTATACAGTCTCCTAAGCTGGCTAAAGACAGGGATTGTGGCATATGACCCATCCATCTGCATTGTACCTTGTAGCTTGGCTCCCCATGACCTGGACAACAGCATGCCATAATTAGGTGGCACATCTGCCACCACAACATCCATAACCATGCATTTTGTTGGAATCTGGGTCAGGTTCACACACAGGTCTTTGATTAGGCCAAGGCACTTCACTCTGCTAGAGTCAAATGAATACAAATCCTTATAAGGACGAGTTATCTCTAGGCCTAACCTCTCCATAACTACCTTAGGAATTAGGTTGTGTGATGCCCCAGAGTCATGCATCGCGTTGTGAAGGATCTTGTCATGGATATTGAGGCTGATATAAAAAGGAGGTACTACCCCTTCCTGAAACTTTCCTTCTATCTTTGGGCCAAACAGAAGGGCCGGTTGGTCATCACTTAGATTGACAGTGTCACTGTTTTCACCTATATTTAAAGCTTTCAAAATTTGGCCTTTATATACATCCTGAGTGGACAGCTCAGAGAGTGGGACAAAGATTTTAATTTTAGCAATCTCACTCTCCAAATTGAAGGGAGATTGACTCTTTGTAAGACTCAACTCTGTTTTGTTAGCCACTACTTTAGTGGAAGAATCAGGGTGTTGATTCTCACTATGTACAGTGTTTGTAGTTGTTTTATCAGGAGCATTAGCTGCAATGCTAGTGCTGCTAGTTTTTTGACTTTGTTTATCAGTATTTTGGTTGTCTTTTTCTTTGTTCCTCCCAGAACTCTTAGTTGCTGATTTTTTGCTTTCAGCAGTCACCTTAGGAGTTTTCTCAGGTCTTTTCTTGATGGTAATCTCAGAAGCCTTTGTTTTGGGAGTGTCTAGGCCTTTCTTGCTTCTAAGTTCATACTGTTCTCTGACCTGCATGATGGAATTTTCAAATCCTAACCTATAATCCTCATATTCTAACCTTTCCTCATCCCATTGTGAGTGTGATGTATGATTGTCTTCTGTGGAAAAGTTGTGGATTGAGTTGTCTATTTCCACCATGTTTATCGTGGTTCCCTCAGACTCTTATATTATCCCCTCATCCTCATCAAGGAGGTTTTCTTGAAATGGGGGTATGACTTGTTGATCAGAGTCTCTCTGTCTGTTAGGAGGGTTGTTTCTCCTAAAGTTCTGATTCTGGTTATGATTTTGGTTTCTGTTCTGGTTGCTAACTTGGATGGTCAAATTTTCCACCATTTTTCCTAGTCTCTCCATGGTTTTGGCTAGGCTGTCATATTTGGCATCAGATGTGGAAGCTGATGTGTCATCCCTATATGTTACCTTTTTCTCAATCCTCATTCTGGCTCTTTTTTCAATCAGGTTTGCTTCCACACTCACTGCTCCTTTTTGCATATCTTCCAATGTGTTGTAATCTCTCTCCCTAAGCTGATAGGCCATATCAGCGTCAAAGCCTTCAGGATATTTCACTAAAGCCATTCCTTAGGGAGGTTTCATGTGTGGAGGAAGAGCGTTGTAAACACTGTTAAACCTTGTAGAATAGTCATGGACACTCTCTCTTACATTTCTTTTAAGGTTCTTGTATTCTGCTAAGATTTGGAGAGGGTTGGTCTTGACTTCCCATTTGTTTATGAAGGATTGATATAAAGAGGGAAGATCATGGATACTATTAGGAGGTAGGCCTTTAAACCACTTCTTCACCTCTCCTCCTAAACTCTGGGCAAAGATTCTCATCTTAACTGTCTCATCATCTATCTCCATATAGTCAAAGGAATCTTCCATCCTATCTACATTGTGTTGAGCTGTGGTAGACTCTTTTGCAGTGAAATGTGGGATTTTTTACTGATAATCTTTGGGTAAAGACACTAGAGGCTGTGGTAACACCAGAGGTTCATACCAGGCTGCCATGATAATGTTCTGAGGAGCTAAAGGATTGGCTTGAGCAGTAGGTATGTGGATGACAGGAATTCTAGGACTAGAAACACTCTGTTGGGCTGATTTAGGGTGACATAGCCCCAAGTTTTGAATGAAATGAATATCTGGAGGTGTAGATGGAGGAGTCTCTCTATCCCTAATGTGTTGACCACTGTGAGATGGTGAACCAGGAAGCTCAAATTCTAACTGGTCTAGAGCACTGAATGACCTAGTTTTAGGTAAACTTCTTGGTAATTCTAAGTCAAAATGAGTGTCTGATAGAGCTGTAAAGTTTTCTGGTGCAGAGTTAGCTCTATGGATGTGTCTGGAAATAGTTGGCTTTCTGGGGGTGGGAGATTTCCTAAGAATTCTCTCAGGGTTTTCAACTATTTCAGGTGGGTTTGGGTTAGGATAAGCTCTAGTATGAATGGCTCTTGAAGCCAGTATGTTTGTCTTCAGACAAAGAAGCTTAATCTTGCTTGTTAATTCTAATATGGCTGATGTTGTAATGAAGGCTAGTTTCCCAGTGGAGTCTTGTGAAAACCAAGATAATTAGCAGGCCTACTGATCACCGGTGGAATCTTTTAATCAATGAGGGACTGTGGAGCCGCCAGGTGGAAGGTTTAAAATGTTTCAAGGAGTATCACTGTCTACCGCAGTGTTTAACCACCAAAATAAGGCTATTATGGTCTTATTTGAGTTCTTAGAAGTGTTTAAAGGTGTGTTTTACTCAAGTTCCCCAACAGAGTCGCCATTATGTTGGGGTTCCTATGTTTTGGCAGATTTGGCAATACCAAAAGATAAGACAACATCAAAACCACTTTGGGACCTCAGGATCTAGCCCTCCTGGGTCCAGAGAGGGATCTCTCTATAAAGGCAAAGGTATAGGTCTTTGAAGTTCATTTTAAAGGTATTAGGCTAGTTATAAGGCACAAGGTTTGTTTTTTTTTGTTTGTTTGTTTGTTTGTTTGGTTGTTGGGAAACGTGAAGGAAGGGTTCAATACAAGACAAAGGGTGAGAAAAGAGGGTTTTAGGCAAAGGAGAGATACTTCAGAGAAAACTCAAGACCATTGGGAAATGGAGTCATAAAAGGGTTTACTTGCTATTCAGTATCCAAGGCTTTCAATTGGGCTAGTCATCTAAAACGGTGGATCTTTTAAAGATTATAGTGTGGTATGAAAAGGTAAGGAAAGAAGGTGAATGAAAAGGAAACCTCCAAGGTGACCACTTAGGAATAAAATCTAGGGACAAGACATGCCTTAAACACCTATGATCAAACTCTTAAGAGGCTAACTCTTCAAACAACAAGAAACACTTAAGATTTAAACACAAAGGTGAAGCCTACGATCAGAGAAAGGCTTTGAACTTTCAATGCTTTGACATTCAACTTAAGGGAACTTAGAAAGGTTAAATTGATTGAGAAATACCCTAGTGAGGTAGAATCAGCATTCTAAACTCCCAGTATCCCCATTATTTCAATTAAAACCAGACAAGAACATCTAAGAACAGATTCATAAACTCATACATCAGTTAGCAGTGAATGACAGCTACTACACTGGTTATATTATCTTGAATTAGTTCTCAGATAGCATAATCAGTAGAAAACGTCTAAGATAAGAAGAGCAGGATCATTAGGGTACCATGCAAGGGTATATCCTAAGCCAAATTTCTAATTATTACCACAGAAATGAAATGTAATGGAATTACAGAAGGAAAACAGAGACAAAGATAGAAACATCACCACTGCTTTAAATCAGGATCCAAAGAAATGTGCTTGTCATATTAAAGAGCAACACCAGTCATATACAACATTTTCCAACAGCTTGACATTCATTCTGAAATCATCTCCTCAGCCTATTTTACAACTTTACACACAGAACTATATCTCAAGAGAATCAGCATACAATCCACAGATATCCAATCAACAACCAACAACGTGTTTTTTCTTGAGTTCTTATAGCTAAAAGGGAGGCAGAGGAGGTAGATGAAACACTAAATGAAACATTAAAGTCGAAGTAGAAGAAGAGGGCTCGAGGCCCATTCTGTCTTCATATCTATGCATTTATCTTCAGTACTCTTTGGATGAAAGAGTGGTCTTCGACAGGCTGATAGTAACTCTGGGTATGTTCTTTGATGTACTTCCTTCTGTAGTACTCTGTAGTACTCTGGTGATAGGAAAAAGGCAGATAAATGACTTCAAGTCTGCCATACCGCATAACAAATGCTTTGGTAACTTTTAGGACTTTCTGTCAGAGTGGAGATCTTCTCAGGAGCTCGATGTATAATAGAAAACAGTATGGGAACTTGTCCATTTCATGGGAAAGAACCTTCTGTTGATGTGTGACACTGATAACATTATTTTCTGTGCTTTAGGCCTCATTAGGCCTTCTGTGTTAATCACGAGGTCTTCAATCTGGTACTTCAGCTCTTTAAACATTGAATTAAAGCTTAAAATCTTCAATTATAGGCTTTAAACCTCCTTAATTCTTCACTGATTCTCTTTGCCGCTTCTGTGACTGTCTTTGTCTGTGAATTTGCAGGGCTTATGGTGCTGGAGGTTTAAACGGATTTAATACACCTGATTTGGATAAAATATGCGTTTAAAACCCTCTCAGGAGTCTTCTTGCAATCTATGGCTCTAATAAAACTTCATTGGCGCTACTGTGTCACTAACAGTGACTGTGTAGAACAGAACGGTTTTCACCGTCTATATTCCCTGCAAAAACACACAAAAATGTTAAGGAATCCATGCAGGAGTGGAGGTGAATGTCGTGGAAGACTGTGGGAATGGCAGCGCATACATGGTGGAAACGGTGGATGCAGTGGAAGATGACTCAAAAATGCAGTGGAACGGTGAAAAACTGATATGATGGAGGTTTGGTGGAGGAATGCTCTTGAACCGTTAGATTAGATCTGGTGGTGTTAATTGACGGCAGTGATCAACTGACGGAGTGACTTTGGAAGGTCAGACGGATATATTAAACCTTAATGTTATAACACCAAAGTGCAATGTTTGGGCGGAAGAAATGAAGTTTAATGTAAAACATTCAGTTTAGACCTTTGAATGAAATACACAAGGAATGTATGAAAATGCAATGAAATGGGGCTTTAGATGGTGGGACCCGGCATGGGCGGAGGGCGATTTGGTATGGACCATTAGATCTCAGGAGTATATCAACGGCTAAGATGACCCGATGAAATGCTATGGTAGCGCAATGAAAAAATGTGAATGGAGAACGCGATGTAATGAGGGATGTTGATCTGTACAGATCAACGGTCATGATCCTTAGATAGACTTTTGGGAACAGAAGTGGGGAAGTGGTTTTTAGGATAAAAACCGTTTTTTTTGCGTGGAAAAAAGCGGATTTGGAAATTTTCCCAAAATCACACGATATGGTCCGCCGCTTGACACGTGGTGAAATAAAACCGCCCATATCGTGTGAATTTAAAATGTTAAACTTCGGACGCTGAAGTTGCGCGATATTGATGCTGGCTATTGGATCTGGGACTATGAGATCCGACGGTGGGAGATGGAGCGTGATAAGGAGAGATGCGCGGTTGGTAAGGTGGGGGTTGATCAAAGGTGGTTTGAATGTGAGCCATCCGATCAGCGCGATGGATGGTCGAGATCTGCAGAGGGACAGCGAAGGTGGAGCAGTTGGTTAGTCGGTGGGAGGAAACTGAGCCGTTGGATCAAATGGTATGGACGGCTGTGATTCAATCAGAATCGGAGGAGGCAGGGGCCAAATCTCCGATGGGCTCATGAAGCGATTGCATCTGGACCGTCGGATCAGCGGAAGATCGACGGTCATGATTGGATCGGACGGTGGCCAATCGGGGAACACGGGCGGAGTGAGATCAGATCTTGGCCATTGGTTCTTTTTGATTCAATGGCCAGGATCCAATCGAGGATCGGCTAATCGGGGAGACAAGAAGTGGCACATTTCAAAATTTCCGATTGGTGATTGGAGCAGCACTGCGATGGCCGTCGGATTGCTTTAAGATCAACGGTGGAGATCTTCATCGGGAGTTAACAAAGGGAGGAGGCGGGGCGTGGTGAAACAGGCATGGAACCATTAGATCTGTTCAGATCAACGGCGGATATCGCTTCCGAGACCGACAGAACAAACACACCTCGCATCGGAAGTTTTCAAATATCAAAGGGGAAAAACGCATCGCAACAAACTTCCGATGCGATTAGCGCTCTATGGATTAGCACTTGGTCTTAGCGCTTGGGTTCATGGAGGGGAAGTGGTTAAGGGGCTGGCCGAAAAGGGGCTAAGCCTGTTATGAAAAATAGGTGTTTTTAAGCCAAAAAAGAGGGTTTTTAAGGCTTAATGAGGTGTTCCGGTAGGGGAACAAAGGGATTTTAAAATCAAATGAAGGGGTTCATATGATATTTAAAGGGTAATTTGGTGGTTTAGAATACTTAGGAAGGGATTTTGGGGGTTAAAGGGGAAATTTTAAAAAGGGGAAAAAAGGGGTTAAAAAGGGGAAATTTGCAGGGATACAAAGGGGCAAATGGAGGCTTTTCTTAGCACAATTTTTTCACAGACAGTGAGGATTTCTTGATGGAAACAGCAGTGAAGATATTATCCAAGGTAAAGGTCACACAGAGGCTTCAAGAATGAGATATTTTCAGAGGAAATGTATCTCTTGAAGGCTCAGAAAAATATTTAGCCACCTGTTTGCTTGACAAAAATTCATAGGTGGCTAACACAATCCAAGGAGAAGCTATTCAAAGATCTAGAGAAGGTGATGACCGCTTACGAACATTTTATTAGCGGCATTGACTCAATGGATGAACTACACCACATCCCTTCTCTAGGTACACTGGGCGAAGAAAAAATGTGGGAACAGGTGGACCAAGACATTCAGACGTTTCTGCAACCTATCAGGCAAGCCGCCGCCACTCCTAACCTTCCGACATCACAGGAGAACTTGGTTAAATTCATCGTGACGCCAGTCTAGATTTACACCAAGTTGGCTTATTTATCTAACAAAATCATGATCAAAAGAGAAACTCTGATCCCAAATGCTCTAGAATGCCTGCACATGTTAAGGGAAGATACTCCGCTGATCTCTCCAGTTGTTGCAGATTATCGAGCATGGCGAAATTTCCTTAAAGAGCAACAGGTAGATGTTCCCAACCTCGCAATCACTCACATGCTCCCATGATCAGGTTTCAATTCGCAGCTTACAGAAGGGGTCGCAGGTCGCATCAGCCAGGATCAAGTCGCAGGTCGCAGTCAAGCACAGGGTCGCATGTCACTTTTTCCCTTTGGGTAGCAAAGCATGCCAACAGTCGGGAAGGCGAAAAGTCAGGGCACTCAAGGGTCAATTTTGTCCTATAAATACTCCCTTCGGGGACTTGTAAAAGAGATTTTTTTGGACTCCAAAGGAGATAGGAGAGTTGTAAAGCGTTGAATAGACCTTTATTTGAATGAATATAAGCATTTGTCTCAAATCCACTTTTGGATCTGATGAGAATCGATGTGTTAAAACTGTGAATATTTTCTCTTATATGGCTGATATCTTATGATTAACTAATCTGTGTTTTCTGCTTATACTATTTATGCACTTCAGCTCACTGAATGTGTTAATGATGGTAGGTTGTTTACCTAGGAGATTTTTTAATTTCATTATTGACATCTATCTTATTTATGAAACCGCTTAAGGAAGTGAAGGATGTTCTTGCCAGGCAGAATTGTTTCTTCTGTGGTTTGAACAACTTTTACAAACACGACCCTAATGATATGCTGCTAATAGCATCTCCTTCGGCTGCGTGTTTTAATTCATCTCGCTATTTGTAGTGTTTTATGCTCATCGAGGATCATCAATAATTTGTCTTGTATCATCCGATAATTGTATGTCCATACTTCTGCAGAGCTCATTTTTGTCCAAGAAAATGAGTATTCAGCAGTAGCCAGACCCACACCCCGGACGGGATCCCTATCACAAACGGTTCAAAGTCTAATCGGGACTTTTTACTGGGGAGATCCCTTACTGTTGGCTGGACATTTTTTCCTGTCAACAAGTGGGTAGACCACACCCCTTAAGTTGGTGTGATTTCATACATACGTGCACCAAACACACTTCAACAAGGGTGATTGGCTGAAGAGATATTTGGCTCAACCAATCTACATTTAGGTGAAAATTGGTAGTCCCATCCCAAGTTGGATTTTGAATTCATTAATAAGAGATCTTTTCCTTGGCATATCATGTGTAATTATATTGGTTTATATGTGTATTCTATGCTTGATGTATTCTTGATATTTATGTTGTTATTATGTTGTTTATAAGCATGTATTATGACAGTGATGATGTATGGCGCTCCTCATGTTTGATTTGTAAATTAATGAACAATGTATCTATGACATAATAGATTCTAATTCAGCTAATGATATAAGGGAACAATTCTTCTTAGAAATTCTTAGGTAAGTATGAGACCCCTATTTTCTGATCTATTATTTAAGCATGTAGATTACACATTTGTGACATGTTTGATGAAATTATTGTCATGCCTAGTAGGGTTCCACTCTAGATCTTTTCAATTTTTTTACAAACGTATCATTGCTTCATTGTTATAATTCATTTTTGAACCTGTCATTGAGTTCCGGGTAGTGACCAGGGGTCTGGGCCTGAAAAAGTGGCTCAAATCCTGGGGACAATGGCACCGTTCTGAGGAAAAATTCCATGGACACATGCATGTCCATACTTTGGGAGGATCCAGAGCTTCCTAGACACACCCTTTCCCATATCAAGGGAGTGTTAGCGATTTAAAGGTCTAACAACTTATTGGAACCCAGGGTTTGGTTACCCGAGTGGTTGGGATGGCTCCTTAGAGATTTTTGTTGATGTGGAAGGTATGTGTGATTTGTTTCCGCTAATTCCACTTCCTTAAGGTCACATAGGAGGTTTATTTAGTTCATAGTAACCTCTCTTCACGTGTTTACCCTGATTGGTTAGTTACTTGGGTATCTATGGGAGGAGGGTGTTACAGCAGAGACTAGGTGAAAAAAACTAGAGAGAGGAAAGAGCCCAAGATATTGAAGTAATTCAAGGAAATACATATCCAAATCTAGATTAGGGATAATGTGCTAGAAATGTGGGAAGAAATGACACCTGAAGAAAGATTGTAAGTCTCAGAAAGAAAAAGAAGGACACCTGCCATGGAAATTGCATTCAAACCCCTCATTTTTTTCCTCTTCTCTATTTTATTTGCAAAATCCAATTTATGATTATCATTCTCCTCCTCTTTTATAAGTTGTTGCAATGAATTTGACAATTTCAAAACTACACATTCCATGACTCGAAATCACTCACAACGCCACAACACTATATTTTAACATATTACACCCATACTAGCAGACATTATCTAAATCCGATATATAATCAAGTCAAATAATGATTTAAAAATCTAAATAACACCACTCTTTAAAGGATTTTTAGTATCAACTACAATAAATAATACCAGGGAAAAGTGTTCTAAAAACTGATTTTGTTAATCGGAGATGTTCAATTGTAAACAGGTTTGACAATGTACTTTGGATCATACCAAATGTCAATTTACCAAAAATGTCAGATCTCAGTATCTAAAATTATTTGAATGTTATGAAACCAGCTCCAAAAATATAAGAAAAGAGAGATCAATGCCTTATAAATTAGCCACTTCGAGTGGGCAACCTCGTTTACATCACATAAATGAACAATTCTTCGATGATTCAAATGACAAAACCTCCTTTCTATATATATGAGTCCATGGGGTCACAACATAATCCTATCAGACCTAACAATAATAATATAAGGTCCAACAATAGCAATAGTGGGGTTTTATGGGGCACAATAATAACAATATGGGGATTACAAGGGCACAACAATAACAATAAGGGGGCTACACTACAACAATAAGGGACTACACTAATAATATAGGTACCTAACATAGAAAAACCTTATAAGTGTCTTTAAGTATTTAGATATTAAATGCTCTTAAACACCACTATTTCAAATAACAAAGATTGTAAGGTTCTTTAATTCCTTCTAGTTCCCATTTTTCTTTTATTTATTTTCACTTGTTCTAAAAAAAAATGCACTTAACTGCTACATAAAAACATTAATATTATTGAATAATTAAATTTTTTTTTTTTCCACCTAGGCATAAATAACATGTAATTTAACCCCAAATTAATGTACAAGAAAAAAGTTCATTTAAAATTTCTGAAAAACAATTGTCAAGTTTTGGATATTGCCTTCCCTAGATAAGAATATTTTGTTTTAGTTGGGAATTATTACAAAGATATAAGCGATATTTGTACCATAAGGAACCATTTTTCCAACTAAATGTATCACATGTATTGGGATCTTGCTCCAAATTTTGAATGAGTGTCCACACTTCTTTGTCATTCTTCCATTCCTCCCTTACTTTGGTTATCCAATATGGTTGGATAATAGAAATGGAAGAAAGCAATGCTTCCACCTCCTCATCCTTTCTTGAGAATGCATCTACAAAAAAATTTATCTTCCCTTTTTTGTAGATGATTTCAAAGTCATAACCCAACATTTTTGTGACCCATTTTTTCTTCTCTTCTCAAGATAGTCTTTGTTCCAAAAAGTATTTAAGAGGATCATGATCAGTTTTTACCTTGAAGTGTCTTCCCATTAGGTAAGTTTTCCATTTCTTTAGTGCACTTAGTATTGCCAACATTTCCTTCTCATAAATAGCTTTTTGTAAATACTTTCTTTTGATTGGAAGACTTTAAAAATAAATGGGTCTTCCTTCTTGCATTAAAAATAACACCAATTCCATTTCCCGAGGCATCACATTCAACAATAAAGGTTTTTGTGAAGTATGGTGTAGCTAAGACCGGTGCTAGGCACATTTCGTCTTTAAGATGTTCAAAGGTCTTAGTTGCTTCAAGAGTCCATGAAAATGCATATTTCTTCAATAATGTTGTTAGAGGTGCCGCTATTCTCCCATAATTCTTAACAAACTTGCAATAATACCATGTTAACCCAAGAAATCCTCGCAGCTACTTTATGGTTGTGGGGACTTCCCATTCCTTAATGGATTTAATTTTTTTAGGGTCTACCTTAACACCCTCCTGAGATATAATATGACCCAGATATTCCACCTCTTTTACTCTAAAGAAACATTTGGAGGTTTTTGCATATAGTTGTTTCTCCTCCAATAGTTTGAGCACCCTATCAACATGTGGAACATGATCCTTCCAAGACCTGTTGTAGATTAGTATATCATCAAAAAATACTAACACAAATTTTGTAAGGAAGGGTTTAAAAATGGAATTTATCAACTCTTCAAATGTAGAAGGTGCATTGTTAAGGCCAATAGGCATGACCAAAAATTCATAATGACCCTCATGAGTTTGAAATGTTTTTTTTGGAATATCTTCAGTCTTCATTCTAATTTGATGATATCCTGAACGAACATCCAACTTGGTAAAACAAATTTCTCCATGTAATTCATCCAATAATTCATCAATCATAGGAATGGAAAATTTAACTTTAATAGTGAGCCTATTGAGCTCCATATAATCCGGACACATGCGCCATGATCCAGCCTCTAACATTTATGCAATCATATGTTCAATTTCTCTCTTTTGGAGGAACAGTTCATAGAATCAAATTAATATCATGATCATGATCATGAATAGGTGGGAGTCCTTTGGGAGTTTCAAACACCTTGGAATGATTGTCCAAGAATTTTTGGAGATATGGAGAAATAGATGGTTTTGATGTCGGAACTTCTAATGAGCATAATTGTGCAATTATGCCTCTTTTTTCTTTCTTCGGAATCTTTTTCATTACATATGAGCTTATTATCTTTTCTGGATACCCTGTGATACCCCGTAATTCAACTTCCTTTCCTTCTGAAAAAAAATTTGAAGAAAATTTCTTGAAAATTAAAAGCTACCGTCCCCAAAGATTGTAACTATTGTACTCCTAGTACAACATCAACACCTCCCATTGGAATGGAAAACATTGGACTATTCAATACATATTCCCCCATGGTTAGCCTGATATTATGGCATTTTCCAGAGAAATTTATATTCCCTCCATTTGCAACCATCACTTGACACTCGGGTGTTGGGTATATGAAGAAATTCAATTCCTGGGCTACCTTACAATGAATAAAATTATGGGTACTACATGGTTCAATCAACACTATTACCTTTTTCTTCTTGATATGTCCTTCTATCTTCAGAGTTTGAGGAGTGGTAATTCTTTCCAATGCATTACAAGATATGGTTGGACTCATTTCTTCTTTCTCTAGGGTTGGTTCTTGGTGTATATCCTCTTATTTTAAAGTTTCTTGTTCATTTTCTTCCTCCCCTTCACAATCTATTTAAAAAAATTTATTATGAACACACTCATGACCTTATACGGTCCACTTCGCGATCCACTCCTCAAAAGGTGGAGTCTTCATCAAAATCAGGCCAAGTTGGGATGTGCCCAATAGGCCCCCAACACTCACTCAGATTCTTTGCCCCTGATATTTTTTGTGATGTTGTTGTAAGCCCTATTGAACTTATACAATATCTTTTCATCCTGCTTCTCTTCACTATGCACTTGTTCCAGGATTGCCTTTTTCACTAGTAATGTAGTCTTCTACAACACTACACCTTCCCTTTGTCGAAGCTCTTTGAGCTTCCCATCCACTTCCTGAGACAGCTTGAGAGCCTCATCCTACCATGGTTGAGTTATCTACGTCAAAACCTACTCTTCCCTTCTTATCTCTTTTATCTACTTCTGAATGACCTTTCCTTCACTAATCCCAGCGAGCCTCTGCGAG
Organism: Pinus albicaulis; assembly: GCA_034641835.2. Taxonomy (NCBI): domain Eukaryota; kingdom Viridiplantae; phylum Streptophyta; class Pinopsida; order Pinales; family Pinaceae; genus Pinus; species Pinus albicaulis. The sequence goes on along the minus strand of CM076576.1, from coordinate 505,347,444 downwards.
ATTGGAAAGGTCTTCGCAGTTGCCTGAATCTCCTCCAACTACTTCTACTTCTACTAGATTTCTTCTTCTAACTTCTACACATTTAGATATTCTTGTAGTAAAGTCAAAATCTGTAAGGTTTCCTACAATAGTTTTCCACAATCTGCCACTGATGTGGAGATACAAGCCACTGCAATCTTAAGCTTAGTCTCCATTTTCTTTCGTACTTATGGTGGCATGGTTGGATGCAGCTTCATCTTAAACTCCCCAATATTTATTTCATATTAAAACTGTACATATGTGATATTCTTCTTGGATTCCTTGACTGCAAGGTCGAGCTTCGCGACCTTTTCTTCGATGGATTCATCCTCGCGTACATCCATTTCCGGAACTTATCAGCATGTCACTTCGACCAATTCCTTTAACTTATGTTGTTGCTACTCTGCTTGCTCCTTCTCCTTGATGGCTTGTTCAAGTTGTTTCTGTAGTGAATCTCGCTCTTTTTCTACCTGAATATTCAATTTTGAGGTGAATTTTTCTTGCTACTTCAGCTCATCTGTGATTTCTTGATGCAACTCATGCAATGTGTGAATTAGCAGCATTGTGATATTCATGTTAACAAACTTTCATCCCTTCTCCTCTTGTTTTACTTTGGCAGAGTCAAACTACAGAGATCTAGTAGGTATTTGAATTATCTGTGTCCCAAATGTCGACTCTATCAGTCTTTCTTATCGAAGCCCTTCCCTTATCTGTATTGGTTGTCTAGTTGTCTTCACCAGTATTTTTAACTTTGCAATACTATCTTCGATGCCTATTAGGAGTGCATTGTAGAGATCCTCTATATTGTTACAACACTCCACTGTTTCCTCTTGAATATTCTCCCCGATCTCATCTAGGTCCCCATCAGTAAGGACCAATGGAATTATGTTCTTTGACTTATCTACCTTCTGCTTCTTTTTTCTCCTCAAGGAAGCTTCGTTGTGTATCTTTCACTTTCCTTTGTCTGTCTCTATCTTCTTAGGTTCTTTTTTGTGTTCATCCCCTCCAATATTTTCCTTATCATGCTACTCTTTCTCTTTGAATATATGGATGAAATCTCCAGTTTTCATACAAGAGCGCAACTTCTGCAACTTCTCGATACTTAGAAAGTTTTGAGCTCTCAAACTGCAAAGTGCCAAAACCTTAGTGGGACGCAGACTTTTATAACAATTTTGAACTTCTAAACTCATCATTAAATCATATGTTTTTTAGATTTAATTCATTAACTGCATTTTTGTCGCTATATTGTTCCAAGATGTCTTCATAAATGCATCCTCCCGCGCCTTCCTACGAAAAAATTCCCATTTAATGGTCATATTTTTCTGGTAACCTTCAATGCATTCATATTATAGCGAACAACCCTTCTTGTGTCATGGCTTCTACGAAATTAAAATTAATCCAGGTTGTAGCGAAGTAACCTCCTTCATCAAAGCTCTCTCTGCAACATAGTTTATAGTCCAGTGCCCACTTTCAACTGCAAGTGGCACTAAGACTTTTCTCCTTTCTTCTTTAGAGTGAAGTTGTAGGGATAGGGTCATCGCTATATATATTCAACCTACTACCATTTAATCTTCCTTGAACCAATTCTTTATTCAACTTTGCTAATTGAACTGCGGCTCCATCAGGATTATGCTTGATAATGTATGGGCCCAACCAATGTGTCTTGAATTTTCCTGGAAATTTCACTAACTTACTGTCATAAAGGAGGACAAGGTCTCCTACCTAGAACTTCTTCTCCTTAATATGTATGTCATGCCAAGCCTTTTCTCTTGCTTTATGCACCTGTTGATGGAATCCTACTACAAATCTATCTTCCTCCAAAGAAATCAACAATGAAATTATTTCCTCCATTATATCAGGGTCTGCCATATATGTAAAAGTTGCAATCTTGAAGTGAGGCATAATGTACTCCATGGGCCTCACAACTTCTTGCCCATAAACTAACCTGAAGGGTGTTTAACATGTTAGCTTCTTACATTTGGTCCTATAATCCCATAGCTCTACTGGAATTCTAAGGTCCCAATCAACTGTATTCACATTGCATACCTTAGTGAGTGCATTCTCCAAAATCTTATTAAATGATTCCATTGTTCCATTGGCCTAAGGGTGATAAGGGGAACTCTTATGATGATAGACCTGGAATTCCTCAGTCAATGATTCAATAGTCTTATTCAAGAAGTGTGAACCTTGATCACTCATGAAAATCTTCGGACATCCAAATCTAGACAATATATATTCAAAAATAAACTTCATTGTAGTTTTTGCACTACAGTCCCTCAATGGTTGTGCTTCGGCCCATCTTCTGAAGTAGTCAGTTGTTGTAATTATGTACCTCGCACTAGTACTTTTTCTAGGTGGGTTGATTGGTCCAACAAAATCAATGGCCCACTTATCAAATTCTTGTAATGTAACTTGTGGTACCAATGGCATCTCATCTCTTCTAGAAGGCTTCCCTATTGTTTGACACGGATCACATGCTCTGTGGTACTCCTTTGCATCCTTATGTAATGTAGACCACCATAATTTTTCTCTCAAAATATTTTGTGCAGTAGCCTTTCCTGCATAATGTCCACCATCTGTGCCTCCATGGGCTTTTTCTAGAATCAGATGTCTTTCATGTTCGGGAACACATCTGCATAGTATCTCATTCGGTCTCATCTTATATAAATTTCTTGCTATTATTGAAAATTCAACTCCCTTAACCACCAATTATTTCTTCTGCTACGTAGTATACTTTGAAGGAGCCATTCCAGTAGTCAAAAACTGAATAATATATATGAAGTGATCATCTTCTACTCTTATTGCAAACAGTTGCACATCAGGGAGATTGTCTTTGATGCTGATTGGTTCTTCCCCTATTTCCAATCTTGAAAGGTGGTCAGTTCTTGTGTTAGGTCCCTATAATACTAGTGTATCCCCTTATTATTATTGTTAGTATAGCCCCCTTATTGTTATTTTTAGTATAACCCACTTATTGTTATTTTTTTTCCCATGTAGTCCCAATATTGTTATTATTGTGCCCCATAGAAGCCCACTATTATTATTGTTGTGCCCTTACATTGTTATTGTTATGTCAACTAGGATTATATTGTGGCTGATTGGACTCCTATATATAGAAAGGAGGTTTTGTCATTTTTATCATCCAAGAATTGTTCATTTAGGTAATGTAAAGGAGGTTTCCCCCTCGAATTGGTTGATTTCTAAGGCTTTGATCTCTCTTTTCTTCTATTTTTTTATTTGGTTTCATAACATTTGGTATCAACGGTTTGGATTCCAGGGTTTCGCTGCTTCAAATAGGCCATCATGGGATTTTCGCTATAACTTTGTTTCTACTAAGGCTCTGTTGTGAAACCAGCTCCAAAAATAGAAGAAAAGAGATATCAACGCCTTAGAAATAAGCCACTTCGAGGGGACAATCTCCAATACATTACATGAATGAGAAATTCTTGGATGATACAAATTACAAAACCTCCTTTCTATATATAGGAGTCCATGGGCCACAATGTAATCCTAGTGGGGCCACAATGTAATCCTAGCCGACCTAAAAATAATAATTTAAGGGCACAATAATAACAATATGGGGGTTTCAAGGGTATAATAATAACAATAAGGGGGTTACACTAACAACAATAAGGGACTATACTAGTAATATCGGGACCTAACATGCCCCTCTCCTTCAAAAATGTGTTGTCCTCAACGCTTGAGTTCCTCTGGGTGCTTCTGTATAAAATTCTCATCCTGCCATGTAGAATCTTCAGTGTGTAAGTTCTTCCACTTGATGAGATACTCTGAAATTGATCGATTCCGTAGCTGTCGAGTTCTCGCCGGACTGCCTGTAGTTCCAATATGATTTTTCCTTCCTCATCAAGTTCTGGCAATATTGTTTGAACTGGAAGATTTTCACCTATAACCTTCTTTAAGCATGAAACAAGGAAAATTGGATGAACTCGTGAAGAAGAAGGAAGCTCCAATTTGTATGTCATGTTGAAGATTGAAACAAGAAACAGTGAAGGAGGCATCCTGAAACATCTTTCCTGATCCTAGTTGGAAAGTGATCACCAAAACTAGGTGGGGGCCACACAAGTGATTTTTGTCGCAAAGTCTATTTTTAGACTATGTCTATTTTTAGACATGCCGATCATATTCTATGAGTTGCAGGATGCTATTTGTGGATGGTTGGTCAAGTTGGAAAAATAGATGGACTTCTATTTTTAGACATATTGGGCGGAATCTATTTTTAGATTGCCAGTCTAAAAATAGATATGTCGAATATTATTAGCTCTTAATAATGTTTGGACTATAAACATTATCTTATTCTCTTGGAGCACTTCAGTTAAGTGCACAGATGTGGCACAGGAGCTGACAGAAGGAATTACGCTATTCCTGAGGGTTAAGTGGAGCTATTGCATGGATACTTCAGTTAGAACTCATGTGAAAGAGTTTGGTGGAGTTGATTGAGGAAGTTAATGGAGTTGTGTCTTGCCTAACTTAGTTGAACTAGTTGAATTTAGTCTAACTGATAAATACACTAGTGATGAGTGGTGTGAATTAATTATTAATTAATTCACTAATTATTAACTCATAAATCAACTAAAGAATACATCAGTTGACTGTAGTGCATGGACAGTTCAGTGGAGACCAGTGTTAGAGGTGGGTGAAAGGGTGAGTCTGCTATCAGTTGTGACTATACTTGTGCATGAGATTTGCACACAAATTGATTGAGATTTCCAATGAGGATTGCGAAGTATAATCCAAGGGGATTCGAACTTGGATCAATTCTTTTCTCATCTTGGATTGCGCAATAGAGGCAGGATAACAGTGGAGGAGATTTGAACCTGTGACTTGTTCAGATCTGAGCTAGTTTGTGTGTAACAATTGGAGATAGTGCTGAGAGCTTGTGAGGAGTTTGTGCTATGTATTGTTACATGTTCTCTATCATTATAATATACAGATAGTTGGGGGTTTTCAGCTGTATGCTTTCCCCATTACATACTGTGTTATATGTGTGCTTGATTATGTTTTAATGTGCGCATGTGACTGCTTCTATTTCCGCAAATTGATGATCAATTGTAGAAGAGGTTATGTATTATGCATGAAGCTCAAATAGTGTGTAATCAGGATAATCTCGGTGAATAATTCAGCTATTATTCAAATTTTATACATGGTATCGGAGCAAAATTGATCATTGAATCTATTACAATGAGTACAATTTATTTCGGTAGACAGAGTCTGTAAGCGGGCCAGGTAGCCTCTGGATTCATCCTTTATTTGAAAGGTGAAAAATCCAGTAAATTCCCCTACAGTCGATCTCTGTGCTAGAAATACTTTGTTCTCACAGATCATAAGCGGTTGAGTTTTGAGCTGGTGGAATTCAAATTTGCAGCAGTGTTTTCTTGGTGTCAAAGTCAAAAATGTCTTATCAAGGATTGCGATTGGAGTATGCTCTTGAAGGCAGCTCGAATTATATTGCATGGAGAGATAGGATGGAGGCGGTGCTCGATGACAATGGGCTGAAGAAGTTCATAGATGCTGAAGTTCCAAAGCCTAGCGATGCAGCCTTGGTTGAGGCTTGGTAAAAGAAGACAGCAAGGTGTCGAAGGATTCTGTTGGAGGGCGTGAAGGATCACATAGTGTCTAGCCTGCATGGTAAAGCTTCTCCATACTTGATGTGGAAAGCGTTGACAGATTTATTCCAAAGCAAGAGCGACCAGAGGAATTTGGCGCTCAAGGATAAACTCAGGAAAATAAAGATGGAGAAGAATGACACTATTCCGGTATACTTGACAAAGTTTTTCCACTGCAGGAATGAGCTTGGGAGTGTAGGAGTTAGTGTGGATGAAGAGGACTTGGTGAGCTTGGCTCTCCTTGGGCTTCCGAAGAGTTGGCATTCCTATGAGGACTCTGTCAATGGTCGGGAGAAACTGCTAGGATGGGAGCGACTTTGGTCGGATCTTGTGCAAGAGGAGATAAGGCGAAGTACCAGGGACGGATCTTCATCAAAGGCATCCGATGAAGAAGATTGTGCTTTGGCTGCCAAAGCAAGGAAGGGGAAGGGCAAGAAGAATGCTTCTCAGTCCGGTGCGGATGGTAAAGAGCGTGACATGTCCAAAGTGAAGTGTTTTCACTGTCACGAGCATGGGCATTACGCCACGAATTGTCCACAGAAGAAGAAGAATAAGCAGGTTGCTGGAGCTGCAGCTGGTGAGGCTCTTGCCTTGCAATTTGAGCTGGACTTATCATTGATCGCATGCATGGTGTCTAGTGCATTGGGATCGGGGTGGTATTTTGATAGTGGCGCTTCCTTTCACATGACGGGAGATGTGAATCTTTTCAGTGACTTGGTGGAGAAAGATCTCCAGTTGCATGTTGAGTTGGGCGACAATGGAAGATAAAATGCGACCGGAATTGGTACCATAACCTTTCAGAGGGATTCAGGTAAACTCATTCTTTTACAATATGTAGTGCATGTTCCAGGTTTAAAGAAGAATTTGATCTCAGTCGCAATGTTAGAGGATAAAGGGTATGAAGTTGTCTTCAGTGAAGGAAAATTTTTCCTTCGGAACAAGGCAATAGGACAAGTCAAGAAGGTTGGGATTCGAGCAAAGAATATCTACAGACTTGAAGTAGATGGGATGTCTATGGAACTTCCTATTGTTGGGAAGTGCAAGAAAGACATGCAATTGATGCTTGAGAGGGAGCAAGTTTTGCATGCAGGTAATAGTGAACCTCGGGATGTGGAGCAGCCATAAGATGAGGATCATGGAGTGGAAGAAACCACTCATGAAGAGAAATTTCGTGCCAGATGGGCAGAGGGAGTACATGCAGCTATACCACCAGGTGAGAGGTGGGGTGACATGCATGATTAATCCCAAGAGGAGATTTCTGGGCAGGATTCATGGAGATGGTGTGGATATCATGAATTTAACCTGGCTACGAGGTGCCCACAGTGTAGCAGTAGCATGATCAGTTGGATTGATGCAGGCAGATCAAAGTGACAGTGTCGGATACTGGAGCGCGAATCAGAGTTGACAGCAAGTGCAGAGTGCATGGGTGAAAGAGTTCAATAGCGCAGTGGTTCCTGATGACATGTGAAATTGGGCCCAGCATAATTAAAATAATTTGATGATATATGCATTAGACTGATTGAGTTGTTTGGATCCTATTCAGTTTCAGAGGAGTTGCAGAGTAGATGCATGGAGTTGCATGGCACTTGTGAAGGTTGCAGGGCGAATGCATGGAGTTGCATGTCGCATGCAAAGACAGTCCTTTCTTGTTGAGAGGGAGTGTTGAATATTGCAACAAGAAACAGTGAAGGAGGCATCCTGAAACATATTTCCTGATCCTAGTTAGAAAGTGATCACCAAAACTAGGTGGGGGCCACACAAGTGATTTTTGTCGCAAAGTCTATTTTTAGACTATGTCTATTTTTAGACATATGGATCATGGTCTATGAGTTGCGGGATGATATTTATGGATGGTTGGTAAATTTGGTAAAAATAGATGGACCTCTATTTTTAGACATACTGAGCGGAGTCTATTTTTAGACTGCCAGTCTAAAAATAGATCAGTCGAATATTATTAGCTCTTAATAATATTTGGACTATAAACATTATCTTATCCTCTTGGAGCACTTCAGTTCGAGCTACGGATGTGGCACATTCAGCTGACATAAGGAATTACACTATTCCTAGGGTTTGGTTGAGCTATTGCATGGTTGACTTCAGTTAGAACTCATGTGGCAGAGTTTGGTGGAGTTGATGAGATAGTTGATGGAGTTGTGTTCGGTTTAACTTAGTTGAACTAGTTGTATTTAGTCTAACTGATAAATACACTAGTGATGAGTGGTGTGAATTAATTATTAATTAATTCACTAATTATTAACTCATAAATCAACCAAAGAATACATCACTTAACTGCAGTGCATGAACAGTTCAGTGGAGACCAGTGTTAGAGGTGGGTGAAAGGGTGAGTCTACTATCAGTTGTGACTATACTTGTGCATGAGATTTGCACACACATTGATTGAGATTGCCAATGAGGATTGCGCAGTATAAGCCAAGGGGATTCGAACTTGGATCAATTCTTTTCTCATCTTGGATTGCGCAGTAGAGGCAGGCAAACAGTGGAGGAGATTTGAACATGTGACTTGTTCAGATCTGAGCTAGTTTGTGTGTAACAATTGGAGATAGTGCTGAGAGCTTGTGAGGATTTTGTGCTATGTATTGTTACATGTTCTCTATCATTATAATATACAGATAGTTGGTGGTTTTCAGCTGTAAGATTTCCCCATTACATACTATGATATATGTGTGCTTGATTATGTTTTAATGTGTGCATGTGACTGCTTCTATTTCCGCAAATTGATGATCAATTGTAGAAGAGGTTATGTATTATGCATGAAGCTCAAATAGTGTGTAATGAGGATAATCTCGATGAATAATTCAGCTATTATTCAAATTTTCTACATGGTATCGGAGCAAAATTGATCATCGGATCTATTACAGTGAGTACAATTTATTTCGGTAGACAGAGTCTGTAAGCGGGCCAGGTAGCCTCTGGATTCATTCTTTCTTTGAAAGGTGAAAAATCCAGTAAATTCCCCTACAGTCGATCTCTGTGCTAGAAATACTTTTTTCTCACAGATCAAAAGCGTTTGAGTTTTGAGCTGGTGGAATTCGAATTTGCAACAGTGTTTTCTTGGTGTCTAAGTCAAAAATGTCTTATCAAGGATTGCGATTGGAGTATGCTCTTGAAGGCAGCTCGAATTATATTTCATGGAGAGATAGGATGGAGGCGCTGCTCGATGACAATGGGCTGAAGGAGTTCATAGATGTTGAAGTTCCAAAGCCTAGCGATGCAGCCTTGGTTGAGGCTTGGCAAAAGAAGACAGCAAGGTGTCGAAGGATTCTATTGCAGGGCGTGAAGGATCACATAGTGTCCAGCCTGCATGGTAAAGCTTCTCCATACTTGATGTGGAAAGCGTTGACAGATTTATTCCAAAGCAAGAGAAACCAGAGGAAGTTGGCGCTCAAGGATAAACTCAAGAAAATAAAGATGGAGAAGAATGACACTATTCCAGTATACTTGACAAAGTTTGTCCACTGCAGGGATGAGCTTGGGAGTGTAGGAGTTAGTGTGGATGAAGAGGAATTGGTGAGCTTGGCTCTCCTTGGGCTTCAAGAAGATTTTGCATTCCTATGAGGACTCTGTCAATGGTCGGGAGAAATTTCCAGGATGGGAGCGACTTTGGTTGGATCTTGTGCAAGAGGAGATAAGGCGGAGTACCAGGGACGGATCTTCATCAAAGGCATCTGACGAAGAATATTGCGCTTTGGCTGCCAAAGCAAGGAAGGGGAAGGGTAAGAAGAATGCTTCTCAATCCGGTGCGGATGGTAAAGAGTGTGACATGTCCAAAGTGAAGTGTTTTCACTGTCACGAGCATGGGCATTACGCCACGAATTGTCCACAGAAGAAGAAGAACAAGCAGGCTGCTGGAGCTGTAGCTAGTGAGGCTCTTGCCTTGAAATTTGAGCTGGACTTCTCATTGATCGTGTTAGCCATCAGTATTTTTTACATGTTAGTGATGACTATATCTATAACTGAGTTTTCTAGAAGCTGATTTCCTTATGTCAACTTTTCATCTAGAAAACCCCCCTAAAAAAAAATTTCGCCTTTCTACTTTTCAGTCCGCCCATGTCAAAGTCAAAATCCATTTACCACTATCCTATCTAGCTTCAGCATTACTGGTCTGTCCATCAGCTTTAAAAGGAAAATCCAAATCTGTTTCAAAAGTCTCCCCTATGTTAGGAAGTGGCGCTTTAAGACATTTTACCCTTGGTGATCATCGAAAAGCCAAAAAGCCTCCATCTGTTACAGACCAACCATAACTGACCTCCCACTCTGCAAATGAAATTGAAAAATAGCTCTAAGTCGCGCCACTTATATCCCTAGGTCTCAGCACTGCATAAACCCCAGGCTTAAGCTGATTAGTAGGTGCTTCACAATGTTTTATGTATTCTGCAAAAAAACAGGAAATACAATTTCATCTCAGGAGTAAATGCTTGAATCTACAGTTAGAGGAACAGCTGCTTCTAAATGTATCATGAGCCTGAGATGAAGCTGCAAAACAAAGTCTACTCATCCAGACCTTACAGTTCTTTCCAGCATGAAAATCACAGAAAGACACCACTGTCACAGCAAACTGGCAAATTGTCATGGCCCAGAACCTCCTTCATTTACAAGCAGAGGGTTAGGGCACCTCCTTCATCCACAAGCAGAGGGCGCTGGCCAGTATTGACTTTGAAGATTGCAAAAGTCCAGGTTTGTTGTTTACTGAACAGTGAAACAGAGATTCTAGGTTTTTTCTGAGTATGAGTGATGATCATAACAAGGATAGAGTCTGAAGTATACAATTTCAAAGGAAAGCAGAGTTTGGTCTGATAAAGGAGGTCATTTGAAGTTTTCAAGTCATATGAATTGTTAAACTTTAGAAGGGCATGTCATTAGTAAAAATTCAAGGTATCATAAGCAGCCTGCTTGTCCACAAGATCAAATTGAAAAGGTACTGACAAAACATGTCATTACACAGGCAAAAGGGAAGTTGTTTGCTTTTCAAAAGGTGCTGACCTCCATAGTCACAGAGACTATCTTTCCAATAATTTGTCATGAGATAACTTAAGCAAATGATGACATTTCAGTCACCCCCAGAGCAATGCAGGAAGACAGTGACACTTTGGCTAGGGTTTTTCTGAAACACAGTGATGATTGCAAGCAGAGGTGCCAGTCTTGATGTTTTTTAAGTTTATTGCTTACCATCATAATCAAGCAAACCCTTGTCATGCAGCCTTATCACATAATCCTCATATACTTTGCCAAGTGAAGGGCCTCCTCCTTTTATGAGCAGATGGCCAAAGCATTGGATGTTGTTAAAGACTGATTGATCTAAGAGACAGTGGAAAGAGACAAAGGAAGAAAGCTAAAAGGTCTTTACACCAGGTAAATGATAGTGTTTATGATTCAAAAGTATTGATTTTCCTATTCAAATGAAAATGTTTGTCAAACTGTACCTATAGTGGAAAGGAGACAATATGGAATATATGCATGCATTGATACCAAAAAGGAGCAGTTTCTTTAAAGAAAAGGGTTAAACAGTACCCCACTATCACCTGCCCAGAAGTCTAAAGGAGCTCTTTTTGAGTAAAACCGAGAAAATATGGTATGAAGGGATGCAAGCAAGAATATGGCACTTACAATCCAAAAAGGAACTTGTGTATCACCTGGAAGCAGGGACTGACACCATGTACAAAAAGAGCTTTTGCCTAAGCCTTCTCATCATATAGCCATCAGCAGATTAAGACAGAGTTTCTGGAAATGAGTTTTATTAGCTCTGGGCAGCACTCAAAACCCATGAAGCACTTCACTATTACAAATCCAATCAAAAGACATCTACAGGATTCTGTCAAACCGAGCTTAAAAAGAGGAGGCATTTCTGCAAAGCAGGGAACAGTCAGGACATTTTATCACAAGTCATCATCCGGTTTTGAAGAATTTGGCAAGCATGAAAAGAAATCAGCTACAATGTGTCACCTGCAAAAGAGAAAAGGTAAAACAGTGGACATAGTTGAGCTATAGAATGGTTCTATTACAAAAGGGTCAATGCACTGGTCAAAGAAAAATGATATTTTTTTCCAAGAGACCTGTTCTTCTTGCTTCATGATTTCATCCTTTCAGAATATACATCACAAGTAATGGGAGGCATTTCAGGTTTAATTCCCAGGATGGACATGGTGAATAAGTATACCAGTTATGAATAGACAAAGAAGTGGTTTTGATAGATTGTCAGTGTTATGGGAGTTTAAAAACAAATACAGCTTTCTCATTATTCAAAAAGGACAGAGATATCATAAATGGTATAAGCAAGAAAGTATGTTTAAAAGGGTAAGCCATCTCCTCTCAAATGTCAGAGACAGCTATGCCATTCAAGAATCAGAAAGTATAAAAGTTATTGAGGCAGCAGTTCAAATTCTTCTGCAACAAAGGGTCCTACAAGTAAGTCTACAGGTTCATCAAAGTACAAGAGTGATTTGGCCTATTTTCAGTTTCTGGAGAAAGATTTTAAAACAAGTATAGGCATGTTCATCATAAAAGGGAAAGGGTACCATATCAGTGCATCTTGAGTAAAAAGAGGTATTAAAGAAAATTCCCTTTTCAAATATACAAAGGTGAATAGAGCATAAGCAAATGCAACTGCATTTTGTACCCACAGTCAGAAAATAGGTTTAAAGGACACCTGGCAGTCAAGACAGTTTCAAGGAGAGGCCTTGTCGCTTTTGAAGCAGCTAGAAAGGACACTTTGAAATTCAAAAATCAAAGAGGTTAAATATATCTTCTTACCAAGTGGCAGAGGCACTCCATAAACTCTTTGATATATTAGTAAGAAAATGTCACATTTTTTAAAGGGACACGAAAGGGTCGGCCTTAAACAGAAAGTCATTGTTCAAATTCATATACACAGTAAAAATGACCAGGCCACAGTTTAAAAACAAAGGAAAACCCTCTCAAAGACGAAATCAAAAGCATTTCGTTTTTTGTTTTCAAGAAAATCAATGATCATGGCCCATTCATTTTTACAAGCTCCAAATCATGAGCAAGATGACCCTCTGCTGTTTACAAGATCAAAGAAGAATTTTTGAGTAAAGATGCACAAAGTTTTCAGGTTTCGAACTGCGCGACGCGCCTGTGACACTACGCGACGCGCTCAGGTCAATCTTTTACAAAGAAATACACTGTGGCGCGACGCGCCTGTAGTGGCGCGCGGCGCGCCTGTGCGTGCTGCCAACCTTTGCTCAAACAATTGACCCGACACCCCTTTTCTTGCGCGGCACTCCTCCCTTCAAACGTGCCGCGCACTCAAAGGCCCTCAAATGTGTCTTAGGAGTTGTTTAGTGATCAAGAAAAGGCCCGGAAATGATCTTCAAGGTTTTCTCTTGTTCCTCTCGCCCAAATACAAAATGCCCAAGGGTGGTTTGCCATTTTCTCCATGAGAAAGAAATGATACCTTTAAATTCAATTTGACAAGTAAAAGCACAGGAAGGATGACAGTGAATAGAGGAAAATGTTGGTTAGATGAAACCCCAGTAAGATATCTAAGAGATGTATTAAATACTGTGATGAATCTTATCACTGTGAGAAGTTAAAAGAATAATTCATCAGATTTGAGCAACTTAGAGCTACCCTCCAGGCTAAGACATGACCATGACCTCTGTCAGTATTTATAATGAAGAAGGCACTGCCTAGGAGGATTGACAGGGTTGTTTAAAACTCAAAGTTCTGCTTTGGTTTTGGGCTACTCAAAGCAAACATAGAAAAAGTGGTGGGATCTTATTGATGTCTAAAAAAAGAGCCCAGTAGCTGCCCTCAGAAACAGTGATGAAAGGTAGAGGCATTGCTCAGAAGCAGAAACGCAAAGTTTGGAAAATAAAAACAGTGGGCCTAGTTCTATGATAACAATGATTATTATTAAGTGTTTTCTTGTTTCAAAATGTTTTCCTTAGTATGACAAAGGGCCAAAACAGTTTTTCTTTTTTGATTCCATAAAACAGAAATAGGGTATAAAGCTGTAAATTCTCCATTTTGGGAGCATTATCAAACTTTGAGTGAAGAACAGTGCATACAAGGCCAGTGTTCTGGTATAGGAAGAGCTTTGATTGTTTATAACTCCTACAGGCCTTTTGTCAAACACCTCAGAAACTTTTAAATCTCTGTCACCTTGTCATATGAAACAAGTAAATTCTGATCAGGTGTGCACTTGGTTTAGCTGTGTTTGTGTTGTTGGATCCATTGGTAAATTGACATCCATAGAAAGACAGAGCAGGGTTTTGAGATTAAAAGGATTGTGGTTTTACCTTGGTCGAAGACACAAGAATATATTGTTGGCCTCAACACATCAAAGGAAAGGTGACTTTACCACAAAACACAGAAGCATCACTTTGACTGTCTTGAGTTAACTTGTTGAATGACATACAAAGGCAAGAAAAGGTATTGTTTGGAAGGAGCAGGGATCTTATACCCAAGGAGGACATCACACACAACAATTGAACCATGGTTGCCTTGATCAAAACAGTGACTGACAGAGAAGGCAGAATTTTGTTTGAGCAGCAAGAACATGGTGAACAAGGCCATGATAGTGATGAAGCAAAGGCAACCAAGAGATGATACACAGCAGCATCCTGATGAGAGCAAGAGAATACCAGACATGGATCGTGAAGGGCATTCTCCAAAGCATGTGCTATCTGCCTCTCCTAGGCAAGGGGCCATGACTTCTTCACCAAAGCCAGAATGCTGAACATGAGACAAGGCAGCCCAAGAGAAGTTGAAGAAGGCAAAGGGAAGCGCCCGGCACGAAAAGAGGGGAAAAGCATATCAGCCCTTGATATTTTGGCCTCATCTTCGGAGCATGTTGCTATGGACCCCTGAGGGTCATGTGTGCCAAATTTGAGCCCTTGTCGACAACTTTTTGTTTTTTGGCATTTTTTGGGTTTTTGGTCGAAAACTCATAATTTCGCCATTTCAGTTTGATGAGTTGTCAAGGGAGGAGGATGATACCGATGGATGCCATAATTCCATGAACAGGTCTCCAGCGATTTTCAGAGCATTTGGAGATCATTCGCCCCCTCAAATTGGCGAAAAACACCCTCTTTTTGCACATTCTGCCCGCCATATCAGCAGTCTGCTATTTCCTGGCTTTTTACACACATGTACAGTTTTGGATGACTTTCGGGCCTCGGATTGAGATGGTTTCAGTTGTGCCGGAAAGTAGACACAGAGAGATTTCCATCAAGCCCTCATGAGCCCCATTTCGACATCGGGAAGGCTGCCAATTGCATCCAGCAAGTCAGGGGACCTTTTTCAGGCATAAATATGAAGTATTTTTGTAATTTTTGAACCTCAAAAATCTGCTTTTCCCAAATGTGCGTTAAGTTATTTTTATCCTTGGGAAATGATGTAAAGTCAATATAATTTCCATTTTTAGCAGTTTTTTAGATATTTTATGGGATATTTTGTGCCTTGGGCTTTGCAAAGCCTCAAGGACAAGTTTAGATATTTTGACTTGGCCAATGGGATAGCTAGTTGCTCCATGAGGTTTTCCTCTCTCAAGCCTATTTATTCCATGGGTTTCATTGTAAATCAGAGGCTGAACTTGAGAGAAGAATTAATACATTGGTCATATGAGCTTTGATGAATACACTTGTGTTATGATTTTTGGACTGCCTCTTGGATGCTTTTCAGGAGTGATGAAGGATTGGTGATGGATTCCATGACATGGTAGAATGGTATAGTTTTTCTTGCTATGTTTTTGTCTTCTAGTTTTCATTCATATTCCATGCTTCTTGCTGCTATAGATCAGTAGAGATTAGTTTTGAGATATGCCCATGGAGGCACCTCAAAATTCCTGAATCTTCATAGCTTGATGTTTTCTTCTTCCTTTGTTATGCTAAAGAATTCTTAATTGCTCTTTAGTAACCTAAGGATAATGTTTGCTAGTTTTATTTACAAGTTCTATGCATGTTGAGTAGGATGTATGGTGTGCCCTGCCTACCTATAAGCTGTCCATAGTTTTGTCCATAAAACTTTCTCTTTGACTGATTTGTTGATCATCTTGTTGAACCAAGGAGGCCTAGTCCCGATCTAGCCCTTTGCCTAAAACTATGAAATCTTGTTTGTCAAAGTGCCCAATGACTTAGAGACTATGTTTAGGCGTTCCGGCGTAGTTTATGAGTTGTTAGTTTGTCTTATGTGTTTTCCCCAAAGTCTTATAGCCATTTCCCGAAGTTAGAGGGTCTTATACCTCTATGTATGGCTGGAATGTTTGATTTCTATGTATTAATTAGCTCATAGTTACATTTAACATGATTAATGGCTTGCTATAAAATGTTTATGTCTGCTATTAACTAGTTACACTTGAAATCCCTTTGTCTTTCACCAACTTGTTGTCCATTTAACCCATTTTGCCCAAAGATCCCTTCTACCGTGAATCAAATCGGCCCTACAGCAGCCTTACATCATCACCTCATAGCTTCCTTGACCTGTTTGACCCCATAGCCCATTTATCTACATCTTGTTATCCAGTTTATGTATTTGATCAGTTTCATCCCTCACAAACTTAAAAAACCAAAAAACTAAAAACATACTTCATAACTAGCCTAATATCAGAACACCATAAGCAAACACACCGATATCTTTTACATTTATAGAGAGAGCCCTCTCTGAGTCCAGGAAGGCTAGGTCCTCGGGCTCCAAAGCTTGGTTTGATGTTACATCGTCATTTGGCTCGCCAATCGGCCAAATCACGGGACCCTAACAGATCGCATGCATGGTGTCTAGTGCATTGGGATCGGGGTGGTATTTTGATAGTGGTGCTTCCTTTCACATGACGGGAGATGTGAATCTTTTCAGTGACTTGGTGGAGAAATATCTCCAGTTGCATGTTGAGTTGGGCAACAATGGACGATACAATGCGACCGGCATTGGTACCATAACCTTTCAGAGGGAGTCATGTAAACTCATTCTTTTACAAGATGTAGTGCATGTTCCAGGTTTAAAGAAGAATTTGATCTCAGTCGCAATGTTAGAGGATAAAGGGTATGAAGTTGTCTTCATTGAAGGAAAATTTTTCCTTCGGCACAAGGCAACAGGACAAGTCAAGAAGGTTGGGACTCGAGCAAAGAATCTCTACAGACTTGAAGTAGATGGGATGTCTACGGAGCTTCCTACTGTTGGGAAGTGCAAGAAAGACATGCAATTGATGCTTGAGAGGGAGAAAGTTTTGCATGCAGGTAATAGTGAACCTCGGGATGTGGAGCAGCCACAAGATGAGGATCATGGAGTGGAAGAAACCACTCATGAAGAGAAATTTCGTGCCAGATGGGCAGAGGGAGTACATGCAGTTATACCACCATGTGAGAGGTGGGGCGACATGCATGATTAATCCCAAGAGGAGATTTCTGGGCAGGATTCATGGAGATGGTGTGGATCTCATGAATTTAACCTGGCTACGAGGTGCCCACAGTGCAGCAGTAGCATGATCAGTTGGATTGATGCAGGAAGATCAAAGTGACAGTGTCGGATACTGGAGCGCGAATCAGAGTTGACAGCAAGTGCAGAGTGCATGGGTGCAAGAGTTAAACAGCGCAGTGGTTCCTGATGACATGTGCAATTGGGCCTAGCAGAAGTCAAAGAATTTGACGATAGATGCATCATACTGATTGATTTGTTTGGATCCTATTCAGTTTCAGAGGAGTTGCAGAGCAGATGCATGGAGTTGCATGGCGCTTGTGAAGGTTGCAGGGAGAATGCATGTAGTTGCATGTCGCATGCAAAGACAATCCTTTCTTGTTGAGGGGGAGTGTTGAAGATTGAAACAAGAAACAGTGAAGGAGGCATCCTGAAACATATTTCCTGATCCTAGTTGGAAAGTGATCACCAAAACTAGGTGGGGGCCACACAAGTGATTTTTGTCGCAAAGTCTATTTTTAGACTATGTCTATTTTTAGACATATGGATCATGGTCTATGAGTTGCGGGATGCTATTTATGGATGGTTGGTCAAGTTGGTAAAAATAGATGGACCTCTATTTTTAGACATACTGGGTGGAGTCTATTTTTAGACTGCCAGTCTAAAAATAGATCAGTCGAATATTATTAGCTCTTAATAATATTTGGACTATAAAAATTATCTTATCCTCTTGGAGCACTTCAGTTCAAGCTAAGGATGTGGCACATGCAGCTGACAGAAGGAATTACGCTATTCCTAGGGTTTGTTTGAGCTATTGCATGGTTGACTTCAGTTAGAACTCATGTGGCAGAGTTTGGTGGAGTTGATGAGACAGTTGATGGAGTTGTGTTTGGTTTAACTTAGTTGAACTAGTTGTATTTAGTCTAACTGATAAATACACTAGTGATGAGTGGTGTGAATTAATTATTAATTAATTCACTAATTATTAACTCATAAATCAACTAAAGAATACATCAGTTGACTGCAGTGCATGGACAGTTCAGTGGAGACCAGTGTTAGAGGTGGGTGAAAGGGTGAGTCTGCTATCAGTTGTAACTATACTTGTGCATGATATTTGCACACACATTGATTGAGATTTCCAATGAGGATTGTGCAGTATAATCCAAGGGGATTCAAACTTGGATCAATTCTTTTCTCATCTTGGATTGCGCAGTAGAGGCAGGCAAACAGTGGAGGAGATTTGAACTTGTGACTTGTTCAGATCTGAGCTAGTTTGTGTGTAACAATTGGAGATAGTGCTGAGAGCTTGTGAGGAGTTTGTGCTATGTATTGTTACATGTTATCTATCATTATAATATACAGATAGTTGGGGGTTTTCAGCTGTAATATTTCCCCATTACATATTGTGTTATATGTGTGCTTGATTATGTTTTAATGTGCGCATGCGACTGCTTCTATTTCCGCAAATTGATGATCAATTGTAGAAGAGGTTATGTATTATGCATGAAGCTCAAATAGTGTGTAATCAGGATAATCTCGGTGAATAATTCAGCTATTATTCAAATTTTCTACATGTCATAGTACCAATATTTTCCAACACCTTGTAAGTACCATAGTACTTTGGCGATAATTTATTATCCTTCTTAGCTTGCTTGAGGGACATTTGTTTGTATGGTTGTAGCCATAAAAATACCCAGTCTCCTACATCAAAACCTCTCTCGTTGCGATGTTGATATGCCTGTTGTTTCATTCGATTTTGTGCCAAATTCAGGTTGTCCTTTAAGAGTTGGAGAACTTCTTGTTGATGCTCGATGTGATCTTCCATTTCTTGAACCTTCGAATTTTCTCTTAAATATGATGTGATGGACGGTGGATGATATCCATAAAGTGCCATAAATGGGGTCATTTTTGTTGCAGTATGGAAGGAAGTGTTATACCACCATTCAACGAGAGGTAACCACTTGACCTATTGTGTTTGTTTATCAGATACAAAACAACGAAGATATCCTTCCAAACATTTATTTACTATCTCAGTTTGACCATCAGATTGAGGATGATAAGATGAGCTATGAGCTAATTGAGTACCCAAACAAGAAAATAACTCCGTCCAAAAATTTCCAGTAAAAATGGGATCTCCGTCGCTCACAATAACCCTTGGGCTTCCATGTAGCTTTTGAATTCTATCCATAAATGTAGTAGCAATTGTACTTGCTTTAAATGGATGAGATAATGCACAAAAGTGTGCATACTTGGTAATTCTATCAACTACCACCATGATGACACTCTTTCCTTCAGACTTAGGTAAACCTGTGATAAAATCCATCGAAATCTCCTCACAACGTTGACTTGGAATGGTTAAATGTTGTAGAAGACCCGGGGTCTTAATTGTCTCAACTTTTTTCTGTTGGCAAACCAAACATTCCGCCACAAAATTTTGAATATCAGATTTAAGGCCATCCCAAAAAAATTCTTTCTTCACCCTGTGGTAAGCTTTTAAAAATCCTGAGTGTCCTCCTAAAGGAGAAGTGTGCAATTCCAAAAGAATATTTCGTTTTAGTTGGGAATTCTTACAAATATATAAGCGATATTTGTACCATAAGGAGTCATTTTTCCAACTAAATGTATCAGATGTACTAGGATCTTTCTAAAACTTTTGAATGAGTGTCCACACTTCTTTGTTCTTCTTCCATTCATCTCTTGCTTCGGTTATCCAATCTGGTTGGATAATAGAAATGGCACAAAGCAATGCTTCCACCTCTTCATTCTTTCTTGAGAGGGTATCTGCAACAACATTTAGCTTCCCTTTTTTGTAAATTATTTCAAAGTCATAACCCAACATCTTTGTGACCCATTTTTTCTACTCTTCTGAAGATAGTCTTTGTTCCAAAAAGTGTTTAAGACTATCATGATCAGTTTTTACCTTGAATGTCTTCCCATTAGGTAAGTTCTCCATTTCTTTAGTGCATGCAGTATTGCTAACATTTCCTTCTCATAAATAGGTTTCTGTAAATACTTTCCTTTGATTGGACGACTTTAAAAATAAATGGGTCTTCCTTCTTGCATTAAAACAACACCAATTCCATTTCCTGAGGCATCACATTCCACAATAAAGGTTTTTGTGAAGTCAGGCGTAGCTAAGACCGATGCTAGGCACATTCCCTCTTTAAGATGTTCAAAGGCCTTAGTTGCTTCAGGAGTCCATGAAAATGCATCTTTATTCAATAATGTTGTTAGAGGTGCTGCTATTCTCCCATAATTCTTAAGAAACTTGCGATAATACCCTGTTAACCCGAGAAATCCCTGCAACTTCTTTATGGTTGTGGGGACTTTCCATTCCTTAATGGCTTTAATTTTGTTAGGATCTACCTTAACACCCTCGTGAGATACAATATGACCCAGATATTCCACCTCTTGTACTCCAAAGAAACATTTGGATGTTTTTTCATATAATTGTTTCTCCTACAATATTTTGAGCACCCTGTCAACATGTTGAACATGATCCTTCCAAGACCTGTTGTAGATTAGTATATCATCAAAAAATACTAGCACAAATTTTCTAAGGAAGGGTTTGCAAATGGAATTCATCAAACCTTGAAATGTAGAAGGTGCATTGGTAAGGCCAAAATGCATGACCAAAAATTCATAATGACCCTCATGAGTTCGAAATGATGTTTTCGGAATATCTTCAGTCTTCATTCTAATTTGATGATATCCTGAATGAATATCCAACTTGGTAAAATAAATTGTTCCATGTAATTCATCCAATAATTCATCAATCATAGGAATGGGAAATTTATCTTTAATGGTGAGCTTATTGAGCTCCCTATAATCCGGACACATTCGCCATGATCCATCCTTCTTGTGTACCAATACTACAGGAGCAGAGAAAGAACTTCGACTAGGTTGAATTATACCCGCCTCTAACATTTCTGCAATCATACGTTCAATTTCGCTCTTTTGGACGTAAGGATATCTATAAGGCCTGATGTTTGGAGGAACACTTCCGGGAATCAAATGAATAGCATGATCATGATCACGAATAGGTGGGAGTCCTTTGGGAGTTTCAAACACCTTGGAATGATTGTCCAAGACTTGTTGGAGATCTGCAGAAATAGATGATTTTGGTGTTGGAACTTCTAGTGAGCATAATTTTGAAATTATGCCTCGTTGTTCTTTCTTTAGAAGCTTTGTCATGACATTAGAGCTTATTATCTTTCCCGGCTTCCCCGCAATACCCTGTAATTTGACTTCCTTTCCTTCTGAAAAAAATTTCAAGAAAATTTCTTGAAAATTAAAAGCTACCGTCCCCAAAGATTGTAACCATTGTACTCCTAGTACAACATCAGCATCTCCCATAGGAATGGAAAGCATTGGACTAGTCAATACATATTCCCCCATGGTTAGCTTGATATTATGGCATTTTCTAGAGAAATTTATAGTTCCTCCATTTGCAACCATCACTTGACATTCTGGTGCCGGGTATAGGAAACAATTTAATTCCTTGGCTACCTTACAATGAATAAAATTATGGGTGCTACCTGAATCAATCAACACTATTACCTTTCTCTTCTTGATTTGTCCTTTTATCTTGAGACTTTGAGGAGTGGTAATTCCTGCCAGTGCATTACACGATATGGTTGGATTCATTTCTTCCTCTTCTGGGGCTGGTTCCTGGTGTATATCCTCTTCTTGTTCATTTTCTTCTTCCTCTTCACAATCTATGTAAAATATTTTCTTCTCAGCACACTTATGACCTTTAGTGTATTTGCTATCACAACTGTAGCAAAGCCCTTTTGCTCTTTTTTCTTCCAATTGTTGTGGTGTCAACCTTTTAGGTTGTTGAAATCTAGGAGTAGCAACACTTCCCTCTTTATATAAGTGAGTGGTATGCTTCCTTGTCACCATAATTTTACATTCAATTCTTCTTGCCAACCTGAATGCCTTCTCCAATGAATCAGGTTCCAAAATGCGAACTTCATGTTGGATGTTATCCTTTAAAGTACCTATGAAGAGATCAATCTTGTGTTCCTCTGGAATATCAGTTACCCTTACATTCAATTTTTGGAAGTCCTCAATGTGCTCCCCCACTAAACCCTTTTTTTTTAGATTAATCAATTGGCTAAAGAAGGTGTTGCTCTTTGTATCCTCATAATGTGCTATCACTTCCTCTATAAAAATTGACCAAGTGACAATTGTTTTATGGGAGCAAAGCCATCAATACCATACAAATGTATTTTTTTCTAAATGTAAAGTTGCAATGCGTACCTTTTGTGTGTTTTGCACATTATTAAGATCAAAATATTGCTCCATCTGTAGTATCCATGTTACAGGATCCTTTCCATCAAACTTCCTCATATCCATTTTTGGAATATGGTGGTTCTTCCCGCCAACATTAGAGTTTATGAAATCATGATTAGCATTTATTTTGTTCTCATCATGAGTTTCCTCTACTATCTTTTCACCATTAGGAAACATTTGTTGTATCAACTGTATCAAACCTTCCATGTCTACTTTTAGATCATTCTTCATGTTTTCCATTTTTTCATCGATCTTAGCTTCCATGTCATCCATCTTAGATTCCATGCCAGCTTCCATGCCATATATCTTATCTTCCATGCCATTCTTCAAACCATCCATCTTAGATTTCACACCTTTCTTCAAACCATCCATCTTACTTTCCACGCCTTTCTTCAAAACTTCCATGTCATTTTTTGTTTCTCTTTACGAGAACAAAATTTGTTGCATTTTCTCTTGTAAATTTGATATGTCATGTTGCCATTCTTCATCTTCATGAGTCATAGTAGAGCCTTCTAAAGGCTTAATGGGTGTTTAATTCTTTCTAGGGGCCATTTTAGAATCTAATACTAATATATATTCTACAATATGCCCTTGGAATCAATTCAACTTGTTTCTTCAAACAAGACTTATGCAATTCAGGAAAAAAATATACACACCTTTTACTTGCTTTCGAGGAGTTCTATATTGAAATTGAATTATCTATGTAATTTTAGATCCTAAATATATGAAATTTGGCCTTGTAGTATCCCTCTGAAGCTTCTATCAAATGTCACAGGTCTGACCTGATTTGGATTCTTCAAGGGAAATTTATGTCCAATATTCCACAATGACCCAATTATGGATTGGTTCCGTAGAGCGACCTTGTACGACTTTCCGCATGTCAATGTTTCCTCATTTGGCTCTAAAATTGATAGAAAAGAATCTATAGTTTGTGTACTTGTAGCCACTTTTTACAACATTCCAATCCGATGCTCAAATAGAGAGTTATAAAGATTTTCCCACAATAACATCTTTGAGATGAAATTCGGGAGCCTGAAAAATACCTAACTTCCACAGATCATATCTCTGAAAATATTGTGAACCAAGATCTGAAATATTGCGATGATGTTCCTCAGGTTTTCAGCTTCGCTCTCTAAAACATTCATCTTCTGAAACTTCGTAGAAAAAAAATTATAGTGAAAATTCCTTGATGACCTGTTTAGGTTAAATTCAGGAGCCTACAAAAAGCCCTAACTTCCACAGATCATATATCTGAAAATATTGTGAACCAAGCTTTGAAATTTTTCGATGATTTTCCTCAGGATTTCGACTTCGCACTCTAAAAATTTCAGCTTTTGAACCTTCGTAGAAAAAACATTATAGCGAAAATGTCACGATGACCAGTTTGGAGCAGCGAAAACCCTAGAATCCAAAGCTCTGATACCAAATGTTGTGAAACCAGCTCCAAAAATAGAAGAAAAGAGATATCAACGCCTTAGAAATAAGCCACTTCGAGGGGACAATCTCCAATACATTACATGAATGAGAAATTCTTGGATGATACAAATTACAAAACCTCCTTTCTATATATAGGAGTCCATGGGCCACAATGTAATCCTAGTGGGGCCACAATGTAATCCTAGCCGACCTAACAATAATAATTTAAGGGCACAATAATAATAATATGGGGGTTACAGGGGTACAATAATAACAATAAGGGGATTACACTAACAACAATAAGGGACTATACTAGTAATATAGGGACCTAACATGCCCCTCTCCTTCAAAAATGTGTTGTCCTCAACGCTTGAGTAGCTCTGGGTGCTTCTATATAAAATTCTCATCCTCCCATGTAGAATCTTCAGTGGGTAAGTTCTTCCACTTGATGAGATACTCTGAAATTGATCGATTCCATAGCTGTCGAGTTCTTGTTTCCGTGACCGCTTTAGGTTCCAATATGATTTTTCCTTCCTCATCAAGTTCTGGCAATATTGTTTGAACTGGAAGATTTTCACCTATAACCTTCTTTAAGCATGAAACATGGAAAATTGGATGAACTCGTGAAGAAGCAAGAAGCTCCAATTTGTATGCCATAGTACCAATATTTTGCAACACCTTGTAAGGACCATAGTACTTTGGCGATAATTTATTATCCTTCTTAGCTTGCTTGAGGGACATTTATTTGTATGGTTGTAGCGGTAAAAATACCCAGTCTCCTACATCAAAACTTCTCTCACTGCGATGTTGATCTGCCTATTGTTTCATTCGATTTTGTGCCAAATTCAGGTTGTCCTTTAAGAGTTGGAGAACTTCTTGTTGATTCTCGATGTGATCTTCCACTGCTTGAACCTTCGAATTTTCTCTTAAAGATGATGTCATGGATGGTGGATGATATCCATAAAGTGCCATAAATGGGGTCATTTTTTCTGCAGTATGGAAGGAAGTGTTATACCACCATTCAGCGAGAGGTAACCACTTGACCCATTGTGTTTGTTTATCAAATACAAAACAACGAAGATATCCTTCAAAAAATTTATTTACTATCTTAGTTTGACTATTGGATTGAGGATGATAAGATGAACTATGAGCTAATTGAGTACCCAAACAAGAAAATAACTCCGTCCAAAAATTTCCAGTAAAAATGGGATCTATGTCGCTCACAATAACCCTTAGGTTTCCATGTAGCTTTTGAATTGTGTCCATAAATGTAGTAGCAACTGTACTTGCTTAAATGGATGAGATAATGCACAAAAGTGTGCATACTTGGTAATTCTATCAACTACCACCATGATGACACTCTTTCCTTCGGACTTAGTTAAACCTGTGATAAAATCCATTGAAATCTCCTCCCAACATTGACTTGGAATGGATAAATGTTGTAGAAGACCCGGGGTCTTAATTGTCTCAACTCTATTATGTTGGCAAACCAAACATTCCGCCACAAAATTTTGAATATCAGATTTAAGGCCATCCCAAAAAAATTCTTTCTTCACCTTGTGGTAAGCTTTTAAAAATCTTGAGTGTCCTCCTAAAGGAGAAGTGTGCAATTCCAAAAGAATCTTTTGTTTTAGTTGGGAATTCTTACAAAGATATAAGTGATCTTTGTACCATAAGGAATCATTTTTCCAACTAAATGTATCAGATGTACTAGGATCTTGCCGCAACTTTTGAATGAGTGTCCACACTTCTTCGTCCTTCTTCCATTCATCCCTTGCTTCGGTTATCCAATCTGGTTGGATAATAGAAATGGCACAAAGCAATGCTTCCACCTCTTCATTCTTTCTTGAGAGTGCATCTGCAACAACATTTAGCTTCCCCTTTTTGTAGATTATTTCAAAGTCATAACCCAACATCTTTGTGACCCATTTTTGCTACTCTTCTGAAGATAGTCTTTGTTCCAAAAAGTGTTTAAGACTATCATGATCAGTTTTTACCTTGAAGTGTCTTCCCATTAGGTAAGTTCTCCATTTCTTTAGTGCATGCAATATTGCTAACATTTCCTTCTCATAAATAGGTTTCTGTAAATACTTTCCTTTGATTGGACGACTTTCAAAAGAAATGGGTCTTCCTTCTTGCATTAAAACAGCACCAATTCCATTTCCTAAGGCATCACATTCCACAATAAAGGTTTTTGTGAATTCAGGCGTAGCTAAGACCGTTGCTAGGCACATTGCCTCTTTAACATGTTCAAAGGCCTTAGTTGCTTTAGGAGTTCATGAAAATGCATCTTTCTTCAATAATATTGTTAGAGGTGCTACTATTCTCCCATAATTCTTAACAAACTTGTGATAATACCCTGTTAACCTGAGAAATACTCGCAACTGCTTTATGGTTATGGGGACTTTCCATTCCTTAATGGCTTTAATTTTGTTAGGGTCTACCTTAACACCCTCGTGAGATACAATATGACCCAGATATTCCACCTCTTGTACTCCAAAGAAACATTTGGATGTTTTTGCATATAATTGTTTCTCCTGTAATAGTTTGAGCACCCTGTCAACATGTTGAACATGATCCTTCCAAGACCCGTTGTAGATTAGTATATCATCAAAAAATACTAGCACAAATTTTCTAAGGAAGGGTTTGAAAATGGAATTCATCAACCCTTGAAATGTAGAAGGTGCATTGGTAAGTTCAAAAGGCATGACCAAAAATTCATAATGACCCTCATGAGTTCGAAATGTTGTTTTTGGAATATCTTCAGTCTTCATTCTAATTTGATGATATCCTGAACGAAGATCCAACTTGGTAAAATAAATTGCTCCATGTAACTCATCCAATAATTCATCAATCACAGGAATGGGAAATTTATCTTTAATGGTGAGCTTATTGAGCTCCCTATAATCCGGACACATTCGCCATGATCCATCCTTCGTGTGTACCAATACTACAGGAGCAGAGAAAGAACTTTGACTAGGTTGAATTATACCCGCCTCTAACATTTCTGCAATCATACGTTCAATTTCTCTCTTTTGGACGTAAGGATATCTATAAGGCCTGATGTTTGGAGGAACACTTCCTGGAATAAAATTAATAGCATGATCATGATCACGAATAGGTGGGAGTCCTTTGGGAGTTTCAAACACCTTGGAATGATTGTCCAAGACTTGTTGGAGATCTGCAGAAATAGATGATTTGGATGTTGGAACTTCTAGTGAGCATAATTGTGCAATTACGCCTCGCTGTTCTTTCTTTAGAAGCTTTGTCATGACATTAGAGCTTATTATCCTTCCTGGCTTCCCCGAAATACCCTGTAATTCGACTTCCTTTCCTTCTGAAAAAATTTCAAGAAAAGTTCTTGAAAATTAAAAGCTACCGTCCCCAAAGATTGTAACCATTGTACTCATAGTACAACATCAACACCTCCCATAGGAATGGAAAGCATTGGACTATTCAATACATATTCCCCCATGGTTAGCTTGATATTATGGCATTTTCCAGAGAAATTTATAGTTCCTCCATTTGCAACTATCACTTGACATTCTGGTGCTGGGTATAGGAAACAATTTAATTCCTTGGCTACCTTACAATGAATAAAATTATGGGTGCTACCTGAATCAATCAACACTATTACCCTTTTCTTCTTGATATGTCCTTCTATCTTCAGAGTTTGAGGAGTGGTAATTCCTGCCAGTGCATTACACGATATGGTCGGATTCATTTCTTCCTCTTCTAGGGCTGGTTCCTGGTGTATATCCTCTTCTTGTTCATTTTCTTCTTCCTCTTCACAATCTATGTAAAATAATTTCTTCTCCGCACACTTATGACCTTTAGTGTATTTGCTATCACAACTGTAGCAAAGCCCTTTTGCTCTTTTTTCTTCCAATTGTTGTGGTGTCAACCTTGTAGGTTGTTGAAATCTAGGAGTAGTAACACTTCCCTCTTTATAGAAGTGAGTGGTAGGCTTCCTTGTCGCCATAATTTTACATTCAATTTTTCTTGCCAACCTGAATGCCTTCTCCAATGAATCAGGTTCCAAAACGCGAACTTTATGTTGGATTTTATCCTTTAAAGTACCTATGAAGAGATCAATCCTGTGTTCCTCTGGAATATCAGTTACCCTTATATTCAATTTTTGGAAGTCCTCAATGTGCTCCCCCACTAAACCCTTTTGTTTGAGATTTATCAATTGGCTAAAGAAGGTGTTGCTCTTTGTATCCTCAAAATGTGACATCATTTCCTCCGTAAAAATTGACCAAGTGACAATTTTTTTACAGGAGCAAAGCCATCGATACCATACAAATTTATTTTGTTCTAAACGTAAAGTTGCAATGCGTACATTTTGTGTGTTTTGCACATTATTGAGATCAAAATATTGCTCCATCTATAGTATCCATGTTACAGGATCATTTCCATCAAACTTCCTCATATCCATTTTTGGAACATGGTGGTTCTTCCCGCCAACATTAGAGTTTATGAAATCACGATTAGCATTTATTTTGTTCACATAATGAGTTTCCTGTACTATCTTTTCACCATTTGGAATAATTTGTTGTATCAACTTTGTCAAACCTTCCATGTCTAATTTTAGATCATTCTTCATGTTTTCCATTTTTCATCGATCTTAGCTTCCATGTCATCCATCTTAGATTCCATGCCAGATTCCATGCCATCTATCTTAGCTTCCATGCCATTCTTCAAACCATCAATCTTAGATTCCACGCCTTTCTTCAAACCATCCATCTTACTTTCCACGCCTTTCTTCAAAACTTCCATGTCATTTTTTGTTGCTCTTTGCGAGAGCGAAATTTGTTCCACTTTCTCTTGTAAATTTGATATGTCATGTTTCCATTCTTCTTCTTCATGAATCATAGTAGAGCCTTCTAAAGGCTTAATGGATGTTGAATTATTTTTAGGGGCCATTTTAGAATCTAATACTAACATATATTCTACAATATGCCCTTGGAATCAATTCAACTTGTTTCTTCAAACAAGACTTATGCAATTCGGGAAAAAAATATACACACATTTTACTTGCTTTTGGGGAGTTCTATATTGAAATTTAATTATCTCTATGATTGTAGATCCTCAATATATAAAATTTGGCCTTGTAGTATCCCTCTGAAGCTTCTTTCAAATGTCACAAGTCTGACCTGATTTGGATTCTTCAAGGAAAATTTATGTCCAATCTCCCACAATGACCCAATTATGGACTGGTTCAGTAGAGAAAACTTGTACGAATTTCCATGTGTCACTGTTTCCTCCTTTGGCTATGAAATTGATAGAAAAGAAACTAAATTCTATGTACTTGTGGCCACTTTTTACAGCATTCCAATCCGATGCTCAGAGAGAGAGTTATGAATATTTTCCCACGATAACCTCTTTGAGATGAAATTCAGGAGCCTGAAAAAGACCTAACTTTCACAGATCATATCTCTGAAAATATTGCGACCCAAGCTCCGAAATGTTGTGATGATGTTCCTCAGGATTTCGGCTTCACTCTCTAAAACTTTCAGCTTCTAAAACTTCATAGAAAAATAGTTATAGTGCAAATGCCCCGATGACCTGTTTAAGTTAAATTCAGGAGCCTGCAAAAAGCCCTAACTTCCACAGATCATATCTCCGAAAATATTGTGAACCAAGCTTTGAAATTTTGCGACAATGTTTCTCAGGATTTCGGCTTCGCACTCTAAAAATTTCAGCTTTTGAACCTTGGTAGAAAAAACGTTATAGCGCAAATGTCACGATGACCGGTTTGGAGTAGCGAAAACCCTAGAATCCAAAGCTCTGATACCAAATGTTGTGAAACCAGCTCCAAAAATAGAAGAAAAGAGATATCAATGCCTTATAAATAAGCCACTTTGAGGGGGAAACCTCCAATACATTACATGAATGAAAAATTCTTGGATGATACAAATTACAAAACCTCCTTTCTATATATAGGATTCCATGGGCCACAATGTAATCCTAGTGGGGCCACAATGTAATCCTAGCCGACCTAACAATAATAATTTAAGGGCACAATAATAACAATATGGGGGTTACAAGGGTACAATAATAACAATAATGGGGTTACACTAACAACAATAAGGGACTATACTAGTAAAATAGGGACCTAACAGGCTCAGATGCTAAAGAAAAAACCCATATGTGAAGAAATCCTGAGGAACTTCGTGTAAAAAATTTAGATCTTTGTTCACAATATTTTCGGAGATATGATCTGTGGAAGTTAGGGTTTTTGCAAGCTCTTGAATTTCATCTAAAAGAGGTGACCTTGGGAAAATTATCATAACTCTCTCTCTGAGAATCATATTAGAATTTTGTAAATAGTAGTCGAAATTAAACAGATTGTAGTTTCCTGTGTATCAATTTCATAGCCGAAGGAGGAAACAGTGACACATGGCACGTTCTACAAGTGCGCTCTACTAAACTAGTCCATAATTAGGTCATTATGGGAGATTGGGCATAACTTTTTCTTGAATAATCTAAATCAGGTTTGACCTATGGCTTTGGAAAGAGGACTCAGAGGTCTAATACAAGATAGAAATTAAGATCTCGAAGATCTAAAATTACAGATATACATCAGTTTCAATATTTAGCCCCTCAAAGTGGCTAATTTCTAAGGTGTTGATCTCTCTTTTCTTATATTTTTGGAGTTGGTTTCATAACATCCTGGATTTAGCCTCCCTGGTTTAACAATGATCTCAAGGTCATACTCCTAGAACAACAACAACCATCTGCAAATAATTCCTCCCAAAATATAATTTTTAACCAAATACATCAATGCAGAATGATCTGTAAACATCTTAAAATGTGACCCTAGTAAATAATGTTTGAACTTCTACAAAGTATATAACATGGGCAATCCTTCCCTTTCTGTAGTGATGTAATACTTTTCAGCTTTAGACAACTCCCTGTTTGCAAAAGCTATAGGATGATCAATCTCTGCTTCACCAGGTTGTGCCAGTACCACACCCAAATCTATGCAACAGGAATCCACATGAACATGAAATTCCTTATCCCAACCAAGAAACACTAATATAGGTGAAGCTGCCATATTTTCTTTCAATATGTCGAGGCTCTTCTGGCATTCTTTATTCCATTGAAAGGTTGCATCCTTCTTCAACAATTTTTCCATTGGGAACATACACCTCCTTTAGTGTCTCAAGATTCATCTTTGATTGGCCACAATATTCTCTAAAAAAGGATGACTAAACAAGACATTTCTGGAAAATGTGCCTTCAAATATTCTTTCCAAATTCCCAAACCATAATGTCTGTGAAAAAACAGAGAGAGGGTTTTGTACATACATATGTTAGCAACAAAAACCTCTTTTCGTTTTGGAAAATTCATTTCCATTTCCCTTATTTTAAGGTTATTTATAGACTAAAAATAATTAATCATCCTTATAATAACTTTGGAAGGTCATCTTCATCATTGAGCTACTTATTTGGTCACTAGTTCACGAATAGTAGTAATTTTATGCTATTTTTTAGAATGGGTTAATGAGCTTCACTTGAGTTTATTACACTTGTATTAGGTCACAAAAACATTCAATTTAATAACAACATTCACCCCATTTCATTTTCACTTGATTAGTTTAGGAATTTGATAGGTTAATAGCTCACTAGTTTTTGAATTTCTAGTTTTTAGAGTAGTAATTTTTTGTTAATTTTTAGCACATGTGAACATGGGTATTTTGGAGTAATTCCACTTGGAATGGAGACCTAGGAAATCATACTTAATAAAAAATACTGTCTCATCCCATTTTCATTTGATTTAGTTAGTCATTCTGTGAGTTATCTCCAAAACAAAACTTTACTTTATCAACCCGGGATTCAAACAAACTTGGAGGTGACAATGCTATATACACAAGAGATGCATTCTACTCATGCCAACCTCTTCTGAGTCCTACGAAAGGGTGTTATTGCTATGGTTTCTGAGTGAAGTCTGTTACTCTTCTAAATTAGACCTAGAACTACAATTGACTCAAAACCATTACTCTGTCAACAATCAAACGACTATTCTAAAGCAAGAAGATACATCTATTTATTTTGCAAGGAAGGAAATCTACAATTTAAGCTATTGCAAGAAATAGAAGTAAACTAGGAAACATTCATGAAGTAAATTTCTGAATTGAAATTGTAGAAAGGAAGACTAATCTAATCACACATTTCTGGGCCAAATGGATACGTAAAATCTAACTATTTTATTCTTAACTGCTATGCTTTAACAATGCATCTATTCATGGGCTAACTATGCTTGTAAATGCGTTGTTTTGTAGCAAAAGAAGGAGGTGCTAAGGTTTCCTAAGAAGTTCTTGGACTCATGGATTCAGATTTGAAGGTGCCTTGGAGGTTTCCGCAGGGTTACGTGAGGTGGAAGATGGCCTCTAGGATGAAGGAGAGGCTAACTAGTGTTGCTACAGAATCTACTACAGGTTTTTCTTGTAGTGTTATAGGATGTCCTGTTAATGCTACAGGAAATAGGCCGAGAGTGTTTTGAGGCAAAAACTGACGAGGAAATGGGTAGAGGAGGTGAAATGAAGGTGTATTTAGGTGGATGGAAGGTGTCCAACCCCTTATCCAAGCTCAAAACTTATTTCAAAGCTCGTCTTTCAATTCTAGGGTTGCTCTCGTTGTGGTGGTGAAAATCTGAAAAACAAGGTTGAGGGAATTTTTGTTGAAAGTAGGTTGCTGAAGGGTGATAAATGGAGCTAGCGATTTTAGTGGATTCCTCTTTTGGTTATTTACTCAAATATGCAAGAAAAATTCCAGTTCATGCAATAAACATTGGCAAATCTATGATGAAGATGGAAAATATGAGTTAAATTTGATAAGAAAACCTACTTATGCATTAAAATAGAAATCTAACTCACTATTCTCAACATGTTCATGAAAACTACAACGACCTATTTATTATTTCCAAGAAATTATAAACTGAAGAGGAATTTTGGGCCTGTGGTTAAGATCTGCCCTCCTCAAGCTCCAATGAAAGAGGTGAGAGAGGGAGGCTTTGACACACAACTTTTGGAGTTTATATGCTACTGTACCATGCTCTACAAGAACTTAACTACAACAAATGTGAAATGGAAGCAAACCAAAAATAGTAAAATGAAATATAAGAAAACTAGCTAAAACTCATGAAATAAACTAGCTACAACGGCATAAAAATAAAAATAAATACACAAGGGAGCCTACTAAGGCCAATGGATTGGGCCCTAACCCACAAGCTCAACTCTTTGAAACCAAATTAGTGAAGGACAACCTGAATACTAATTTTATTGCAGAAATAGTCTCATTGCATAACTATGAATGTCTAAAAAGTATATCACAAGAGCTTAGAGTCTACTAGCTTCCACCAAAACTCGAATCCTAATGAGATATTTCTCTTCCCTATTTAACCTAAAGGGTAGCTACCAAAAACTCCCTAAAAAGTAGTTGAAGTGTCCCCTTTGATTGCAAGAGAAGTGGAGCTTTGGTGCACTTGATCTTCCACTTGCCTGGTTGCCTTTGATTTCTAGTTGTTGGAGGGAATCTCGAGGATCCCTTGGATTCCTTTAGGAGTTAAGGAGGTGGAAAACCCTACAATAATATCTCCTTGCTGTCTATTCGGAGCTTTTATTGCACAATATTCAACAAAAATGGAATATATTCGTGATTATCCTACATTTAAACCATATTAGGCGTTCAAATTATGACAAGCCTTAATCAGCATATACACCAAGCAACATATGACCAT
The DNA here is from genome assembly GCA_034641835.2 of Pinus albicaulis. Lineage (NCBI taxonomy): Eukaryota > Viridiplantae > Streptophyta > Pinopsida > Pinales > Pinaceae > Pinus > Pinus albicaulis. Next base: position 505,313,956 of record CM076576.1, on the reverse strand, counting down.
AATGTAATTAAATGTGAGAAATAGAGACTAATAACACTAAAAAGGTGACAATCAACCCCTCCAATTATAACTAATGATGGTGCTCATCAACAATTACTGTAATTTTTTTCAAAATGTATAAATCAAATAGGATCCAAATATTACTTTCAAAAAATGAATTACAATATAGATTTCTAACCTGTTGTTATTAGATGGACTAAAGTACACCATGTAAAACCAATTTTACCATAGTAAAATTTCTTTCACTATGAGAAATAATTTAATAACCCATAGTTTATTAAATTATTTCTGGTCTAAATAGGAAACCCCATGAGGAATAATTACATAAATCCTTATTTGTTTGATCTTCCTCTAGGGATGATTAACTAAACCAATGTTCAATTAATATTCCTCGCCATATTTAACCCAAAACATGAGAATTAATTAGATAAATTATTATTTATCTTATTATTCCCTAGGAATAATTATTTAAATCATTATTTAATAATATTCCTTGTTGAATTTGACTAAATCATTTTTAAATAATTAAATAAATCATTATTTATTTAATTATTCCTTAACCTCATCCATGAAATAATAAATAAATAATTTATTTATTTATTATTTCTAAATAAAGAGATTTAACCAATTCTAAATTCCTTTTCCCTCCACCAAAAATAATAAAATATTCCAAGTAAGTTGGATCTAGATTTGGTTAATAATATTTTAATTATGCACCAATATCTAGACTAAATCAATATTTTATTATAAATAAAAGGGGTTTTCCATTCATTAACTACCTTTTTTATCACGTTTTGATCTATGCTTCTAGTCTAACTTTGATCCTCCATCATTGTCATATTTTTTCTACTTTTTCTTGTGAGCTCCCTTTGAGTTCTATTTTGTCTGGGTTTTCTGCACCATCAAGAGAGAGACCTTGGATCTGAAGTGCTGAGGACATAAAAGAACCAATCCCATTGAGGGGGACTGGTAACATCTTTCTGTGTTCCCTTCCCAGGTGTCATAATGTAAAAAATTCTTTATAAATTCTTGTCTTGTCTATTGGATGTATGGAGTAACTCTTGTTTATTTTCCCTGTTTAATGTCTTCAACTGAATAGATCTGGATTTTTGTAGCATTTATTCTAATCACCTACTGTAGATCTAAGGAAATTGAAAGCCACATTTGATGTTAGTTTTGTTTGTTATGCACATCTAAAGTGAGCTTTTTTCGTATGCTTGCGATTTATATTCACTCTAACAACTGGCGACTCCACAAGGGTTTTAAATTACGACCGCTGTCATTTTTCAGATATCTGCATGACTAGCTACTTCAGCCACTAGGGTAACAGGTATCAGTCACAATAGAAATGACAACTTTTTCTGAAACCTGCCGCCAAGACAGCCAGAAGTGCAGGTCGCACTTTTTATCCCAAAACTTGTGACCTCAGCTCTCAGGTAGCAGAAAACTGCCCAAAAACTGCAACCTCAACAAAAAACAGGTCAATACCTGCAACCTCAACTTTTTTGCAGGATTTTTCTATTATTTTTCATATTTTGTCTAGGGCATTGTTTAGGGTTCTCTGACCTCCATATTTACCTGCCTTAGACCTGAAGTTGTTTAGTTTTACTCGTTGAAGTAGGAACCAAGCCCCTTAGGGCTTCAGTACGCTTCCACCTTTTCAGGAGGAGTTTAACTGAAGCAGGTATTTTGAGATTTTAGTGTTTTTCAGCCATTTTTTCAGATCTGAACCTGTCTTTTCAAATCCATTTCAGATCGGTTATTTTTCTTTACCCTTAATGATAGCAGGAGATTCATTTCTAAAAGCAACATTCTTTTCCTTCTCTATTGCATTGTATGAAAGGAGTTTATTTTTATCACCTGTCATGTGTTTTGAGCATCCACTATCAATGTACCATTGATTTTCTTCTCCTTTTGCAAATAAAGCTATGCCACAAATTAAAACCTGTAAATCTCCATACCTTGGAGTTTGTGAGTATATGCTATTTTGGCTGAAGTTTTCTCCTGCATTCAGATTCTTCATGTCCAAATTTATTGCAATAAGAACATTCAATTTCATATTGAAGAAGAGAAAAGTTGTTATAGGTATTATTCTTTATTCATGTCTCATTTCTTTTCTTTCTTGCTTCTCTAGTCATGATGGTTTTGTATGCAACACATTGAGCAGCTTTATGACCAAAATTATGACATGAGAAACATTGTCCATTAAAGAAGAAATTTTTGCGATCATGGAACCTTCTATTGATGTCTACCTATTGATTTTTTTTATTATTCATCCTTGAATTGAAATGGTCATGCTTTACCTAGGCATTGTCTTTGTTCTTTTGCTGAGTGACAAATTGTTGCTAGTTGGCTTTAGCTGCATTTAGATAGCTTGTTGTTGAAGACTGAGAAGATTCTCCAATATAACCAAGACCCATATTTATAAGAGGAGAGCATTGCACCTTGATAATTTCATCTAAGGTTTCAGATCCTTTAACTAATCTAAGATTTAAAGATTTCACTTTCTCAATTTATTTTCTTAGGCTTACTATTTCACATTCTAATTTCTCATTGTGCTTCTCCTTTTCTATAAGATGATTCTTTAGAGTATCTATGGCTATTTTGTTTTCTTCCAAACATATTTTGAATTGATTGATTTATTCAAGAAAATCATTTTCTTCTAACACATCCATGAATGTATCTTTAGCCTCACTAGTGTCCTTTTAAAATGCCATGAGTAGTCTAATATCTTGATCAGATTTTCCTTCTTCACTATTTGATAGACCATCACTATCTTCATGATTATAATAGCTTTTTCTATTGATAAAACATTTCTTATTTCCTTTTTTAAATTCCTTTCCCTTTTCACGATTATCTTTATGGAGACATTTAGTAGCGTAATGACCAACTCTTCCAAAAGAAAAACATTTGAAAGGAAGCTTACCTCTGAACCTTCCAGTGCCAAGTTGTAGTTTCTTTAAAAAAATTATCTCATCTTCTTCTGAAACATACCCTGATTCTTCTTGTTCTTCCCTTTCCTTTCCTTTTGCAACAACTCTAAAAACAACTTCTTTGACATCAGATGGACCTCCTTTCCTCATTTCACATGCAGTCAGAATCCCATGAAGTTGAACAATAGTAAGAGTTGTAGATATTTCTTCTCTTCAATAGCAGACACTTTTGACTCGAATTTAGGAGTTAGAGATCTTAAAAAAAATTCTACTAGAGTGGTGTCAGTTATAGTTTCACTCAGATTTCTCATACAATTTACGATCTCATCTAGATATAAAAACAAACAAGCAATTCTTTCATCATTATGCATTCTGAGTTTTTCATATTGAATTATGAGAGTTTGGAGTTTAGCGCTTTTTACCTTGGAATCACCTTCATAGCTCAGAATGATTTTGTCCCATATCTCATTTGTTGTATTTAACTGCATAACTTTGAAAGATGTTGATTCATTCAGACTCCCCAATAAAGCATTGACATCCTTTGCATTGGTTTTATAATTTTTAACTACTGGATCTGCTAGAACTGAGGCTGGACATTGGTAACCACCTTCAACTATAGCCCATACATCTACTCCAAGAGACTAAAGATAGGATCTTGTCCTTGTCTTCCTGAAGATTAAATTGTTTATGTTGAAGAGTGGAGGTCTGACAGATGTTTTCCCATATTGATTTCTCATCTTAGATGACCTTCCTTCTAGATATTAAGATTCTACAAAAGGACCTGCTCTTATACCAATTGTTGGGAAAAATATTGAGAGGGGGGGTGAATCAGTATTTTCAATAATCACAATATTTTACTTTTCTCTTTACTGATTTCTATACGCGACTTTGATTAGCCCAACTAGTGTATGTACGCGGCTATCCCAACAGAAACTTGTGTATACTTTACTGTTTAGATAAACATTCAGAAGAATTCTTTAACCCAGTTCATCAGTTATGCATGAGATAGTTAAGCAGTAAATATGTGCAGTACTAACAGAATAAATCATCACACAAGAGCACCACACATGAACACCAAGATTTAAGGTGGAAACCTAATTCAGGAGAAAATCGTTATTGTTGTCCTCTCTGTCTTCAATATTTATTATATAGAAAACTTCTTACAATGTTATACTGATGCAGACTCATATCAGTACGCGGGAATCTACCTGCAGAAGGATGCAACCTTCTCTCATTCTCCAGCTGCTACTAGAAGGGAGCTCCAACCCCCTGATCTCGTTTACCAGCCACTACTGGAAGGGAGCTACAACCCCCTGATCAGAACACCAACTTGTACTGACAGGAAGATTCTACTTCCACACAGAAGGCTTCAACCCTCATACCCACTACAGACCATGTTTCATAAATTTTCACACTGGATCCAACAGCTTCAACACAACTCAACATAAATATCAACACCAATAGACTTAACCAAAACTTCAAACAAAACAGTGAGATCATTGTAACCAGAACACAGTAATAAATCCAGATTTTAGAATCAACATACAGAATCAATTTCAACCCTAATCATTCATTATATTAAATGTATACTTTACTTCACTTTACTGAACCTGCATGTATACGCGCTGTCCTGCACACCAAACTGCGTATAGATCTCTAAATACTGAATTTCCAGAATTTGATCAGTCCCATAAACAAATCTGAGGCTTTCAGTCATATATCTTTTCAGATTTGCAGAACCCATATTCAGTCAGCAACATTAATCATATTTAATCACTCATTGATCATATTTGTACATATTCATCTTAGCAGCATATACAATATTCAAACAACCCAGATTATTGACAGACAGCCGAAATATAACAGCAATAAATAGATAACCTTTCCATAAAGATTCAGAAATCCCTGACTTAAATACGTGCTTTTGCTTAAAAAAACTGCGTGTATACACGCTTTCATCATGATGAACTAGCATATAAATCTGGAAATATTAATTCTGCAAAAAAGTTTCAGATCTATAGACTTACCAAAATTTCTTCACTTCACTTCAGCGAACATGCGCCAGGTCACCAATCCAAACATCTCATCAATAGATCATGCAAATACTAGTCATTTCAGGTCTAGAGATCCTGATCCATCATTGTATCCATGGGTGCATCATAATTTCATATCTACAATAAACAAAACCCATTTCATGCAAATATCCTTCAGAGATAAGTATTTAGTTCAAACACTTACTCATGCAACACCTTACACTATGATCTACTTCTCCTTATATAGGTTTATCCTTTATCAATAGCATGAGAAAAAACCACACAAGTGTCAATGGTATTCTTGGACGGAATCAAATAGACGACACCGCGCTCAATATTGTGGGCTATGTTAGCCCCCCATAAATTTTTTGACAAGCAAACAGGGGGCTAAAATGTTGTTGAGCCTTCAAGGAATGCATTTCCCCTGAAAACACATCATCCTTGAAGCCTCCTTGTGCCTTTTTCTTTTGATATAATCCCCTCTGCTGATTTCCATTATAAAGCCTCTCTGTTTTGAAGAAGAATGCCCAAAGGGCCCTTTTCCCTCTTATTTCACCCCCACTTAACTTCTATTTTGTCCCCCTTTGCATTCCCTTCTATTTTCCCTTCTTACCTTTCATTTTCCCCCCTTATTCCCCTATCGTTCCCCTTTCTAACCTTTAAATCACATTGAATGGGTCAAAAACCCACTTTCCGACCTTATTAAAAGGCCTAACCCCTTTTCCCCCTTTCCTCTGATCAAAATCGCATTGTAAATCGTGTTAAAACAAAATATGTGATTTCCAAACCACTTCCCCTTGCCATACCCGTGAACTTTATTATAAAGTTTCATGTTATATATTAACCCCTGCCGCGTGCCAATCGCAATCGCACACAAGTTTCAATCGCGGCTTTTGTTAACGTGCCAATCGCAAGTGTTTGCGACGTGATTAATCGCATCGCAATACATTGCGATTGCGCTAATCGCATGTCCCTCCAATCGCAGCCTTTCCTCCGATCAAAATCGCAAGTTCTTTGCTCCGCGCTGCGATTACCCCTCGCTCCGACTTGCGATTGTGATGGGTCCCTTTCCTCCGATCCGCCTAATCGCTTGTTCCCTCTGATTGAGTGTGAGCCATTAATCTGGTCCCCAGATCCAACGGCAAGCGCTCAATCGCGCTCCCCGCCTAATCGCAATCGCATTTTCCGTCGCGTCTTCCCCTTGCTCCTTGCGATTGCGATCCCCCGACCACATCTAAGCCGTCCATCCCTCCACCAGATCTAACGGCCCTGTTTCAATCGCATCCTGCCCTCAATCGTAATCGGAACCTCTGAAATGTGTCAACTCTCCGCCCCGCTCCGATCCGCGATTGCGATTTCCGTATGGTCCCACCTCGTACTATATTTCCCTCCCGCTTCATTGTTTTTTCCGTTATTTCCTTTGTTTTTCTCCCAAATGTTGAACCTTTGGGTTTTACACTAATCACCATTTATTCCACCATTATTCATCATTGCCGCTGTTTTCACTGTTTCCCCGGGCCTCCACAGCATGTCTCCGCCATCACTGCCTGGGCTTGTAACAGGATTACTTCATCGTGCAGATAACACAGAGAGGCCGTTTCAGCGTTCGCCAATGGACCAGCAGAAGAGATTCAAAGGGGGTTTATGCTTTTTATTGTTATAATTTATGTTTGACCTCGCAATTCAAAGGAAAGACACAGTTTGAAGACCAAAAGCACACTGTCGAGTCTTATCCGTGTTAAATATCAGCAGAGTACTTTTCTCTCAGAAGTACACCATTCCCACAGCACCCTCCGTGCCCCTTGAGCCCAGGAAAGTTAAGACAATGGCAGGAGCTTCTTAAAAGATTGTCAGATTGCAGTTATGAGGCATGGAGGGGCCGCAGACTTTCATTCAGTTCATTTATTCTGAAAGCTACGACAGAGTCCAAGCAGCCGAGAGGACTACAAGGGGCATATCAGAGGTCAAAATTGACCTGACATAGGTTCCCAAACGGCCTACAGAGTACACACAGCGAATGTTGATTTCCATTAAGTGGTATGGGCGTGAACACTTCCGCCTTACTGTCTTAATGAGGCTCATTTAATTGTTCATCTATTCCTGTTTTCACTTCTTCTCATATAAGAATTCCCAAGAACATAATGTAAAGGTTGTTGTCTATTTGTTGACGATTTTCTCTTAGAGGGATTCATGTTGGACTATTAGAACTGTCGTGGGAGGGAGTAGCAAAGTAGTCGTTGTGTAATAGGCTGGGAGGAGAAGTCTGGGTTGTATTAGCCATTGAGCTCAGTGTACATGACTGGTTTTGCATCAATTAATCAAAGCGCATTTCACAGGATCCTGGTGTATTACTTTTGGTGATGTTCTTCCAACTTTGTTTATTACATTTCATATTGTTTCATTTTCTGTTGGCTTGCATCAGAAGTTTGACATAGGATTTACCCTTGTTAGATACCCTATGTTCCTGCTCTCCATGCCATTTATTTTTATCTTCTGAAATGTTTTATCTGAGAAGTGTTTTCACTCGGTTTAACCAGCGTAGTGGATGTTATTGCCTTCTATCTGATGTATGAATTAAATGAATCAGTTCTTAGATGTTCTGGTTGGGTTTAAGCTGGAAGATTTGGGAACACTAGGGATTGGATTTAGCCCTATCCACTAGGATCCTTGTGCAACCAGCTGGCCTTTCTAAGATCCCTTTGTTAAACTTATCTCTGTTTTTCCATTGGAGCATGCTAAAGCTGACCTGGAGTTAAATGATCTCTGGTCCGATCTATAAGCTTCCCCTTTGTCCTTCCCTTTAGAGCTGCCTATGAGTATGTCCAAGCAGGTCTGGAGTTAAATGAATTATGACCTAATCTATAGATAGAAAGTAGGTTTCTTTCCTTCTCTCACTTTCTTTCCTTAATGTTCCATTCCATCATCTATCTAAAAAGATCCTTTAGTGTAGATGACTTGCCCTTTGGAAGCCTTGGCTAGTTGTTGCATGTAATTACCTCTCATGACTCCATAGCCCAATGGATGGCACTTTCTCGACCTATTCTCTTTGCTGAAGCATCCTGCTGTTGTGTTCCTTTTCCTCCCATTACTTTCTCAGTCCATGATCTCATGACCAACTTAGCAACCAACCAACCAAATCATTTTAAACCCCCCTCTGTACTTCATAAATAGCCTAATATCTCAATTTGAGCTTTCAAAGATATATCATTCTTTGTTTCATTGGAGAGATCCCTCTCCGAGTCCAGGAGGGCTAGATCCTAGGGACCCAAAGCGGTTTTGATGTTGTCTCATCTTTTGGTCTTGCCAATCTGGCCAAAACATGGGAACCCCAACATAATGGCGACTCCGCTGGGGACTAGACCACTTTGCTTTTAAATTGGCTCTCATTGCTGATGGTGGATAGCAGTCTATTTCTAATGTTCAAATTCATCCACCTGGCGACTCCACACTCCATAACTCTCAAAGACTCCACTGGAGGAAGAACCTGAAATATGGCCAGACCTCATAGGAGGGTAGAACATACGGGATGGATTTGGTTCAAAGAGTTTATTGTTTTTGTCTATCACTATGTTCTGTCCTACTTTAAGCCAAATCAAGTGTGCAAAGATGAGACCCACGATGAGTATGGGAAAGATCTCAAGCCTCAGTCTTCAGACCGTGAGCAGACCTATACTCCTGTGAAAAACCTGGTGGAACAAGAAGCTCGTGTGGTATCCACCACCCCTAAAGAAGCTTCAAGCAACCATGAGCCCATTGTTACACTACCCACACCTACAAAGTTCATAGAAAGATATAAGCCTCTGGTTTTACCTCTTTTCTTCCAACCCCTTCCTGCAGAGCTTATAAACCAGCTGCCTCATTTTGATGGAGAAAATAAAAGGGCCACTACCGAGGAACATGTGCAAAACCTCGAGGATTTACTTGAATTGTATGAAATAGAAGAAGATGATGTGTGCATTAGAATTTTTGCCTTGTCATTACAAGGAAATGTAAAGAGTTGGTTCAAAGGCCTTCCAGCGACAAGCATTTTCAGCTTTCATCAATTTTCTCAAGTTTTCCTTGACAAATGGGCAGCCCCAAGAAATGTTCTTCTCATCTTAGAAGAATATCGGAATTTGAGAAGGCAGCCAGGAGAGACAGTGCAGAATTTTTCAGCCAGGTTCAATAAGGTATATGATGCAATACCTTCAGATATAAAACCACCTTTGGGATGGGCTTTATTGCACTATCCAAGTTCTTTTGACCCCGAGGTGGAATTCCATATAAGAGAAAGGGAACCTTCGAGCCTAGAGGAAATGTAGAATATAGCCATCACTGTCGAATACAACATAAAGTGCAGGGAAGAGAGGTTAAAAGAAGCAAGGAAGGACCAAGCAGAGAAAATATCACGGATCTCTTTAGAGAACAAGCTGGGAAGACTGATAGAGACTGCCTACTCCTTGCTAAATGTAGAAGAGCCAGAATATGAGGTCGAAACCGGAGAGGATGATGGGGATAGACCTACACCTTGTCCTCAAGAAAGAGAAACCAGATCACTGCACGACCGAAGTCGCATGCCAAGCATATATGAAGAAAATGAGCTTGCAGTTTTTCTTGAAAAAAGACTCGCTGAGAGTCCTGAAGATTTGATGGGTGACATTGTTTATAATTATGATTTATCTAATGCTAATCTGTCTGATGATAAATTTTTCCAAAGGGAAACTGAGCTTGCAGAGGCATCATCAACAGATTCATGGAAGGAAGATCACGACCATCAACTTCAAGAAAACGATGAGTCAATGCAGGCTATCTATGATACTGATGGAGAAGGCGTTGAAAGCATGATAGCAGACGAAGATTTGTTGAATCTTCTCTCTATTTTATATCCTTACATCAGTCATATTTTCCAAAAAGATGGAAGCCAGTGACTCTCCAGCGCTGAGGACGAGGAAGAAAGAGTTGAAGAAGACCTTGAGCGGAATGAATATCCGGAGCCTTATCCCGAAAGGATTAAGGTAATCAAAGAAACCCCCACTCAAGAATATGTTAAATTTTTTGCAGAGTTCCAGCAGAACCAGCCTGCGTTTCTAGAGGACAGCACAGTGGAATATAATGAGCCCTCTAGCTCAGGCTGCATTGAAGATGAGCGAGACCTTCTTTCCCACAGACATCTTTTTCTTGATCCAGAGGAAGAGGAGGTATTCCTGGTTGATGCCCATGCGCCAAATACTCCCAATCAGGAAGAGGAGTGTGATTACAAAGGCCTCACTATAGATGCAATGATTGAAGTTGCCCAGGATGCAAACAGCCTATCAATCCTGGTAGGCTTTGAAGAAAAAAGTTTACATCATGTGTTGATTGATCCTGTGGCAGAATATATGGAGGCCCTGATTGGCTCAAATACTCCAGCATTGATCTTTTGCAAGAGCCAAATGCAACAGAATTGGTCACCACTGCTGGTGGCCTTATTTTTGAAGAACCACATGCAGAGCACCCTGTGGTTATCTCTGACAGGCAGCCAATGCTCATATCCTTTTTTGTTGTTGCTTGACTGGCTGCATTGGCATTATTGTATTACCTAGAGCATTAGAGATTTTCGGTTAGAGTAGGGTAGGTAGGAAGTCTGAAATAAAGCTCAGCTTGTGAGCATGTAGTTAGTTGTTTTGATTTCTGCAAAGTCCAGCAAACTAGACTATCTAATCCTAGTTTGACTGATTTTCAATTTCTGTCTTAGAATGTAGAGAAGAAATCTGCTAGATAGTTTAATCCTAGCGGATATTAGACTAGGTAGAGAAGCTATGAGACCAACAGTCTAATCTGGTCTCATGGAGTAATAAGGGTAGAAGTAGAATAGGTTTATTTTCCTGTTTGTAAAAATTGATGATGTAAAGGGTCTGCAAGTCCAAATGCACCCAAGAAGAAAAAATGTTAGGACTTTAGTATGGGTAGGTAGTTGTTTGGGAGAAATTTTACTACTGATATGATGTCTTCATAGTTTGTGGCAGCTGATCAAAGGAAGAAAGGAATGAGTCAAGCAGCAGGCATCTGGCCTACACCAAAGATCATTTTCTGAATTCTTGACTCCTTCAAGAAGAAGCCATCCCCATGTGGAGCCACTGTTAGCCCCCCATAAATTTTTAGACAAGCAAACAGGGGGCTAAAATGTTGTTGAGCCTTCAAGGAATGCATTTCCCCTGAAAACACATCATCCTTGAAGCCTCCTTGTGCCTTTTTCTTTTGATAGAATCCCCTCTACTGATTTCCATTATAAAGCCTCTCTGTTGTGAAGAAGAATGCCCAAAGGGCCCTTTTCCCTCTTATTTCACCCCCACTTAACTTCTATTTTGTCCCCCTTTGCATTCCCTTCTATTTTCCCTTCTTACCTTTCATTTTCCCCCCTTATTCCCCTATCGTTCCCCTTTCTAACCTTTAAATCACATTGAATGGGTCAAAAACCCACTTTCCGGCCTTATTATAAGGCCTAACCCCTTTTCCCCCTTTCCTCTGATCAAAATCGCATTGTAAATCGTGTTAAAACAAAATATGCAATTTCCAAACCACTTCCCCTTGCCATACCCATGAAATTTGTTATAAAGTTTCATGTTATATATTAACCCCCGCCGCGTGCCAATCGCAATCGCAAACAAGTTTCAATCGCGACTTTTTTTAACGTGCCAATCGCAAGTGTTTGCGACACAATTAATCGCATCGCAATACATTGTGATTACGTTGATCGCATGTCCCTCCAATCGCAGCCTTTCCTCCGATCGAAATCGCAAGTTCTTTGCTCCGTGCTGCGATTACCCCTCGCTCCGACTTGCGATTGCGATGAGTCCCTTTCCTCCAATCCGCCCAATCACTTGTTCCCTCCGATTGAGTGTGAGCCGTTGATCTGGTCCCCAGATCCAACGGCCAGCGCTCAATCGCGCTCCCCGCCTAATCGCAATCGCATTTTTCGTCGCGTCTTCCCCTTGCTCCTTGCGATTGCGATCCCCCGACCACATCTGAGCCGTCCATCCCTCCACCAGATCTAACGGTCGTGTTTCAATCACATCCCACCCTCAATCGCAATCGGAACCTCCGAAATGTGTCAACTCTCCGCCCCGCTCCGATCCGCGATTGCAATTTCCGTATGGTCCCACCTCGTACTATATTTCCCTCCCGCTTCATTGTTTTTTCCGCTATTTCCTTTGTTTTTCCCCCAAACGTTGAACCTTTGGGTTTTACACTAATCACCATTTCTTCCACCATTCTTCATCATTGTCGTTGTTTTCACTGTTCCGCCACTGTTTCCCTGGGCCTCCATAGCATGTCTCCGCCATCACTGCCTGGGCTTGTAAAAGGATTACTTCATCGTGCAGATAACACAAAGAGGCCGTTTCAGTGTTCGCCAGCGGACCAGCAGAAGAGATTCAAAGGGGGTTTATGCATGTTATTGTTATAATTGATGTTTGACCCCGCAATTCAAAGGAAAGACAAAGTTTTAAGACCAAAAGCACACTGTCGAGTCTTATCCGTGTTAAATATCAGCAGAGTACTTTTCTCTCAGAATTACACCATTCCCACGGCACCCTCCGTGCCCCTTGAGCCCAGGAAAGTTAAGACAATGGCAGGAGCTTCTTAAAATACTGTCATATTGCAGTTATGAGGCATGGAGGGGCCGTGGACTTTCATTCAGTTCATTTATTCGGAAAGCTACCACAAATTCCAAGCAGCCGAGAGGACTACAAATAGCATATCAGAGGTCAAAATCGACCTGACAGAGGTTCCCAAACGGCCTACAGAGTACACACAGCGAATGTTGATTGCCATTAAGTGGTATGGGCATGAACACTTCCGCATTACTGTCTTAATGAGGCTCATTTAATTGTTCATCTATTCCTGTTTTCACTTCTTCTCATATAAGAATTCCCGAGAACATAATGTAAAGGTTGTTGTCCAGTTGTTGACAATTTGCTGTTAGAGGGATTCATGTTGCACTGTTAGAACTGTCGTGGGAGGGAGTAGCAAAGTAGTCATTGTGTAATAGGTTGGGAGGAGAAGTCTGGGCTGTAATAGCCATTGAGCTCAATGTACATGATTGGTTTTGCATCAATTAATCAAAGCGCATTTCATAGGATCTTGGTCTATTACTTTTGGTGATGTTCTTCCAACTTTGTTTATTACATTTCATATTGTTTCATTTTCTGCTGGCTTGCATCAGAAGTTTGACATAGGATTTACCCTTGTTAGATACCCTATGTTCCTGCTCTCCATGCCATTTATGTTTATCTTCTGAAATTTTTTATCTGAGAAGTGTTTTCACTCGGTTTAACCAGCGTAGTGGATGTTATTGCCTGCTAGCTAATGTATGAATTAAATGAATCAGTTCTTAGATGTTCTGGTTGGGTTTAAGCTGGAATATTTGGGAACACTGGGGATTGGAGTTAGCCCTGTCCACTAGGATCCTTGTGCAACCAGCTGGCCTTTCTAAGATCCCTTTGTTAAACTTATCTATGTTTTTCCATTGGAGCATGCTAAAGCTGACCTGGAGTTAAATGATCTCTGGTCTGATCTATAAGCTGCCCCTTTTTCCTTCCCTTGAGAGCTGCCTTTGAGTATGTCCAAGCAGGTTTGGAGTTAAATGACCTCTGACCTGATCTATAGATAGAAAGTAGGTTGCTTTCCTTCTCTCACTTTCTTTCCTTAATGTTCCATTCCATCATCTATCTAAAAAGATCCTTTAGTGTAGATGGCTTGCCCTTTGGAAGCCTTGGCTAGTTGTTGCATGTAATTACCTCTCATGACTCCATAGCCCAATGGATGGCACTTTCTCGACCTATTCTCTTTGCTGAAGCATCCTGCTATTTTTTTCCTTTTCCTCCCATTACTTTCTCAGTCCATGATCTCATGACCAACTTAGCAACCAACCAACCAAATCATTTTAAACCCCCCTCTATACTTCATAACTAGCCTAATATCTCAATTTGAGCTTTCAAAGATATATCATTCTTTGTTTCATTGGAGAGATCCCTCTCCGAGTCCAGGAGGGCTAGATCCTAGGGCCCCAAAGCGGTTTTGATGTTGTCTCATCTTTTGTTCTTGCCAATCTGGCCAAAACATGGGAACCCCAAGAGGCTAAAACCATGGTAATGTCCCCTGTTATAATAATTTTAGAGCGAAAAAGGCATACGCGACTTGGATCATTCTTGTCTACGTGTATACGCGACTTGGACTGCATGAAGTCATGTATAGAACCTTCAATTATGAATATTAACCATCTTCTACTGGACTTTATACATTTCTTCTACTAGACTTTCTGCAAACCACTGTGCTTCTCTAGAAGACATATACTTCATCATTTGTAAGAGATTTTCCATCAAGGAAAACATATGCAACCATAAGAATCATATTGCCAACAGTAGGTGCTCTTCCATTGAGCTAGCACCCTTTAAAGAATTAGAATCATCATTGGTATTAAATTCATCCAACGCTGACTTTGGAGATCCCACTAACATCTATGTTTCCATTTCCATGCCTGAAAATCATGGACATCCCCATCGATAGTAGAATAATATGTGTGCATGTTGCTCAAGAACACATTCCTTATTAACAATTCTTACCTGACAGAAACTAAAGAGACAACACAACATCAACATACACAAAATTCCCTACCGATATATAATCATAACTTAGCTAAGAAGTCTAAAAGATGTTCTTAATTAATAAACTTTGTATTTGGAAATCTTGTTTATTCAAATTTAAAAAATACTACGTTGTACAACGCTTCTATCTATTTATCCAGGAAATTATATCATAGCATATGTCACACAGTAGTAATTACGGTACATAAAGTAAAAAGACAAGTTTTCTTAAGAAAATAAATTTAGAAAAGAGTTTTGAAAACTATATGTTTGACATCAAAGCTTTAAATAGTTCAAAAAAAAAATAGTTGGAGTTTGAAAATTAATATCATTCATAGGAAAATAACATGACAATGGCCAGAGTCACTATTCATACAAATATTAAAGCTAGTCACTATTTCCATTGCAGATAACTAGAATTTGGGCAATGGTATAACATTTAGAGATGATTAGTGGGGAAGACTCGTCAATACCATAATCTATTTTCCACTATCTGTCGTGTCTCTAGATCCAGATGAGATAGCTTGATATTATCAGGTTCTACCTTTCAAGTACTTATTTTTGGCTCACCCTTCAAAACACAATTCTACCACTCCATTTGATTTTGTTTTGTCAAGATAATTGGCAGTGCCTTCCCATCCTGTTTTTTAAATCAATCAATAACCATCCATCAATGATATAAAGAATAATAGACAACCTATAAAATTGATATAAAGGTGTTCAACATTGATAGACTAATCTCCAAAGTGGGCAGTAAGAGTGTAGTAGACATACAAATAACATGTGTCTTGAACGTGAACAATTCACCTGAATGGAACTAATGGGATTAAGCGGCATGAAACAATATTCGCTACTAAGATGAGGGACGGTTGGTCTTATCAGATAAAGTACAATAAGATCCACCAAAATAAGTTTAAGGCTTAAAGCGACTCCATAGTCTAGATACATTTTGAAGACCATATAAGGATATTTCAATGTACAACCAAAATTCCAAAAAAGTAGAGAAAATAATATCCCCCCCAACTCCAGGCTGAAAAAAGGGCAAGAGTATTACAACAAAGTATAAAAGTTGGAGACAGTGTAAAAATAGGTATGAATTAATAGAATCATAGAAACAGTAGAATTTTATTTTCCTGGGAAGATAAAAAAAAAAAATTCCTCCCAGTATTTGTAATATTCCCAAATTTTCAAATGATATTTGGAATATTAGAGCTCTTAATAAACCTACTTAATTAAGTAAATAAAAGGGTGGAGGGACCCATAATCCTCAAGATGAATAAATATCCACTTTTTATGTTTGAATGTGGATTAATTAAGCCTAGATCTACATAATGAGGTAGTGGAGCCACTACTAATGTGAATGGAATTGGAGATCATGTCTCATTAATGAGATAGATCATGGAGGTTGATACAGTCAACTAAGATATTGGAAGAGGTCAAACAGAAGATCATGGAGAATTCATGATGAGAAGATGGAGGAACTTGTGAAATTAATGCACACATGATGGAGAGGGTGTATATTGCA
Organism: Pinus albicaulis; assembly: GCA_034641835.2. Classification (NCBI taxonomy): domain Eukaryota; kingdom Viridiplantae; phylum Streptophyta; class Pinopsida; order Pinales; family Pinaceae; genus Pinus; species Pinus albicaulis. The sequence continues at coordinate 505,297,863 of CM076576.1, read as the reverse complement.
CCTAGACATGATGGATGACTTGGAGAGACAATGCAATCAAACATGGAGGATCTTGTCCACATGCACTATGCAGTTTAGATGAGGGCCAAGGCATGGGAAAGCTCAAACACTATATAAAGAAGATTAAGGCAAGAATGAAGACATGCTTGAGATTATTGATGTTGAGGATCTGTTTAGATCTAGAATTGTTATGTGACATTCCACTTCTTTCTTGGGCTATTTAGAAAAGATTGCAAGTGATGTTTAGCACAGGGTGTTCCTGGTCAGGAATCCCACCTCTTTCATTTATTAGCTCTTGAAAGATTATTTTAATTCATTCTACATCAGGCATTGGTGCCACATATTTTTCCCTACTTTCTGCAGAACATTCATATTCAGAAATTGCAAATTTCTGAAGATTAGTTTGAGAGGAGGAGGTTGTCCTTCAACATTTCAGTTGAGGAACCGGTGAAGGATTATTCCTATCACCTTGGGCTTGAATATCAGCATTCCCAGGGCTTCATTTTAGATCTGGCATCAGGCCAAAGGTTATTGACCTCCTAGCAGTAGTAATCCCTTTAGGAATTACGCTGTCCATTATTGCAGATCCAAAGGAGGAAGGAAGTTGCTAGCATTTCAGCTAGTAATCCTATGAGGGATCATCCCCTCACCTTTCCATCAGTATTTCCATCAGCCTAGAGTTTATTGCAGCATATTTCAGCAGGCATAGAGCCTCTCTTTCCCTTACAGTGCAGTTTTTATGAGAAATTGTGTTGCAGCAGCTATAATCATCTTTGTATGATTGAGAAGTTAGATCTAGATATTTTAGCTTGTAGATTTGAAGGAGGGATCAGCCCTTCAAGCTTATATCTGATTTTGTGACATATTTCAGCCATCTATTTGTCATATCTAGCTTCAGATCTGTAATCCCAGTAGACTAAGGATCAAACCCTAGGAGGGTGATTTTCCAAAGTTGTAGATCTGGAAAATCCTTTCTGGGTTATCTTGGGAACCCATCACATTGGCCAGATCTTGAATCTTGGCATCATCAGAGCTCATAATCTCCCTAGATCTAAATTTTCCTTTGCAACATTTACACGTATATCAGTAGCAATAGGGACAACACAGTATTGCTTCTGTAAGCTCACCAGTTACATAGTGCTAGTTACAACACCATTGTAGGGTGATTCTAGGCCTTCTCTTGGGCTAGATCTACTCATTTTCTGAACATTGTGTAACTGATTCATCTCCATATATAAAATGGCTCATATTCTCTGTAAATTCTGATTTTGTCTTGAGATTTATTGTTTACGTAGTTGCAGTTCTTATACTGTGTTTAAGTATTACTGCATTCTCCCTTTTGGGATATTACAGTGGTATCAGAGCATGATCTTTGGCTCAGATTGTGGACACTTCATCTTTTGCATCAAAAGAAGAAGAAGATATATGAGATCTATCATGAAGGAGGATTTTTCCATTCCTCTTTATAGATCCAAGCAATATCTCTCGAAGGAGGTCAATCAAATGAAGAGAGAAAGGGAATGGGAGGATCCAAGAAGAAGATTTTATGAGGAAGGTCCAAGCACTTCCTATCAGCAAAAAAGAAGACCGGAGAATCATAGATCTACTATGCCCACTTTCTTTGAAGAAGGTGAGAGGTATAGAAATGAAGAAAGAAGAGAACCAGAGACTCATGAGACTCTCAGCTTGTATCTTGAAAAGTATAAGGAATAGTCTAAAGCCTTCAAAAAGAGTCTAACTCTCCAATAATTCTTTGAACTCAAGGAGGAAAGAAGATCCTACAGCAGCAATAGAAGGAAGAGGCATAATATATTTTATTTGCCTACATTTGATGAGTCTTCATCAAGCACTGTTGAGGCTTGGAGGAAAGAGTTAGATACATTTTTCATGCTACACCCTGTGGCTGAAAAAAAGGTTGTCCAAATAGTAGCACTTCATATTTTAGGTGAAGCCAATGTTTGGTGGTTTAGTCACATGGAGCATGCAAAGGTGACTAAATATTCATATTTCTTTCACAATTTGAGGAAGAAGTTTGATGTGAAGAAGACAGAGATGTGTCACAAAGAGAAATTTCCTAAGGAAACAAAGGAGGATGTCAACCTTGTCACTCTGGACAAGAAGTCACTACATTCACCACTAGCTACAGAAATACTTGCATCTAGAGAAGAGACACTTGCAACCTTGCAAGGTATTCTTGAGCTCTTGACACATAGAGTCCCATGCATGATTTAGGAGATGCATGAGGAAGAGGAGGAAGATTCCAGCACTGGAACATTGATAGAAGAGCAACCATCACTCTTACCAGCATTTGGAGATATCATTGTCCCGGTTGGAGGAAATCTTGTGTTATGTCAATAGGTTCCCACACATTAGGTTATCCAAGGTATGCATTCACATTCATCACCTATTGTTTCAGTACATCTTATTGAAACTTATGGGGACATGCCACCAGGGCCAATGCATAACCAAGGGTTAGAACAAAACGCTGATTTGAAGCCGCAAAATATCACAGCGCAGAGGACCCTTGATTTGATCAAGGAGGAGATGAAGCTATCCCAGTTTTTCATGGATGGACTACATTCAACCTTTTGAGTTGAAGTGTAGAGTTTTAAAAGAAGGGATGAGCATGATCCTATGTACTATGACTGGTTATGAGATCAGTATGGTACCTTGCTTTGAGCCAACATATGTATTACCCTGCAGATCTACAGCGTTGTCACTTAGTAGCAGTGATAATGAAGAGGCCCCATTATTCTTGGAGCATTTTGAAGGTAGCTTCACTCATGAAGCAATGGAGGTTAAGACGATGAATGGTGGACATCTCGAGATGATAAATCTTTTCTCCTTTCTTGACGACACTTTCTCAATGAGAATTTCACAGTTCAAGGAGAGACTTCTACTTATAGCAGATCCAGAACCTCATTGGTTTTGGAAGGCCATGGATGAGAGAAAGGTCTCATTAAGAGATCTCATTGGAGCTTCACTTCAAAATTTCATGGAGTGCAAATTTCTTCAACAGTTTGAGGAGGTTGGTGTCCTACAATGGGAGGATACCAAGTATTTGCAGAATGAGATCCATCATCCACATTGGGATGAATGGTTGATAGTATGGAGCAAGGGGTTGCCAAACCAGTTGCATATCTATGATACAGGCCAACAAGAAGCATGGCTGCGCTGGTTTCTCTTGGGTGAATATGGCTACCACTCAATGAGTCATAATTTTTTGATTCATGCCTTGCACATTACTGGAAGAATGCAGAAGAATACGGCATGGTTACTTTGGTTATGGATGAGAGATTTTGGACATCACAAGATATATCTTATGTCCTTGTATTTACTCTTGTTTGGGATATGTTTCATGTCTTTACATGTATTTTTGTTTGGGATGTATCTCATGTTCATGTATGTACTTGGGTTTGGGAGAAAGCATAACTCTCACATGATGTGGCATAAGGAAGCTTGTTTGTATTATGTTGATGAGACATCTCACATGTCCATTACTTTATTGTTGCTCCATGACTTGCAACATGATAATGCAAGAAGGCAACAAGAATAATTGTTGTTGTGGTTACTATTGGGAGAGTATGGGCTGATTTATTCCCATACATTATGTAACATTGTTGGAGGATGGCAACAAGAGGCCTTATAGCATTGGCTTGTGATGAGTGATTATGGTCATTGTACATGGTATGATGATGATGTAATGGGGTAGCAAGATGCCTTGTTAAGGTGGCTTCTCTTAAGAGAATATGGCCACTACATTTGGTACAATGATGATGCGGTATGGAAGCAAGAGGCGTTGTTGCGTTGGCTTATTTTGAGAGAGTATGGCTCTCATATTCTCATTGATGTTGACTTGGCATGGCAACAAGAATCATTGCTGTGGTGGATCCTTTTGGGAGAGTATGGCTCTCTTACTTGTTTTCATGATGATCTAGCATGGCAGAAAGAGGCTTTGCTGCATTGGTTGTTATTAGGAGAATATGGTTTGACATTGTTCATATTTTCCCATATGTCTCTACTTCTTGTTTTTCACTATGATGATGTGATTTTTTATTCCTACATGGCCAACATGGCTAATGATGAGGGCATTGATGTATGTAATTTACTCTATGTATCATGGGTTGGAGAGATAATACATGAGTTGGTTTGGAGAGATAGTTCATGAGTTGGGACTTTCCACTTTGGGAATGAACCACTTCATATTAAGTATCTCATGTGTAGAGGAGACATTTTGTCATCATATGGTTGCCACTTGGAGATTCATTGATGAGGATGGGTATCTAACTTTTCAGTTGGAGGCCATTCTAGACATTCTTGCGAGGCAGCTTTGGAGCTGGACATGCATGACACATTGTGACAAATGGCAAGGCCTTCCCCATGAGGATGCCATTTGGAGAGAGGATGTTGCTGTAGCATCCATTTGTTGCAGTTGCTTGAGGAAAAGCGACATTTTTCCAGGGAGGACTGTAATATTCTCAAATTTTCACATGATATTTGGAATATTAGAGTTCTTAATAAACCTAATTAATTAAGTAAATAAAAGGGTGGAGGGACCCATAATCCTCAAGATGAATAAATATCCACTTTTTATGTGTGAATGTGAATTAATTAAGCCTAGATATACATAATGAGGTAGTGGAGCCACTACTAATGTGAATGGAATTGGAGATCATGTCTTATTAATGACATATATCATGGAGGTTGATACAGTCAACTAAGATCTTAGAAGAGGTCAAACAGAATATCATGGAGCATTCATGATGATATGATGGAGGAATTTGTACAATTAATGCATACATGATGGAGAGGGTGTATATTGCACCTAGACATGATGGATGACTTGGAGAGACAGCGCAGTCAAAACATGGAGGATCTTGTCCACATGCACATCATAGTTTAGATGAGGGCCAAGGCATGGGAAGGCTCAAACACTATATAAAGAAGATGAAGGCAAGAATGAAGGCATGCTTGAGATTATTGATGTTGAGGATCTGTTTACTATTTAGATCTGGAATTTCATGTGACATTCCATTGCTTTCTTGGGTTGTTTAGCAAATATTGCAAGTGTTGTTTAGCACAGGTGTTCCTGGTCGAGAATCCAACCTCTTTCATTTAGTAGCTATTGAAAGGGTATTGTACTTGATTCTACATCAGGCATTGGTGCCACATATCTTTCCCTACTTTCTGCAGAACATTAATATTCATAAATTGCATATTTCTGAAGATCAGTTTGAGAGGAGGAGGTTGTCCTTCAACATTTTAGTTGAGGAACCGGTAAAGTATTATTCCTATCACCTTGGGCTTGAAGATCAGCATTCCCAGTGCTTCATTTCAGAACTGGCATCAGGGAAAAGGTTATTGACCTCCTAGCAGCAGTAATCGCTTCAGGAATTATGTTATCCATTATTGCAGATCCAAAGAAGGAAGGAAGTTTCTAGCATTTCAGCTAGTAATCTTGTGAGGGATCATCTCCTCACCTTTCCATAAAGTATTTCCATCATCCTGGAGTATATTGCAGCATATTTTAGCATGCATAGAGCCTCTCTTTCCCTTATAGTGCAGTTTTTATGAGCAGTTGTGTTGCAGCAGTTGTAATCATATTTGGAGGATTGAGAAGCTAGATCTAGAGATTCTAGCTTGTCGATCTGAAGGAGGGATCAACCCTTGAAGCTTCGATCTGATTTTGTGACATATTTCAGCCATCTATTTGTCAAATCTAGCTTCAGATCTATAATCACAGCAGACTAAGGATCAAACCCTAGGAGGGTGATTTTCCAAAATTGTAGATCTGGAAAACCCTTTCTGGGTTATCTTGGGAACCCATCACATTGGCCAGATCTTGAATCTTGTCATCATCAGATCTCATAAGCTCCATAGATCTACATTTTCCTTTGCAACATTTACACGTATATCAGCAGCAGCAGGGACAGCGCAGTATTACTTCTGTAAGCTCACCAGTTACGTAGTTCTAGTTACAGCACCATTGTATGGTGATTCTAGGCCTTCTCTTGGGCTAGATATACTCATTTTCTGAACATTATGTAAATGATTCATCTCCATATAATAAAATGGCTCAGATTCTTTATAAATTCTGATGTTGTCTTGAGATTTATTGTTTACTTAGTTGCAGTTCTTATATTGTGTTTAAGTATTACTACATTCTCCCCTTTGGTATATTACAGTAGTAAATTAATTATTCCAGATATATGAATGGAATGGAAAGAGCAGGGACACGAATATAAAATTTAAAAGACCCAAGGTTCAATTAAATGTTCAAAATATGAAATACACAAAAAATCCCAAAATATTGAAAGACATGGATTATAAGAACTCGGTAACCATCAAAATTTTCTCTCATGTTCTAGCGTTAAATCATCCCATTAAGAGCATTTTAGAGTAAAGTTACCAAGATCTGAATATGGATGCAGATCCATCATATTTTTTAAAATCCAAGATTTGGATACTGCCAAGAATACATCAAGGACAAAAACTGTGATAATATTTTTTAAATTCTTAAAAAACATATTTATAGTTAAGAATCAAAATCAATCATGAATCAAAACATTAGAACTGAGATCATTAGATGTTGTCAGCTAGAAACACAAAGGTGTTTCATATCACTGCTCAAGATTGAATCAGTCTAAAAAACAACATTCGATGTCTTATATTGGAAGTGGGGCAAGATTATCTTATAGAATATTATAAGGGGCTTAGGTTTTGAGTGGAAAAAAATGCCATAAACCTAGAAATAAAATGAAAAAACATCAAATTACATCAAATTTTCATTGGGATCCATGTATGATTGGGGTTGAATATCAGTGGATCCACCTCCAAAAATCTAGAATTTCCTCCAAATTGTCTGGATACACCAATCTGTATCCATATCCAGATCCAAAATGTGGATCCATAGATCTAGGGTCAAGACCCTACGAATCCAATAACAGAATTTTTAGATCACCTAATATCATAGTATTTGAGTTAGCCCAACTATTGATCAAGGTTGAATTTACTAGTTGTATCCCTGCATTTATTATTTTGGGCAGCATGGCCATTGCATTGGTGGAATATTTGGCTCTCCAGGCCTACCATAAGGTAAGTTGGGAGTCGTTATTATGGTCATCCTGAAGTCATAGGGCTTGATTGGAGCTGAACATTGATCAAGGTCAAATTAACTAGTCTCTTTTCATTTATTGATTTTGGACAGCATGGGAATTACATTGGTGGAATTCAGAGCTCTCATAAACTTCCATAAGGTGAGAAAAGGGTCATTACAATGGCCACACTTGCTTCCCACCTCACAGTTTCAACAAATTCTCAAGCAGCGTTTGTGCAATGAGTAAGAGTTGGCAACAATGGTGTTGTCGAAGGCTCTACAAAATTTCATCCCAAAGGTTGTCAACAAGGAAATGAAAGTCTGCTAAATGAATTTCCTGGTGATATAACATATTTTGAATACATTATTTCTTGTGATAATTTAAAAAGACAACCTGTTATGGTCTTTTACTGGCCTTATGCAGCCCACATCAATGATTATGACCTAGGTTAAGGAGGCTGGGGAAACCTATGGTTGGATATGTTGGATTTGAAAAATGATATGCAACCTAACCAAAGGCTCTCTTTTTTTCCTTTTCAAGAAATTCATTGTCATGAAATGGTGTTTCACAATCCATGGAGGTGTTAGACTACCCTGGATGTGCTTGCCAAATTGCATGAAATGTTCTTAGCAGAGGAGGCCACTCAGTTGTATTGCTTGGTTTGAGTAGAATTTTAGGATTTACCCATGTAATTCTGGGAGTTCCTAGAACACATTTTTTCACTAATTGGAAATTTCATATGCCATGAACCCATGAGGTTTTTCGACCCATGGACTCAAAATAAGGGTTTCCCCAAATTCAATCTATCTAAATATCTCAAGGATTTTTTGTACATTAAAGTTGGGGGGAGGAGGTAAAGTTATTTGTCAAACATTCTAATCAGCCTCCCAAACACCTATTTCAAGTGTCAAATACCAAACCACAAAATTAAGGATTTTTCTCTAATGGGGTAGGTGGAAAATGATGAAACTCAAGCTATTGATAATGTTCAAGGTTAGGATTCCATAGCCTCACCTTTTATAGATAGTGAAGTTTTGTGAAGGTTGTAAATAAGGGTAAAGCACTTGAAGCCCAAAACCTCATAAGAATATTATCAATGTGGACATGGACAAGGAACCTACTAGAGCCTCCTAAAACACCTCCACTAGAGAGGTGGAGATCATAGGGCCCAATCTCTACCCCCATGCCTTATCTCTCTACCAGCACTAGATGTAAAATATTCTCAATCAAAACAAAAAAATAGAACCCTAAATGATTGGTTCTCACCTTAGTAGAAAAATGTGACCTCTCAAAATGTTTACAAGCTTCGAAGATGAGGAGACAATGAACTTACATGTTGAAAGTTTGAAACGAAAATATAATCATGGAATTTTCAAGTCCTTACAAACCCTTGTAGGAAATCCATGGTTCAAAATGTAAGTGAATTTTTTTGAGTTAAACGATTTGTGTTCAAAAGAAGTGTAAAATCCCAAAATAGGGATTTCCTAAAACAATAAGAATACCCTAAGGTATTCCAAAGTTGGAGATGCAGCCATATAGCTCATAACAGGTATTAAATCAGATGTTCTTCAATAGTATGTTCAGCATCAAGCATTATGATTCATTTCTCCAACCCAAAGTGGGGAAAAACAGCTATTTTGGCCCTAAAAACGTTAATTTCAGAAATGTGCGTAAAAATAAGGGCAAATGACGGTGGGATCCCTTATCTTAGGTCATATGGAACTTACATACCAAATTTGAGCTGAAAAAAATGACTCTAGCTATATTAAACAGATCTCCCACTCCCGATATGGCTTAAAAATGCCCAAACCCCATGACTTGACTCAACAGAAATTTACTGAAGCACAGAATGCGTGATTTTCTGAAGGGTTTGAATGAAAAATAGTTTTAATATCAGATCTGGAGTTCATTACATGAAATTATGAAGAAAAATGGAGATTATGCTCCTTTATACATCAAAGAGAATCCCCCGGCAAGGGTTTCATGAGATCCACTGCATAAAAGTGCATATCTGCAGATCTAGATCTAAAAAATGCAGTGAACTATAGCAGTATATTACAACTTAGATTTGTAGCAAGATAGTGCATGAATATTTATATCTACATCAGATCCATATACTAAAATGTGTTTATATTACATACCCCTTGGGGTTTCCAGCATTACATGAAAGAACAGGAGTAGAACTGAGATTTACTGAAGCAGATCTGCAGAATGATTCAGAAAATCTGAAGTAAGTATAATATCAAATAGATCAGATCTGAAATAGACATGGATTAGATGGCTAATCCATGGATCACCACGGTGAAGGAAGAATCCATACACCAGAGATCTCTCCTCTAAACAATTGCCAAAACACCCTACAATTATGCAACTGAGAATAACGCAATTTCAGGGATTAAACTACATAGTAAGATTGAGGAACAGTTTGGCCTGATGCCAAGATCAAAATCATGAAGCCCAACAGCTAATACACTCTTCCAGGAGGATAAAAGACTCACTCACTGAGAAGAGGCACTAGTATAATCTAGATCTGAGTAGATCTAGTCTCCACTTACTGCAGCTCACTGAAACAAGTAAACCTCAACAGGATTTACGCTGTCTAAGGGATATGGAGCTTGGCCAAATGCCTGATAGTGGAAGAGTATTACAATGCCCTCCAAGAGCTACTTAATGGAAGAAGAGAGAATCCCTAAATAGGAAATCCTCACAATTATCTGCTAAACAGCCAAGAGAATGAGATATGTCTAAACAGACAATATACTCTAAAAATATAATATCATGAACAACCTTATTTTGAGCCTTCCCCTTCCTTTTATAAGATGAGAGGTTTGGCAAACCCTAAACCACCTTGATGAATTAGCTCCTTTTACATGAGGGGCCTCCTTCTAGAACTGTGTTGTCCTTCCATGAGGTACATTGTATCTAGACTGCGTTGTAGATTTGGTCAAGGTTGACCCAGTCTCATAGCTCAATCCCATTCACACCTGCAAGTGTTTATTTTAAATGGCCCATATTTGTCTTTGTTCACATAGACATGGATTTATTCATTGTTTTTCAGAAGTTTTACATGTCCTCCTTGGTTCATTTATTCAATCAACAGAAAATGAAACAAAATTGAATATTCCTCTTAGCTTGGGCTAAGTAGGAATATTACAGTCCTCCCCTCCCAAATGTTGCTTGTCCTCAAGAAACTGCAAGGACAGAACTGAAATGGATTGGGAAAGCATCTTTTCCCAAGCAATCACCCATACAAAATGAGTCACCTCCCACCATGGCAACTCCAGAAAATTTTCCTCCGCCTTGAGCTCCTGCAAAGTAGGTGGGCTGAAAATCTGTACATGGTAGACAAGATAGCCTACCCCACGTTGTCTTCCTCTCCCCATCATGATCTCAATAGAGATAAGAACAATATAAGCATAAGAGGTCATAATCAGCATCAATATGAGGGAAATACTGAAGGTTTCATGTGGTGCAAGGAAGTACCAACAGTTTCCCATGTAGTTACAGCGCAGTGTTTCAAACTGCTGCTTCAGAAAAATACATGGCAGATTGTTTCTTGATACATGGTTAATCATATGAATCGACTGAACATACATGTAATGACAAAACATATGCCCAAGGCCACATAAGAGATGGTTGTCTCCATCATATGGTTTGGCCCAACATTGGTCATGGAGCAAAATCAAGAGCTTGCTTACTTTTGGAGCAATGCACTGCCAAGAGATGGTAAGAGCATGAAAATATTGTGTTGCACAAACAAAGCTCTCACCATATGTTGGACGTAAGAAGACACATGGATCCATGAATGGATCCTCCATAGTAGTTTGGCACACCTCCCTAAAGAGAAATGAACCAAGTGCTGCCTGCAAATCCTCTCCCTCATGCTTGGAAACCCAAGACAAGAAGAGTACACCATAGTAATAGATGTCCCCATCTACTACCTCCTCTTTGCCCATCAATTGCATCAAGTGTAAATTGATCCTGGGGGTACTCCATCAATAAACCCCAGCTCCAAAGTGGCAACGCTATTGGCCTATAAAAATAGGCTCCCTCCAACTCATGGCTCCAATCTTTGACATGCAGAATGTCAAAGGAATCTCCCATAACGCTGCTACACATAAGAAGTCTCTCCCATGGGGAAAGTACCTCTTGAACATCTAAGGCCAAGAAGTAGCCCCTTTACACTATGATAGTGCCATCTTCTACTCCTGCAACATCATGAAAAATATGAGAGCAAATTTTCCCTTGCTCTCCCAAGAACATCCCAAGCAACAAAATCTTTTGATGCCTCCTCATACTTCCATCATCCAAATCATGTAGTGAGAACATGGTGATTGACATGAAGAATGTTATGTCAACACAATGTGTCCATACTCCTTGCTACCCCATGATGCAAGTATCCTGCCACATACCCTTGGAAAGAGGATGATGACCAAACTCTTTCAAGAGTAACCAACGTAGCCAAGCCTCCTGCTGCCCAGTATCATAGATTTGCAAGTAGCTTTCCAGCTCCTTGCTCATCATCCACACCCATCCATCCATATGTGGGTGCCTTCCATCTTGTTCTTCCTTAGCACTCTCCCAAGGAAGACTATCATTCTCCCAAATCAGATTTCTACTCTTGCATTTTATGGGATGTTGAACAATCTTCTCAAGGATCAATTTGATCCCATAAGGACCCAAATAGGTGGTAGGAAAAAACCTCCCATCATGATGTGTATGGCCCAAGAAGTGTCCAACACACACATGAGAGATGTTATCCATCCGAATATGTCCTCCATCATCTATTTTTTCCTTCTTGAATCCATGAATATCTAAGTGTGAGAAGGAAAGAACCTCCTCAAACTGTTCAGGAACTTTGCACTTCATGATGTGTTGAAGTGCACCTCTAATGAAATCTCTCCATGAGATTTCCTCCTCATGCATGGCCTTCCAAAACCAATAAGGCTCTGGATCTTCTGCAGGTAGAAGTTTCTCTTTGAGCTGGGGAGTGCTCATTGAGAAAGGGTCATCTAGAAAGGAGAAAGGGTTTCTCACTTCAAGATTTCTACCATCTACCATTCCTTCCTCCATTGCTTCATGAATGAAGCTGCCATGTGAATGCTCCCATAAGGAATGGTTCCTCCCTTCTTCCTCACTGCTTTTGCACAGCGCAGTGCAACTCTGTTGCTCTAAATCAGTAGCATGCAAAGATGTAGATCCCTTCATATGTTTTTCTGAAATGACAAGAGATGGAAATTTAAGCATACCTTGGTGAGATGTAGAAGCAAGATCTCCTTTCTCAACTATGTTGCCTTACTCCACTGCTGAACATGAAGGTTGCTCCTCCAAGGTTGTGACAGCGTTAGTACAAGGCTCCTCAAGTGGTGGTGAGGACTCCTCCTTTTCTGATCTCCTACTGTCAAACTTTTTGATCATCTTTTGAGAGAACTCAACAAGAGTAGACACTCTTGCATGGCTCAAATGGTTGAACCACCAAATGTTGGCTTCACCTTCTAGGTGTAGTGCTGAGATCTCCATAGCTTCTTTTTCCACTACAGGATGTAGTAGGAAAAATTCTTCCAGCTTCATCACCCACTTTCTTGTTGTGGATGACCCATCAAATGTAGACAATAGAAATTTGTTGCCTTTGATCTCTCTTTTACTGCATGGTCTCTTCTCTTCCTTCATCTGGATGAATTGAGGTAAAGTTAGAGTCTCTTTGAAGAATCTAGAGTGACACTTGTACTCTGTCAAGTACCTACTTAGAATCTCATGTTCTAATTTCTCTTCTTTCTCTTCACTCCCTCTATGATAATAGGAAGTGCCTGGTCCTTCTTCTTCTTCTTGAAACCTTCTAGAGGTCTCACTGCAGCTTTCTTCTTTCTTCTGTTTAACCTCTTTGGAGAGGCTCTTCTTAGATCTGAAAATTGATGAGAGTAATCTCATCCTCTCCATCATTCTGAACTCTACTCCTTCTCTTTATTCTTCTGATATCTAGACCTCACAGGCTGAGCTAAAGATCATGCTTTGATACCACTGTAATATCCCAAAATAGGGATTTTCTACAACAATAAGAATACCCTAAGGTATTACAAAGTTGGAGATTCAACCATATAGCTCATAACATGTATTAAATCATATTTTCTTCAATAGTATGTTCAGCAGCAAGCATTATGATTCATTTCTCCAACCCAAAGTGGGGAAAAATAGCTATTTTAGCCCTAAAAACGTTAATTTCATAAATGTGCATAAAAATACGGGAAAAGGACGATGGGATCCATTATCTTAGGTCATATGGAACTTACATACCAAATTTGAGATGAAACAAATGACTCTAGCTATATTAAACAGATCTCCCACTCCGGATATGGCTTAAAAATGCCCAAACCCCGTGACTTGACTCAACAGAAATTTACTGAAGCATAGAATGTGTGATTTTCTGAAGGGTTTGAATGAAAAATATTTTTAATATCATATCTGTAGTTCATTACATGAAATTATGAAGAAAAATGGAGATTAGGCTCCTTTATACATCAAAGAGAATCACCCGGCAAGGGTTTCATGAGATCCACTGCATAAAAGTGCAGATCTGCAGATCTAGATCTGAAAAACACAGTGCACTGCAGCGTTATATTACAAATTATATCTGGATCAAGATATTGCATGAATATTTATATCTACATCAGATCCATATACTAAAATTTCTTTATATTACATACCCCTTGGGGTTTCCAGCATTACATGAAAGAACAAGAGTAGATATGAGATTTACTGCAGCAGATTTCCAGAATGATTCAGAAAATATGAAGTAAGAAGAATAGTAAATAGATCATATCTGAAATATACATGTATTATATGGCTAATCCATGGATCACCATGGTGAGGGAAGAATCCATACACCAAAGATCTCTCCTCTAAACAATTGCCAAAACACCCTACAATTATGCAACTGAGAATAACGCAGTTTGAGGGATTAAACTGTGCAGTAAGCTTGAGGAACAGTTTTTCCTGATGCCAAGATAAAAATCATGAAGCCCAATAGCTAATACACTCTTCCAGGAGGATAAAAGACTCACTCACTGAGAAGAGGCACTAGTATAATCTAGATCTGAGTAGATCTAGTCTCCACTTGCTGCAGCTCACTGAAACAAGTAAACCTCAACAGGATTTATGTTGTCTAAGGGAGATGTAGCTTGGCCAAATGCCTGATAGTGGAAGAGTAGTACAATTCCCTCCAAGAGCTACTCAATGGAAGGAGAGAGAATCCCTAAACAGGAAATCCTCACAATTCTCTGCTAAACAACCAAGAGAATGAGATATGTCTAAACAGAAAATATACTCTGAAAATATAATATCATGAACAACCTTCTCTTGAGCCTACCCCTTCCTTTTATAAGATGAGAGCTTTGGCAAACCCTAAACCACCTTGATGAATTAGCTCCTTTCACATGAGGGGCCTCCTTCTAGAACTGCGTCGTCCTTCCATGAGGTACATTGTATCTAGACTGCGCTGCAGATTTGGTCAAGGTTGACCCAGTCTCATAGCTCAAACCCATTCACACCTGCAAGTGTTTATTTTAAATGGCCCAAATTTGTCTCTGTTCACATAGGCATGGATTTATTCATTTTTTTTCATGAGTTTTACATGTCCTCCTTGGTTCATTTATTCAATCAATAGAAAATGAAACAAAATTGAATATTCCTCTTAGCTTGGGCTAAGTAGGAATATTACAAGAAGCTATGGTTGTTTCTTTTATTATGCAAATGATGCTTTGGGTAATTTGGCCAAACATTGTTTTTTAAACTAAACATGTTGAAGGAAAAGGAGATGCCACCCTTGTCTCCCCAAAGTTGGATGCTATTGTTATTGGTCAAGGTATTGATCCAAAAAATTTAGTGATATGGGAATTGTTTGATCTAGATGGCCAATTTGTAAGACAACCCAACATACATGCCTCAAATTATGCAAATGGGATAGCAACCTTTTGGGAATATCTCTCTAATAAGCTCCTAGAAGGCACATCATTATTATATGGAGATATTATCTTAGGTCCCTATATTACTAGTATAGTCCATTATTGTTGTTAGTGTAACCCCCTTATTTTTATTATTGTACCCCTGTAACCCCCATATTGTTATTATTGTGCCCTTAAATTATTATTGTTAGGTCGGCTAGGATTACATTGTGGCCCCACTAGGTTTACATTATTGCCCCATGGACTCCTATATATAGAAAGGAGGTTTTTTAATTTGTATCATCGAAGAATTTTTCATTCATGTAATGTATTGGAGGTTTCCCCCTCGAAGTGGCTTATTTCTAAGGTGTTGATATCTCTTTTCTTCTATTTTTGGAGTTGGTTTCACACCATTTGGTATCAGAGCTTTGGATTCTAGGGTTTCACTGCTCCTAATAGATAATTATGGAATTTTTTCTATAACTTTATTTCTACGAAGGTTCAGAAGTTGAAATGTTTAGAGTGCGAAGCTGAAATATTGAGGAACATCGTCAAAAAATTGCAGAGATTGGTTTAGAATATTTTCAGAGATATGATCTGTGGAAGTTAGGGCTTTTTGCAGGCTCCTAAATTTAACCTAAACAGGTCATAGTGTGTAATATTCCAAATTAGGAACAACTACACTATTGGGAATATCTCAAGATATTACCAATGTGGAGATCAGCAATACATAAACATGAGCTGGAAAATAGCAGTGAATGCATTTATACAAGAATGCCGGAAGATTCACATAACCATTACATTAGATTATAGCAGCAATAATGTACACAATATCTTGAGGAAATGATCTCTCAAGCTAGGCAATGCAGCCTCAATGAAACATGTACATGACAAATGGAGAAATATTGTTATACAAAAGAAGCCCTGGCTATGACTGCGCAATCCATGAAGAGGAACTGCTGCAAAATAATTTCAATACGTAGATGTAGCAATATAGAGCTCAAATAAATAATGGGGAGCAAGATCTCAACCCTTGGGAACAACAATACACAATCCTCAAAAGGATTGGCTGAAATATACACAAAATGGAAAATCTGCAGAAATGCCGGAGTTGCTGGGTAGCAGCTGCAACTCAGAAAATAGAAATGGATGTAGATAGCTGATTATGCTGTGAATTATGGATGAATTGCATCCAAAGGATCTCTCAGGTGAAAATTTGATCCAATTCCTGAAGATCTCACCCTCCAAAATAGTGGAGCAAGTCCCCACTGCAATTGCACTCAGAAATAACGCAGTCTAGAGAAGGGACTGTGCTTTTGGTGAAGAGAAATGCTTGGCCTGATGCCAATGATCATAAATATTCTCATGAATCTCCATCACTAATATCCCAGATGAATAGAAGCTCTCTCCTCTGACAGATGAGCCAAGGAAATGGTGTATGGTGTCCTCCACTACAACACCCAGCAACACTGCGTTATACTTGAGTAGAAATAACGTAGTAACTGAAACAAGTAGCTTTGGCCTTGAGCCAAGAGATCTAGAGAATGAAGAAAAATCCCTCAAGAGGCCTCTCAAGAAGGTGAAGAAATCCTAAATAGGAATTCCCTGGAAATTCTTGCTAAACAACAAAAGAATGCACAATGTCTGCATAGACAATGAAATCAATAATCCAAAGCATGAATAACAATGGCTGCCTTGCCCTCCTTTTAAACAAATGAAATCTCTCTCTCCATGGGCCCCATCCATTAGGGTTTCCTCCACCAAATATCCTCTTCCTCATTCACACTACGTTGTCTCATAAAGTGATCCACTCCTCCTATGGCAGCGTTGTTGACTTGGTCAAACATGACCTTGTCTTCATGAATTTTCCCCTTTTCACACTTGAGGGTGAAAAATGAAGCTACTCTGATGATCTCTTTCACATTATGATGGATTTTATTCATGTCTTCAATAAGAATGGGTTCCTTTACCCATTTATCTAGCTGCAAGGTGATAAAAGCAAAATTTTAATATTCCATTTAGCCATGTGCTAAAATGGGAATATTATAGTCCTCCCCTCCCAAATGTTGCTTGTCCTCAAGAAACTGCAAGGATAGAACTAAATAATCTCCACCCAAGTCATGGAGTCTAAAATATGTTGAGGAACAGCTTCCTCATGTAGATCCTCCATTCCCTAAGCAATCATCCATACAAAGTGAGTTACCTCCCAACATGGCAACTCCTGACAATCATCTTCCACCTTTGTCTCCTCCAATATAGGTGGGCTGAAAATCTGATCTTGGTAGACAAAATAGCCTACCCCATGTTGTCCTCCTCTCCTCTTAGGATAAGTGTAGAGTATATGTTGATCTTGGGCTGCAATAAAGTTTCCCTCCAGTGGCAAGATGAAGACTAGACCTCCAAGGATCTCTTCCCGAGCGTTATGAAACATGTTGTCCCAAATCCCCTCATATGTGATGAGTTGGAAGTCACCATCATATGGCATCCAATCAATCATATGGATCACCTCAAATGGAAACAAATTTTTTTTTGCAGTGGCCACATGTCCTCTCATGCTCCCATTAGAACACGCAATGCAAATAATGTGGGAGATCTCTCCCCCAAGGGACACATCCAACCAATGTGCCATTCCCCCAATCATGCTCTCAACAAATACAAAGACAATAGAAACATAATCAACCATAATGAGAACCATGCTTGCTGTCATGTGTGGCAAGGGAGAAGGACAATGGTCCCTCAATTGTAACCACTGCAGTTTGACCCTCAACTACAAAAGAGTATGACAAAAAGTGTGGCCTCTCAACCACTTGCTTGTTGTCCTACTCTCCTCAAATGTATGGAGAAAGTAAATGATGCATGGTGCAAGGTGAGTATGTCCTCCAAAATACATTTCCTCCCCAAGTCCTCCTAGGGAGTGGTCACCAATAGTGCTCATGGCCTCAAGTAGACCATGGGGTCTAGAAAAAAAAATGCTCCTCCGTGGAGCAACATCCTGTACATATATTGTTAAGGGATGAATATACCGATCATCATGCAAATAAAAAATACCCTTACCATAATTTATGCTCATGCAAATGGAGGGGCTCAAAATTGAGTCTGCTCTCATCCTCAAAGAGAAAAGAGGTGGTTGTGCTAACTCCTCCAAAGAGTTATGTATCTCCTCCATCTGCACATGATCTATGCATCTCCTCATATGCTGATCTTTCAATATCATGCAAGAAAGATGATCCTGGGAGCACTCCATTCCTCTGAAATCAATGAATGGTGCCTCAACATGTGAATCATCCCTCCTCCTCTACTGGTCCAGTGGTCTCCTCGACAAAATGTCTCCATGCAATGAGACATCCTCAACAAGAGATGACTGAATATATGAATGAACAAGTCCGTCCATGCTTCCACTGCGCAATCCAATCACCTTCTTAGGTGCATCAACCTCATACAATAGACAGAGATATGTGCTCCTTATCTCATCATGATGGTCATCCTCCCTATCCTCTCCTTGTGTCTCCATGGTTCCACACCTCCTCAACAATGGTACATGAATTGTGCCTCGATCTCCATACATGAGATCCTGGGGACTTGTTTGCAAATATGAAATAATCCCTCTGCCTGGAGCAAGAGCTCCTCCTTCCTCTGCATGAGGCACTAGATAATCTCTAGATGGCACAGCGTTGTTGCCCCCATCTTCCTCAACATATATGGGCAACCCTCCAATAATGTTGCTGCACATATGGAATCTCTCCCAAGGTGGAAGTAATTCCTGATCATCAAAGGTCAAGGAGTATCCCCTTTGCACCATGATAGTGCCATCTTCTACTCCTGCAACATCATTCAAGAAATGAGATAAAATTTTCCCTTTCTCTCCAAAGAATAGCCCCAGCAACAAATGCTTGTGTTGCTTCCTCATGCTCTCATCATGCAAGATATGTGATGAAGACATAGTGAATGACATGAATGTTGCATCATCACTCTGCACCCATACTCTTTGTTGTTCCATGATGCCAGCATCCTGCCACATCTTCTCCATCCTCATACCCTTGGAAAGAGTGTATGCCAAGTGATGGCCAAACTCCTTCAAGAGTAACCAGCGCAGCCAAGCCTCCTGTTGCCCGGTATCATAAATCTGCAAGTAGCTCACCGACTTCTTGCTCACCATCCACATCCACTCAACCAATTGTGGATTCCTTATTCCATCATTCATCTTGGTACTCCTCCCATGAGGGCTACCATCATCCCAAATCAACTTCCTGCATTTCATGGGACCTTGAAATTCAATCTTCCCAACGATCAATTTGACCCTATAAGGACCCAAATAGGTGGTAGGAAAAAACCTCCCATCATGATGTGCATGGCTCAAGGAATGTCCAACACAGTCATGAGAGATGTTATCCATCCGAATATTTCCTCCATCTTCTATCTGTTCCTGTGAGAAGGGAAGAACCTCCTCAAATTGTTGAAGAATATTTCACTCCATGATGTGCGGGAGTGCACCTCCATTGAAATCTCTCCTTGATATCTCCTCCTCATGCATGGTCCTCCAAAACCCAAGAGGCCTTGGATCTACTGCCAGTAGAAGTCTCTCTTTGATCAGTGGCATGCTCATTGAGAGAGTGTCATCTAGAGATGAGAAAGAGTTTCTTATCTCCAGATGAAGAAGGCCTAATGAAGACATTTATGAGTTTATAAAAATATTCAACAAATTGTACAATATTTTACCCATAGAGATGAAGCCCCCTCCTATAGGAGTAAAGGTAGTTTTTTTTGGGGCTTTTGAAGTTGATTTTAGCTTTACATTGAGAGAAAGAAGAGCCCCTACTCTTGATAAGATACAGACAGACGTTTTAGAGATTGAAGCTAATATGACTGTAGTTGGAAAGGAAAAAGGGAAACAGCTAGTCCAAGAGAAGGGGAAAGAAAAAGAAGAATCATCGCAAGATCTAAGGATAGAAAATATGGCAAGGGTGATAAAAAAATCTGACAAATAATCTATCTAAGATAGAATTGGAAAATAAAAACTCCCAAAGGCACGTACAACAAAACTGAGGAGGGTTCAACCCTCAATTCAGAATACATCCCCTGCAAATTTTGCAGAGGGAAAGAAGAGATCAAGACCAGTTCAAGCACCGTTGTATATAGAAGCAGCACCCGTAGAGCCAGCAGAAGATGACCAAAGGGAGGTCAAGGATCAGGTACCTTCTATGTACGCAATAGAAGAGGATGAAGAGGAATATTATGAGGGAGAATATGCTGAAGCCAAAGTATCTTTTGATCAAGATGAGATGGATGAATACTGTAGAAAATTCATAGACTTCATGCAATCTGAGTTACATAAAAAGTATTATTTAAGGTCTAGAAAGAGATCTAGAGTGTAGTATAATGCAGGTGAACAACAAGGTTCCATTCCTCCTCCAAAGACAACTCCACAACAAAAGGACCCTGTGAAACAGGTCAGTAATGGGAAACAACCTACAAACTCACTTAAGAGAACAAATGTGCAGCGGGCTGAATCTTCCCAGGACAAATCAGTTGACACTAATATTTTGGAGAGAGTTTTTCCTGTACCCAAACAAGCGGCAGATTCTAGAAAGAGTGAAGAAGAACCTGAAAAAAATTTTAAGCAAACTCATGCCTTCTGTTTGGCAAAAGAGTTGGAGAAGGTTAAAATTTAGGTACCTCTTCTAGAATTGGCTAAAATAGCAGCTTACAAGAAAGAAATTTCAGAGTTTATTAATCTCACATAGGTGGAAGATATAAGTGACACGGTGAACCTATAAGAATAAAATTCAGTGGTCACCTTTGTCCCTCATGTATAAGAAGTAGATCCTTATGTTCCACCCTTCTATATTTCTATGTTGCTTCATGATTTTACTCTACATAATTGCATGTTGGACTCGAGAGCGTCAAATAACCTCATGCCATTGTTTGTTATGAAGGAGCTTAACCTACAGATTACCAAACCTTATAGGGATATGTATTCATTTGATTCCAAAAGGGTGAAATGTGTTGGGTTGATTAAAGATGTAGCAGTTTCGTTGGCACAAATCCTAGCAAAGATATAGTCATGGATGTAGTGGTTTCTAACATCCCAGCTAGGTTTGGAATTCTCATGTCAAGGTCTTGGGGAGCTAAGTTGGGAGGTGTACTAAAGTTAGATTTCACTTATGCAAATTAACACACTTCATCCATGAAGCAAAACTAGAGATTGAAAGATTTGCAAATCAGATTAAATGGACTGAAAATACCTTAGCAGATGCAGTAAAACAAAAGTGATACTAGTCTCACTTTGAAGACTGCAAATCAACCAGAAAATTCCACTAAAAGAGTTAGGGAAGAAGGAGCATATTTTGCAGAAACCACAACTGAGACTAAATTCAAGATAATATATAACAAAAGGCCTAAATTAAGTTCAGTTGGTAAAGAAAAAATAACAATTGATGTGGATGAAACAGAGCTCATTGAATAAAGAGAATCAGATAAAGAGTATCAGACAAGGCAGATCAGATTCCAAAAAATATCTAAAGCCAGCAAGGAGGACACCAAGGCAGCCAACTGCATCTTATCCTCAAAACAGTTTCTATTTCTTTTGGATAAATAGGACAGCTTGCAGATTTGTTAAGCAACTGTCTCTATTTTATTGTAATGATATTTTTATTTCCCTTAAATAATTCCTAGAAGCATTCTAGGATATTTTGTAAAACATTATGTATAAATACTTCATCTTTAGAAGTATTTTGGGTGAAATAAAGTTGTTGGATATTGTTATAGTCATTTTTGTTGGACTTTGAAAGCTTTTGTGTGTCAAAATTCGAATAGCAGGATGGATCAAACCAATTGGCATCATACTTCAGGATTCTTGTGATGAGCTATTTGGAGTGAAGTATTTCCTTACTTGTCATTGTTATCTTTCTTTGTTGCATGCATCCATCTATGTTTGTTCTAAATTTGAATGAATAACTAGGAGTATTACTACAGGATTTGTTAAGAGCACCATGTTTTTAACTAGTTATCATTTCTATGTTTTCCTCTGATTTCCAGTGTAGGGAATCCTTAGTTTCTCTCTCTCTCATTTGACCTCTTCCTACTGCTTCCTTTTCCGGATCAAAGGATCCTTAATTTCCCTTTATCCCGATCATACCACCTCATAAAAATAACTTTCCAAGATCTTCAAGGGATATCTATCTTGCCCTAAAAACATTTGACCTTTTTGGCCTTGATCCCAGATCTGTTAGCTTGATTTTGAATCCTTAGCCCAATGGACAAATATATCTCCCACTATCCATCCCTTGAAATGATTATTTCCCACCAAATCAATCAAAACCAAACCAAAATTGCACATTCATAACTAGCCTAATATTTTATAAATCAAACAAAGTTAAAAATTAAAGAGAGAGCCCTCTCTGAACCCTAGGAAGGCTAGATCCTAGAGTTTGAAGTAGGTTAGTGGTTACCTTTAGTGTTCTTTGACTAAAAACCAAAAATATCACAACTTTAGAATTACTAGAGTGATAACATTACTGGCGACCATACTGGGGAACTAACCAATCCTCAGTCATAAAACTAGTCTTAAAGGAAATCATTTTATTCATCATTTTAATTTAATATTTCTTTTATAAGTTGTGGGTATTAAAAACTGTAATTATGGCTTCTAGGAAAACTTACTATACCAGGCCTAACCCGGATCCTAAACCTGTTGTTATAGTAGACAACCCAGACCAAATTGGTAAAAAGAAAAAACAGTTAGAAAATTTAGAAGTTGTAGTTTCATTAATAAGAATCAATTCTTTACCACAAGATTTAGCAAGTCTGCAAGATATAGATTTTGATCTGAAATTTGAGCATTCTTTATTTAGAAGTAAATCTGAAAATGATTTAAAAATTGTTACTTTAGACCCTGTTTTTAATTCATTTTTAGAAACAAAACAGAAAACTATTGCAGTAAATTCTAAATCAAAGAAAGTTGAATATCAAACTAAAGTTGAAGAAATTAATACTGCTATTCTCAAAGATATTGATGAAGCCATTGAATTAGCTCAATTATTAGCATATACAACCAAGCCTTCAATTTCACATTTATATATCACCATAATACCAGTTGTATATTCATCTCTATATGCTACTACATCATATATAGCTTCCAATACCAATACATCTATAGATCCATTTATCCCTAGACTACCTTTACAACCTAGAGTACTATTTCCACCATCCACTTCATCCACTATATCTACTAGCTTACCTTTTGATTTCCCAAACTTATCATCCTCTTTCCCTAAAAGTTCCACATATATTTCAGTTTCATTCCCCAACACCTCAACTACATCTTTTAGTTCATCAGCTACCACTTTCAATTCAGCACCAATCACTTCTACTTTACCTCCTAGCCAAGCTAAACTTCAAGCTATGGCTACTAGGTATGCTCCCCTAGTCTTACCACAATATCTTCATGACATGCCTCAAGACTATCAGAATAAATACCACAGTTTGATGGCACTACCCATTATATTGCTCAGCAACACATTACTAAGATGACATACTTCTTTAAACTTCATGAGATTTATGACTCAGATGTTCAAATGAGGTTATTTGCCCAAAATTTGACAGGAGAAGTTAAGAAGTGGTTTAAAGGTCTTGCTGTTGGTAGTGTAACTGATTTAGTTGTATTTCATAGAGTGTTTTTAAATAAATGGGAAAAGAAAAAGAATCCACTTCAGATATTTTCTAAATTTGATGCAATGAAAACAGCTCCAAATGAGTCAGTCCAAGACTACTGCACTAGATATAATAGTGTCTACAGTTCCATCCCTGCAAATCTTAAACCTACTCCTTATTCTGTCCTACTCAAATTCCCTGATGGAATTGATGCAGACATGGCTTATCAATTAAGGGAAAGAGATGCAGAAACCTTAGAAAGAATGAAAAAAGATGTTGTTAGTGTAGAAGTAAACATTTTAGCCAAAAAAGCTAGACTCGGGAATGAAAGAAGAGTGACCATTAAAGAGGAAGCCTCAAGTTCATACACAAAAATTGACATGTTAGCTAAAAATCTAGAGAGGACGATGGATAGACTAGATAATATAGCAAGAAGACCTAAATGGAATAATCAACAACAAATCAGAAATCCCAATTTTAGGAAAAACACAAATTCAGGAAAAGCAAAAGAAACAACCCTAGACTAAACAATAAGGCCCCCCTTCCAAGAGAACTATGCTGAAAGTTCTCAGAATAATGATGATGATGATGATACAATTAATCTAATGGGAATAGATGATAATAATACTATTCTTCTCACTCAGGAAGATTAGGAATTCTTTGAACTCCAACAACTCAAATTAGATTCAAGTGAATCCTTTGATTATAAACAAGGTTATGATTATGCCATAAATGAAATACACAGTCAATATAACCTTAGAAATAAGAAAAAAAATGAGTCTTCTACCAAGAAAAGTACCCAAACACAGAATAAGAAAACAGTATAAGCTCCCAAAACAAAAGTTCTGCAAATTCTCCCAAGGGAAAATAAGCAAAACTCCAATTCTTCCCAAAACATTACCAGTCCTAAAAATGCATCAAGTCCAAAAATTGTTGATAATACTGATGAAGTTTCTCAAACTACAAAAGATCCACAGAAATATACTGCTGCAAAAGCTTCTAATTCTGTTAAAACAGCAAATTTAGGTTCTGAAATACCCTCTGTTGATCCTAAATCAGTAGATCCAAAATCTGTTATTTCAAAAACACCTGCTGATAATTCTAAGTTTGAGAAAACATCTACTGCTTCACAAATAACCCCTGAAAAGAAAAATAAGAGTAGTAAAACACAAGAAACTCAAATAGAGAATGTTAAACCAATTGAAAATGAAAATATAACTGTAGAGAAACAAGATAAATCAAGCCAAACTACAGTTACCAAGGAAGAATTAATGCAAATCAGTAAATCTAAAACTTCATTTAATATAAAAATTGAGATTGCAAAGTTAAAAATACCAATTCCTTTGATAGAATTGGTAAAACATGACTTGTATAAATCAACTATTTCTGAGACATTAAACTTAAATGATGGAGAGGATTCCATTAACTTAAATGATGATCAGCCAGAGTTGATTTTTGGCCCAGATGTGAATGGAAAACATGCAGATGGTGCAGTTCCTCCATTTTATATTAGTCTTACCATTCATGATCAAATTTTACACAATGCAATGCTAGATTCAGGAGCTTCTCATAATCTAATGCCCAAAGCCATCATGGAAACTCTAAATTTAGAAATCACAAGGCCCTATAAAGATTTGTTTTCATTTGATTCAAGTAAAGTTAAATGCCTAGGTTTAATCAAAGATTTGTGTGTAACACTAGTTCAATATCCTGGTAAGAGTGTATTAATGGACATTGTAGTAGCTGATATCCCACCTAAATATGGAATGTTACTTTCTCGCTCAGTGGGAGCAAAGTCACAGGGATCTCTACAATTGGACATGTCTTATGCTACTATATTAGTTTTTGGTTAGCCTAAGAAGTTATATAGGGAAACATTGATGAAGTACATGGTCAGTAGAGCAGAAAGATATATAAATTACCCAATTTACTCTACACCAACTGACCTTGATTCTTTTATCTTATGTAACTCTGAAACTAATGAAATCCAAACTGAACTAATAGAGAAAAAGAAAACACCAAACAATGATAATATCTTTCATGAATCTTTATGGAATTTAGACTTTGATGGTTCAGTAAATAAGTTAGGAGCAGGAGCAGGAGTTTGGATAACCAACATGGAGACTAATCACTCAGAAGGCCATGCTTTCAGGCTCAATTTCATATGTACCAATAATATGGCTGAGTATGAAGCCCTCATTCTAGGACTCCAAATTATTAGGAACTTAGGAGATAAAAGAATACTAAGCATGGGAGATTCAGAGTTGATCATAAAACAAATAAATGGAGTATATTCTGTTTACAATCCTAGATTAAGCTGATACAGAGACAGTGTGCTAGATTTAAATGATGATTTATTGGAATGTAAATTTGTTGCTATACCTAGAAAACAAAATATACAGGTCCATTGTCTAGCAACCTTCACTAGTACATGCAATTTACCATTCCAACCTAATCACAGATATATTGCTGAAGTCAAGCATAGACCAATAATCCTAGATAACTTAAAATATTGGCAAATTTTTTCTCAAGATGAACAGATTTACAAGTTTATGAACAATGAAGGTGAATTTCAGAACTGTAATATAGACACAGATTATACTATAGAGCAAGATTTAGATTGTGAAATAGATTTGAATAACTTAGATGTAAATAAAGTAAAGTTTGCTAAACCAACTCGATTCAGTCAATCAGATATAGATAACTTAGAGAAGGTAGAGATTGAAGAAATTATTGATGATGAATCTGACATATTGAATCTAAAGGATAATTTCTTACCCAAAGTTTTAACTCCTTTAGCAGATCTTTTTTACTCAAATGATGTAGCTAGAAAACCCAATATGGAGCCCGTCAGATCTGATATAGAAGAATGCAATATTGGTACAAAGTTAAAACCTAAAATGATCAAACTTTATAAAATTTTACCTCAACAAGAAAAGGAGAAATATATTTCTCTTTTAAAAGAATATCAAGATGTTTTTGCTTGGAATTATGAGGATCTCAAATCCTATGATACCAGCATAATTCAACATAAAAGTCCAATAAAAGAAGATCAAAAGCCCTTTAAACAAAAGTTGAGAAGAATTAACCCTGTTTTATTTCCTTTGATAGAAAAATAAGTAAAAATAATATATGATGCACAGATAATTGCACCAGTTAGATATTTTGATTGGGTTTTCAACCTAGTTCCAACAAGAAAGAAAACAGGAGAGATTAGATTATGTATTAACTTTAGAAATCTTAACAAAGTATCCTTAAAGGATAATTACCCTTTACCTAAAATGGATCACATATTACAAAGGGTAGTTGGTTCTTATAGGATTTCATTGTTAGATGGTTTTTCAGGATATAACTAGATCTTAGTCCAAAAAGAAGATCAAGCTAAAACAGCATTTACTACTACTTGGGGCACTTTTATGTATGTAAAAATGCCTTTGGACTAATGAATGCAGGGGCAACCTTTCAAAGAGCTATGGACATAGCTTTTGCTAAGGAAATACATGATTTCTTAGTGATTTACTTACATGACATTACTTTGTTTTCCAAAATTGATAATGAACACTTGGATCATCTAAGACAAGTTTTTGTTAAAAGCGGGAAATTTGGCATCTCTTTAAACCCTAAGAAAAGCTTATTTGGATTAGAAGAAGGCAAGTTATTTGGACACATAATTTCAAAAGAAGGAATTAGAATAGATCCTACTAGGATAGAAGCAATTCTTAACATCATTCCTCCAAGAAACATCAAAGAATTACAAGCCTTTCTAGGTAAGATTAATTTTTAAGAATATTCATATCAAATTTAGCTGAGATAATTACAGAATCAAACAACATGATTAAAAAAGAGTCAGTTATTAAATGGACTATTGAGGCCAAACAGTCATTTGAATCCATCAAAAAGGCCTTAACTAAAACTCCAGTCCTGATAAGTCCTGATTTTAAGAAGCATTTCATAGTTTTTTCATTTGCTTCAGAACATACCATTGCTGTAGTTTTACTGCAGAAAAATGACCAGGGATTTGAACAGCCCATAGCTTTCTATAGTAATACCCTTAGAGATGCCTCTTTGAAGTAAAACATCATGGAGAAACAAGCCTTAGCTTTGGTAAAGGCTATTAAAGACTTCAGAGTTTATATTCTCTATTCTCACATAATTGCCTATGTCCCTAATTCTGTAGTAAAAGACATTCTTACTCAAGATGGTCTTGATGGAAGAAGGGGTAAGTGGATTGTCACTATCTTAGAATATTTCATAGAGATAAAACCCACAAAGCTCATTAAAGGTCAAGGATTAGCCAGACTTATGGCTAAATCTAATTGTAATGCCCTAGATATAAATTTTATTGCCCAAATAGATGATCAGGAAGAGATGGCGACTCCAACGATCAGTGAAGCCTTTTCAGACTCACCTTGGTAAAAATATATTATATTTGTACTACTTAACTTACAATCTCCTCCTGGATTGTCAAGAACCAAAGCTAGATTCTTAAAACTTAAGGCAGTAAGATTTTGTATTTTAGACAATTTACTTTTTTGGAGAGATCATAGTGGGATTTTATTAAATTGTTTATTAAAGGAAGAAGCTAACAAAATACTTGAATAATTTCATGCAGCTGATTGTGGAGGAAATTTATATTGGAAAACTAATGTAGACAAGATCCTGAGAGCTAGTTTTTACTGGCCTACCTTGTTTTCTGATGTCAAAAAGTTTGTGGCTTCCTGTCACAAGTGCCAAATTTTTTAGGGTAAGAAAAAACTGTTACCCCTGCCTTTAAAGCCTATTTCAACTTAAATGCCATTTCAACAATGGGGTTTAGACTTCATTGGTGAAATTCACCCTCCATATTCAGGCCAACATAAGTGGATTTTGACAGCCACTGACTATTTTACCAAGTGGATTGAAGCCATACCCTCCAGACAAGCCACAAATACTGTCATTATCTCCTTCCTATAAAATAACATTCTTTCAAGATTTGGATGTCCCCAAAAGATAATTACTGACAATGCAGCAGCATTCAAATCCAAAAATATGATTGATTTTTCCATAAATACCATATTACCCTAGGCCACTCTACTGCATATTACCCTCAAGGTAATGGCCTAGCTGAATCCTCAAATAAAAGCCTTGTAAACATCATTAAAAAACTATTGGAAGATAACAAAAAATATTGGAACAAGAAGTTAGTCAATGCTTTATGGGAAGATAGACTTACAACTAAGAAATCTATTGGTACATCTCCTTACCAGCTTATCTATGGAATGGATTTTGTTTTTCCATCCTCTTTAGGAGTGCCAGTGATGAAGATTATCCAAGAATTACAGGTTGAAACAAATGACATTCAGAGAAGGATTAATCAAACTATTCACTTGCAGCAAACAAGAGAAGAAGTTTATATTAAAGCCCAAGTTATCCAGGATAAAATAAAGAAAATATTTGATAAAAATAGTAAAGAAGATGATTTTTACATTGGAGACCAAATGTTAAAGTGGGATTCCAAAAGAGAAGACAAAGGTAAACATGGAAAATTTGATTTTCTATGGAAAGGACCTTATGTGATTTATGGATATAGAGGTAATAATG
Organism: Pinus albicaulis; assembly: GCA_034641835.2. Classification (NCBI taxonomy): domain Eukaryota; kingdom Viridiplantae; phylum Streptophyta; class Pinopsida; order Pinales; family Pinaceae; genus Pinus; species Pinus albicaulis. The sequence continues at coordinate 505,268,600 of CM076576.1, read as the reverse complement.
CTTTCTTCTTGAAAGAATTGGATTGAACAGATCTACAAGAAGGACCAGTAAATGGTAGAATGTTGAAGCACTACTATTCATCTGAGATCACCAATAGTTAGTCTCATTTACTTTTGACCATTGTACATATACATTGAAGATTTTAGATTGGATTGGATGTTTTCTGAACAAATTTGAAGCCCGGAGAGAAGGCCCTAAGCTTTGAGAGGTAAAATATCATAAATATGAGTTATTGCAGAAATCAGAAGATACTTACAGGATCATCATAGTCAAATATCAAAGGCTACTAGTCTTAAAGTTCTTGACATTTCACCAGGAAATGCCATCCCCATGTGGAGCCATTGTTAGGGTCCTACAATAATAGGGTTCATAAATTTTGAATTGACTTTGATAGTATTGTAAATATGTACATACCTTGCTTTCTGCAAGTTGTTTTCCCATATTTTGAAAAAATGAAAAATAATAAAAAGTCAAAAAGAGGGTAAAAAGTCCTAAAAGAAACATCAAAGGACTTAGAAAAATATAAACCCCAAAATAAAAAGAGATAAAATAAGACCTGAAAGTGAGCAAGTCCAAATGCCACTACTTTTACTTTTACTGCAATTAATGATTATGTGTAGAGTGTCAATAAATGCCATAATCCATGACCAGTTAAACAGTTTATTTTTTAACTTTTCATGTTTTCAATTTCATGTTTTAGATAGAGAATAAAGATTTGTCAAATAGTTTAAACTTGACAAGTCATGTAGATAGGTAGAGAATAATGAGGAGCTCAACAGTTTAATCTGAGCCCTTGGATGAAATAAGGTAGACTTAGATAGTTTTATGCTTTGAAAGAAAAAATGTTTTAAGGTTGCAAGCCTAAATGCACCTATAAAATGAAGAAAAAATGTTAGAAATAAAGATGGGTAGGTAGAAAGCAGTTGAGAAATCATGTGATAAAGTATCATCAGAAAAAAATCACTAATTTCCCCTCCCATAAAAGTATTCAGTATTCTAAACTATCAGTCAAAAAGGCTCAGAGAATTTCTCTGACTTTTGTTGGGATCGGACCCAAGGCTCGATGACTGGTTAGTTAAAAATATTGAGTTCCTACATTAAACCCACATTTATCATCATTTACACATCATTCATAAATCATAACCCCTTTTCCTAAGTAAAAACCCATTTTTACTTGGTAAAAATAGAAATAATTAACTTCTTTCCCTTTCAAAATCATTCATAAAATCCTCAAAATGCATTTATCCTAAGTATAAGTGAAATAATATTAAAAATACAACAATGCTTTATTTTGTCTATGATTTACACTTTACGTAGAGATTAACATGTGTTTTGTTTCCATTTCACTACCCTTTTTTCATATTAACTTCTAACTAAAATTATTAAACCCCTAAACTACACCCTCTCGTATATATTAATACCCTTATTGTAAATAACCCCCCAAAACCCATTATTTTAAGTTTAGACCAAAGTTTAATATTCCACATGCGCAATATAAAACCTCGCCCTACAAACCCATTGGTCTAAACATACCTATATGCAAATATCCCACCCCATGTAGTTTAAACAAGTGCTAAGTGCATTTGATAAAACTATATAATAATAATACCACCCCCGTATATGAACAGTTAAAACATTTCACAATGTTTTAAATTAAAACATTATATCCGCCATATTTCATAATGCTCGAACTTTAAAATTTATTAAAACACATTTTTTATAAATTTTAAGTCATTCCCGTCACATATGCAGACATGCTGGCCCCACTCCCATTCCGATGCAGTTCCCAAACCAATCTGGACCGTTCGCACACAAACTCCAGATCCGACGGCTAAAACACAATATCGCATAGAAAATTTGCGCGATCACCCAAGCTCCAAATCTGCACAAAATGGGTGGTTTCGCAATTCTATCTCTCCTCCACATGCCCTTTTCTTATTGGATCGTGTGGGTTCAAGCCAAAACCACTTACTGCCAAATTGCCGCGCGATAACCACTATGGTTTTTTATCCCGTGAAGCCTGAAACCACCCTTCCCGCTGATGTGACAATCATTCAATGCTGAATTAATATAACCAAAATTCATATTAAACCTTCAACATGTAATTCATTCATTTCTCTTCTGCGAATTGACCATTTCTTGCAACCCTTACTATAAAAGCATCATTTTTCACCATTTTCTATGCCCAAGAGCCTGTAAAATCTTCCCTCTGACCATTGAAGGCTGCCGAGGAGCTTTATATTGCTCCAAAAAATCTACAAAAGTTATCAACTCATTCAAAACCTCAGATACATCTTCCGAAGCCCAAATACCTGCATACAAAAGGTATTTTTCTGAAATTTGAACCAGCAATCGATTTGAAAGACATTTTAAAGAACATAAACACACTTAGAGTTTAAAAATCAATTGAAGGAAACTGTCAAAAAGCCCAAAATACAGGCCAAACCCTATCAATTTTTTTACAGAAACCCTGTTTTACTGCTGCGCGCTATTTTGAGAGAAAATTGTGAGTTTTTTCAATCTGATGGTCTATTTCCAAGCTCTGAATCAAACCAAAAAACCTCTGAAGATATCCTAAGCCTATGTGACCATTTTCAAAAGATTTTTTAGCCCAATTTCCCATTAAAATACTCAGGAAACCCTTGTTTCTTGTTTTAAACCAGTTAAAAGCATATAAATCTCTTTCACGGACCTAATTGGAAAGAAAACACAAAGAAAAGGCTATAATTTGCCTAAATTATCCCAGAAATCCCCTGCTAAAGTAATATACTTTTGCAAACTTTCTAAACTTGCAGAAAGTAGCCAAAAATGCCTAAGAAGCAGAGTACAAGCAAGCCTGAGGGTTCCAATGTACCTGAACCAACCCTAGTTATAACCTCTAAGACTGCCATAGTGGTAAATCCTCTTCAACCACCTGTTGTTGATGTTGAACACATCCCACTAACTGATATTGATTATAAGATAGCAGATCCCATTGTTGAATTTAACTTGCCTGATATTCATAATTGGAGCTATGAGAAATCATTAGATAATGATGGAGAAGTCCAGATTTGGGAATCCCATTTTCCCAAGTATGTTGTCCCATTAACTCACCCATGTCAGGAGGATATTAGATTGTGTCAGCAGTATTATATACCTGATCAAAGAGCCATAGTCATTGCTAATAAATAATTTCTTTTCACCATTACTGCTCAATCTATCAATCAAATTTTACAGCTTCAGCCTGACCCCCAAGCAGTCCCTTTATCTATAGAGGCCTTAACCGAGATGTACATTGGCCTAGATTTCCCCAAGAGATTCATGATTTTTCAGACATTCATGCCCTCTCATGTAGAAATTCCTAAACTAAATCCCCCATATTCTACTGCTAAATTCCCATAAGGTTCAAGGCAGGTGATTTCTATGCTTTCATTCATCTTGGGGTACTTTACTGATGAAAACACTGATGAATCCATCCTGGGTTTCTTATCCACTTTCACCCGAGGTAAACCCCCCTCTGTAATCTTTGATTATGCTGGTTATATTGCAGATAATATCCATGATCAGTTGATCAAATTACCAACTGGAGGAGTGTTCAAATACACTTCCTTCCTCTTCCATATGTTTTTATATTTCCAATCAGATAAATTTCCAGTTACTCTTCAAAAGGTGGACATAGAGGAAAATCCTCTTTTTGTCATTTTCTAGACATCTTTTCTCAGAAAAGAAGTTGCAGATTTCACATATTCAGAGTTTTCAGAGTTATTTTTACATCCACTGATCACAATGTTAACCAAAGCAGAGCAGCCAAGAATAAATGAAGAAATGAAAAAGATATTGCAGTTGTCAGAGCAGAGTAAGTTTGGTGACTGGTATCTATATGAAAAATATACTGAAATCAGAGTATTTGGGGCAAACTTGTTACCTTACATGTTACCCAAGCATGTTTCAATGAGGATCTTTGCCCTGGAGTATATCAGGAAGATCCTAAATTCTGATTCCATAAATTTCATGGCAGCAAAGAAGAAAACTCAGTTCAAACTAAAGAATCAGATAGGGTCATTTATTTGCAATCACAGGGATGCTAAAAAGAGGCAGCTAAGCAACTATTGCAATATAATTTTGAAAAGAGTTTTCCTTGGAATTATGATCCACAAGGGATCCTGAGTAAACTAAGGGTTAAATGAAAATTAACACCCTTTATCCATGAAGCAAAACCAGAGATTGAAAGATTTGCAAATCAGATTGAATGGACTGAAAATACCTTAGCAGATGTAGTAAACAAAAGTGATACTAGTCTCACTTTGGAGACTACAAGTCAACCAGAAAATTACACTAAAAGAGTAAGGGAAGAAGGAGCATATGTTGCAAAAACTACAACTGAGACTAAGTTCAAGATAATATATAACAAAAGGCCTAAATTAAGTTCAGTTGGTAAAGAAAAGATAACAATTGATGTGGATGAAACAGAGCTTATAGATACCAACACTAATCTACCGTAAATAGATGTTGCCACAAGAATTACTGTCGAGACAGCCCACTAACAACTAGAATGGAGAATAGGTAATAATCGAGGATACACAAATGATATAAAGACTAAGCAAAGATGGAAGCCTCCTCATCCAAAATTTTGTACCGAGGAAAAAATATTTCCGACATCGTGGAAAGATACAAACAAATTAAGTTCAAGAATGAAGAGATCAAATCAATATATTCTCGCTTGAAACAAACCAAGTAACCAAAACATATTCCCGATAGCATTTGATTACTCAAGTAAAAAACTGATCATGTCGCATTGCAACCTACGTACTCAGCCTCCAAAGAAAGTTGTCGACTCTAAGAAATTTGATCTAGAAGTAGCAACAGAAGGAGTGCATGAATTAGATCAAATAGAGTTTCACAGTGTAGTTCAGGAATACTATATTCTAATTACATTAATTACATAACAAAGGCCATGAGTGTTCAAAAACTTGAGAACACTATCACTAACATGCAAGATCAGATGAAACTGGACAAAGCCTCATTATGCTAAGGATATCAAAACTAAATCCTTAGAAGAATTGGTAATTAAAGTGGGATATGATCCTGAAAATGTCAATGCAGCGGAGTTGTTATTAAAGAAAAAGAATGAGGACATTGCAGCCTTGAGGAAACAGCTTAAGCTTCCTCCAAGTGAACATCCCCAGGCTAAAGAAATCATACAGGAACAGAATGATAAAGATGACATGATGAACATCATCTTTCAGCTTACAAGACAGATTAAGGAGATGGAAATTCAGATGGAAAAATTTGTCCAAGAAAAGGAAACAATGAAAATACCAGAGCCACCTACAGTTATCCCCATGGCCACTACAGTTGTGCCTTCAAATCTAGCTGAATATTTGGCACCAAAAGTTCCACTAGCTACTGCAGTGCTAGTGACTTCATCCACCGCCTCAACTACTGAGTCATCCACAACAACAGTTCATCCTACAGATGAGGCAAGTAAACTAGTGAAAGCTATGGAAGAGATGTCTCTAAAGACAAGTGAGATCAATATATTGACAAATATGGTATAAAATCTTAAGAATGAAAACAAATTAGCTCAGATAAATGCAAAAACACATGAGCAAAAAGCCATCAGATTAAGTGAACAGCTGAAGAATTTGCAAAATGAGTTAACCTTAACAGATAAAATATCATACGTCAAAAAATACCTTTGGAACAATGTCATTGAAGCCATCCATGATGTGTGGCCTTCAATTCAAGTATTTTTTTAACAAAGAGAGTTGTTACTAGCAGCTCAAGCAGAAATTCAAAAGACTCAAAGTGAATTGGCTGATATACCAGAGCAAGCTTTAAGGTTGATCAGTTTCCTGAAAAACAAAAATAGACAGGAGTTGGAAGAACTAAATATTAATGACAAGACTGCAACTATCCTAGAAATTAGGAAAGTTACTACAAAGAAGAATCTAATGAAGCAATTGGAAGAAAAGTGTTAGAATATCAATACTGCCATAACCAGCTTCATTGTCAAATTCACAAATTTGAGGCAAAAAGGACTGCCTAACATCATGGCTATTAATGATAAGCTGATGCATCAGAATGACTATGATAAAAAGATTAGAGAATTTGAAAAGGAGTAGGTGAATGAACCACAAGGACAAGGCATTCCAATAGGAAAAGTCTTACTCTAAAACTTTGAAGACTTATTCTATTTACAACATGAGATCAAACAATTGTTTGTCATTAAGCCAACCTTTTCCAGATACACTGAAGCTGATGAAAACTTCAGGAAATTTAAAAATATACAAATTCCTAAAAATGAGGATTGGAAATCACTCATAGATTTACTATGAGAGATTAAAAGACAGTTAGATGAAAGGAGAAAACGTTGTTTGCTTATTTACTTTCAAAACATATTTTTACAGCAGTAAACAGTTTTGACTTTGGTGAAAGAGTATCCAAAGTTTAGAAAGTATCAGTGAATAAAGAGAATCAGATAAAGAGTATCAAACAAGGTAGATCAGATTCCAAAAATAAATTAAAATATCTAAAGCCAGCAAGGAGGACACCAAGGCAGCGAGCTGCATCTTATCCTCAAAGCAGTTTCTATTTCTTATGGATAGATAGGACAGTTTGTTGATTTGTTAAGGAGCTGTCTCTATTTTATTGTAATGATATTTTTATTTCCCTTAGATAATTCCTAGAATCATTCTAGGATATTTTTTAAAACATTATGTATAAATACTTCATCTTTAGAAGTATTTTGTGTGGAATAAATTGCTGGAGAATGTTATAGTCATTTTTGTTGGACTTCAAATCTTTGTGTTTCAAATTTTGAGTAGCAGGTTGGATCAACCAATTGGCATCATACTCCAGGATTCCTGTGATGAGCTATTTGGAGTGAAGTATTTTCCAAACTTGTCATTGTTATCTTTATTTTTTACATGCATCCATCTATGTTTAATTCTAAATTTGAATGAATAACTAGGAGTATTACTATAAGATTTGTTAAGAGCACCCTATTTTTAACTAGTTATCATTTCTATGTTTTCCTCTGATTTCTAGTGTAGGGAACCCTTAATTTCTCCCTCTCTCGTTTGACCTCTTCCTACTACTTCCTTTTCCGAATCAAAGGATTCTTAAGTGCCCTTTATCCTGATCAACCACCTCACAAAAACAACTTTCCAAGATCTTCAAGGGTTATCTATCTTTCCCTGAAAACATTTGACCTTTTGGACTTGATTCCAGTTCTGTTTTCTTGATTTTGACTCCATAGCCCAATGGACAAATATATCTCCCACTATCCATACCTTCAAGTGATTTTTCCCACCAAATCAATCAAAACCAAACCAAAGCTGCACATTCATAACTAGCCTAACATTTATAAATTAAACAAAGTTAAATATTTAAGAGAGAGCCCTCTTTGAACCCTAGGAAGGCTAGATCCTAGAGTTTGAAGTCGGTATGTGGTTACCTCTAGTGTTCTTTGACTAAAAACCAAAAATCTCACAACTTTAGAATTACTAGAGTGATAACATACTGGCGACTCTGCTGGGGACCTAACCAATCCACAGTCATAAAACTAGTCTTAAAGGAAATCATTATATTCATCCTTCTACTTTAAGATTGCTTTTATAAGTTGTGGGTGTAAAAAACTGTAATTCTGGCTTCTATGAAATTTTACCATACCAGGTCTAACTCGAATCCTAAACTTGCTGTTATAGTAGACAACCCAAACCGAATTGGCAAAAATAAAATACAGATAGAGAATTTAGAAGCTGAAGTGTCATTAATAAGAGTCAATTCATTACCACAAGAATTAGTAAGTTTGCAAGATATAGATTTTGATCTGAAATTTTAACATTCTTTTTAGAAGTAAATCGGAAAGTGACCTTTATACTGTTGTTTTATATCCTATTTTTATTTCATTTTTGGAAGCAAAACAGAAAAATATTACAGTAGAATCTAAATCAAAGAAAGTTGAATATCACACTAAAATTGAAGAAATTAATGTTACTATTCTCAAGGATATTGATGAAGCTATTGAATTAGCTCAATTATTAACCTACGCAAACAAACATCCAGTTCCTCAGTTACATACCACAATAATACCAGCTGAAGATTCATCTCTGTATGCTGTTACATCATATATAACTTCCACTACCAACTAATCTACAGATCCATTTATCCCTAGATTGCCTTTACAACCTAGAATACTATTTCCATCATCTGCTTCATCCACTATATCCACTAGCTCACCTTCCGATTTTTCAAACACATCATTCTCATTCCCTAGTAGTTCCACATATATTCCATTTTCATTTCCCAGCACCTCAACTACAGTTTTTAGTTCATCAGCTACCACTTCCAGTTCATCCCCAAGCACTTCTACTTTACCTCCTAGCCAAGCTAAGCTTCAAGCTATGGCTAATAGGTATGCTCCCCTTGTCTTACCACAACAACTTCATGACATGCCTCAAGACTATCAGAATAAAATACCACATTTTGATGGCACTACCCATTATACTTCTCAGTAACACATTACTAAGATGAAAAATTTCTTTGAACTTCATGAGATTGATGACTCATATGTTCAAATGAGGTTATTTGCACAAACTTTGACAGGAGAAATTAAGAAGTGGTTTAAAGATCTTGCACCTGGTAGTGTAACTGATTTAGCTGTTTCATAGAGTATTTTTAAATAAATGGGAAAAGAAAAAGAATCCACTCCAGATATTGTATGAATTTGATGCCATGGAAAGAGCTCCAAATGAGTCAATCCAAGACTACTACACTAGATATAATAGTGTCTATAATTCCATCCCTACAAATATTAAAGCCACTCCTTATTCTATCATGCTTAAATTCCCTGATGGATTTAATGCAGATATGGCTTATCAATTGAGGGAAAGAGATGCAAAAACCTTAGAAAGAATGCAAACAGATTTTGTTAGTGTAGAAGTAAACATTTTAGCCAAAAAAGCTAGACTCAAGAATGAAAGAAGAGTGACCATTAAAGAAGAAACTTCTAATTCATACACAAAAATAGACATGTTAGCTAAAAATTTAGAGAGGATGATGGATAGACTAGATAAGATAGAAAGAAGACCACAATGGGATAATCAACAACAAATCAGAAATCCCAATTTTAGGAAAAACACAAATCCAGTAAAAGCAAAAGAAATAGCACCAGACCAGACAATAAGGTCCCCCTTCCAAGAGAAATATGCTAAAATTTCTCAGAATAATGATGATGATGAGGATACAATTAATCTAATGGGAATAGATGATAATAATACTATTTTTCTTACGCAGGAAGATCAGGAATTATTTCAACTCCAACAACTCAAATTAGATTCAAGTGAATCCTTTGATTATAAATAGGGTTATGATTATGCTATAAATGAAATACACAATCAATATAACCTTATAAATAAGAAAAACAATGAGTCTTATACCAAGAAAACCCCCCAAACACAGAATAAGAAAACAATAGAAGCTCCCAAAACAAAAGTTCTGCAAATTCTCCCAAGGAAAAATAAGCAAAAATCCAATTGTCTCCAGAACATTTCTAGTCCTAAAAATGCATCAAGCCCTAAAATTGTTGATATTACTGATGAAGTTTCTCAAGCTACAAAATATTCACAGAAATTTGCTGCTGCAAAAGCTTCTAATTATGTTAAAACAACAAATTTAGATCCTAAAATACCCTCTGCTAATCCTAAATCAGTGGATCCAAAAACTGCTACTTCAAAAACACCTGCTGATAATTCTAAGTCTGAAAGAACATCTATTGCTTCACAAACTTCCCTGAAAAGAAAATTAGGAGCAATAAAACACAAGAAACCCACACAGAGAATGTCAAATCAATTGAAAATGAAAACATAACTGTAGAAAAACAAGATAGACCAAGCCAAACTATAGTTACCAAAGAAGAATTAATTCAAATCAGTAAATCTCAACCTTCATTTAATATACAAATTGAGATTGCAATGTTAAAAATACCAATTTATTTAACATAATTGGTAAAACATGACTTGTATAAATCAACTATCACTGAAACACTAAATATGAATGATGGCGAAGATGCTGTTTATTTGAATGATGATCAACTAGAGTTGATTTTTGGCCCAGATGTGAATGGAAAACATGCAGATGGAGCAGTTCCTCCAATTTATATTAGTCTTACCATTCATGATCAAATTTTACATAACAGTATGCTAGATTAAGGAGCTTCCCATAATTTTATGCCCAAAGCCATAATGGAAACTCTGAACTTAGAAATAACAAGGCCCTACAAAGATATGTTTTCATTTGATTCAAGTAAAGTTAAATGCCTAGGTTTACTCAAAAATTTGTGTGTAACACTAGTTCAATATCCTGGTAAGAGTATATTAATGGACATTGTAGTAGCTGATATCCCACCTAAATATGGAATGTTACTTTCTTGCTTATGGGGAGCAAAGTTACAGGGATCTCTACAATTGGACATGTCTTATGCTACTATATCAGTTTTTGGTCAGCCTAAGAAGTTATATAGGGAAACATTGATGAAGTACATGGTCAGTAGTGCTGAAATCTATAAATTACCCAATTTACTCTACACCAACTGACCTTGATTCTTTTATCTTATGTAACTCTGAAACTAATGAAATCAAAACTGAACTAATAGAGAAAAAGAAAACATCAAACAATGATAATATATTTCATGAATCTTTATGGCATTTAGAATTTGATGGTTCAGTAAATAATTTAGGAGCAGGAGCAAGAGTTTGGATAACCAACATGGAGACTAATCACTCAGAATGCCATGCTTTCAGGCTCAATTTCAAATGTACTAATAATATGGCTGAGTATGAAGCCCTAATTTTAGGACTCCAAATCATTAGAAACTCAGGAGGTAAAAGAATATTAATCATGGGATATTCAGAGTTGATCATAAAGAAAATAAATGGAGTATATTTTGTTTACAATCCTAGATTAAGCCGATACATAGACATTGTGCTAGATTTAACTGATGATTCACTGGAATGTAAATTTGCTGCTATACCTAGAAAACAAAATATACAAGCTCATTGTCTAGCAACCTTTGCTAGTACATGAAATTTACCATTCCAACCTAATCACAGATATACTACTGAAGTCAAGCATAGACCAATCATTCCAGACAACCTCAAATATTGGCAAATTTTTTCTCAAGATGAACAGATTTATAAGTTTATGAACAATGAAGGTGAATTTCAGAACTGCAAGATAGACACAGATTGAACTATAGATAAAGATTTAGATTGTGAAATGGATTTAAATAACATAAATGTAAATAAAGTAAATTTTTCTAAACCAACTAGATTTAGTCAATCAAATGTAGATAACTTAGAGAAAGTAGAGATTGAAGAAATTATTAATGATGAATATGACATATTGAATCTTAAGGATAATTTCTTACCCAAAGGTTTAACTCCTTTATAAGATCTTTTTGACTTCAATGATGTAGCTAGAAAACCTAAAATGGAGCCAGTTAGATCTAGTATAGAAGAATGCAATATTGGTACAGAGTTAAAACCCAAAATGATCAAACTTTCCAAAAATTTACCTCAACTATAAAAATATATATATATTACTCTTTTAAAGTAATATCAAGATGATTTTTCTTAGAGTTATGAGGATCTTAAATCTTATGATACAAGCATAATTCAACATAAAATTCCAATAAAAGAAGATCAAAAGCCCTTCAAACAAAAGTTGAGAAGAATTAACCCTGTTTTATTGCCTTTGATAAAAAAAGAAGTGAAAAGAATGTATGATGCTCAGATAATTGCACCAATCTGATATTCTGATTGGGTTTCCAACCTAGTTCCAACAAGAAAGAAAACATGAGAGATTAGATTATGTGTCGACTTTCGAAATCTAAACAAAGTATCCTTAAAGGATAATTACCCTTTACCAAAAATGGATCACATATTACAAAGGGTAGTTGGTTCTTCTAGGATTTTACTGCTAGATGGTTTTTCGGGATACAAACAGATCTTAGTCCAAAAAGAAGACCAGGCCAAAACAACATTTACCACTCCTTGGGGCACTTTTATGTATGTAAAAATGCCTTTTGGTCTAATGAATGCAGGGGAAACCTTTCAAAGAGCTATGGACATAGCTTTTGCAAAGGAAATACATGATTTCTTAGTAATTTACTTAGATGAAATTACTGTGTTTTCTAAAACTAATAATGAACACTTGGACCATATGAAACATGTTTTTATTAAATGCGGGAAATTTGGCATCTCTTTAAACCCTAATAAAATTTTATTTGGATTAGAAGAAGGCAAGTTACTCTATACACTCGCTCCACCAAGAAACATCAAAGAATTACAAGCCTTTCTAGGTAAGATTAATTTTTTAAGAAGATTCATACCAATTTAGCTGAGATAATTAGAGAACTAAAAAACATGCTTAAAAAAGACTCAATTCTTAAATGGACTGTTGAGGCCAAACAGTCATTTGAATCCATCAAACAGATGTTAACCAAAACTCCAGTCCTAATAAGTCCTGACTTTAAGAAAGATTTCATAATTTTTTCATTTGCTTCAGAACACACTATTGTTGCAGTTTTACTGCAGAAAAATGACTAGGGATTTGAATAGCCCATAGATTTCTTTAGTAAGACCCTTAGAGATGCCCCTTTGAAGTACAAAATTATGGAGAAACAAGCCTTAGCTTTGGTAAAGGCCATTAAAGACTTCAGAGTTTATATTCTCTATTCTCACATCATAGCCTATGTCCCAAATTCTGTAGTAAAAGACATTCTTACTCAGGATGATCCTGATGGAAGAAGAGGTAAGTGGATTGCCACTATCTTAGAATATGACATAGAGGTAAAACCCACAAAGCTCATCAAAGGTCAAGGATTAGCTAGACATATGGCTGAATATAATTGCAATACCCTAAATATAAATTTTATTGCCCAAGTAGATGATCAGGAAGAGATAGCGACTCCAATGATCAGTGAAGCCTTTTCAAATTTGTACTACTAAAATTACAAGCTCCTTCTGGATTGTCAAGAGCTAAAGCTAGATTTCTAAAGCTTAAGGCAATAATATTTTGTATTTTAGATAATGTACTTTTTTGGAGAGATCATAGTGGGATTTTATTAAATTTTTTATTAAAGGAAGAAGCTGACAAAATACTTGAAGAATTTCATGCAGGTGACTGTGGAGGACATTTATATTGGAAAACTACTGCTAACAAGATCCTTAGAGTTGGTTTTTACTGGCCTACTTTTTTTACTGATGTCAAAAAAATTTTCACTTCTTGTCATAAGTGCCAAATTTTTTAGGGTAATAAAAAACAGTTTCCTCTGCCTTTAAAGCCCATTTCAACTGAAATTACATTTCAACAATGGGGTTTATACTTCATTGGTGAAATTCACCCTCCATCTTCAGGCCAACATAAGTGGATTTTGACAGCCACTAACTATTTTACCAAGTGGATTGAAGCCATACCCTCCAGAAAAGACACAGATACTATCATTATATCCTTCCTAGAAAATAACATTCTTTCAAGATTTGGATGTCCCCAAAAGATAATCACTGATAATGCAGCAACATTCAAATCCAAAAATATTGTTTCCTTTTTCCATAAATACCATATTACCCTAGGCCACTCTACTGCATATTACCCTCAAGGTAATGGCCTAGCTGAATCCTCAAATAAAAGCCTTGTAAACATCATTAAAAAATTACTGGAAGATAACAAAAAATCTTGGAACAAGAAGTTAGTCAATGCCTTATAGGCAGATAGATTACAACTAAAAAATATATTGGTACATCTCCTTATCAGCTTGTTTATGGAATGGATGTTATTTTTCCATCCTCCTTAGGAGTGCCAGTGATGAAGATTATCCAAGAATTACATGTTGAAACAAATGATATTTAGAGAAGGATTAATCAAGCTATTCACTTGCAACAAACAAGAGAAGAATTTTATATTAGATCCTAAGTTATCCAGGATAAAGTAAAGAAATTTTTTGATAAAAAGAGTAAAGAAGATGATTTTTACATTGGAGACCAAGTGTTAAAGTGGGATTCCAAAAGAGAAGACAAAGGTAAACATGGAAAATTTGATTTTTTTGTGGAAAGGACCTTATGTGATTTATGGATATATAGGTAATAAGGCTTTCTTCTTGAAAGAATTGGATGGAATAGATCTACAAGAAGGACCAGTAAATGGTAGAATGTTGAAGCACTACTATTCATCTGAGATCACCAATAGTTAGTCTCATTTACTTTTGACCATTGTGTTGGAAATGTTGTCATTGATGGCAAAGGAATTCAAGTAAAGACAGAGCAGCACTTAAACTATCATTAAGAAGCAAAAAGAGACAAAGAGCACTAGAGTTGAATTAGGGGTTTAATTTGAATTTGCAAAGGAGATGCCAAAAGGAAAGTCGTTTAGGAAAAGACAAGGTAGAAGCTTCTAATCATGATTTCCGGATAGAACTCCGAAATGGAAGGTTGACATGTTATATATATCATAGCAAAATTAAGGAATGACATTGAATTGTCACGAGTTAATGATTGTAAGGAAGTCCCGTCGGAAGAGAATTACATTTGTTCATTGGTTATTGAAGATCCTGTCAAAGGTTGACTAGAGTTATAGCGCAAACCCAGACTAACCCTTTGGAATCATGAACGGAACCTTGAGTGAAGGGCGGAACCATGAAGGAGGAACAGTGAAGGCGATTTATGGTTTTTATCGAACCGCTTTCAACGGGAAAGCGATATTCAAAAGGTGGGGAGTGATTCCATAGAACGGGCGACACGCGTCCCTGTACGATTCTACAAAACCACTTTTTACTGTGCGCCATCGCGCGTTATAGTTCGACCCAGGACGCCCAACGATATCGTTGAGCGCCGTTGATCTCGAAAATACCTGGACAAATAATTTGTTGAAGATGCGCAGATTTTTAACAATGGTACGGCTGGCCATCGCACGTTAACATTCGCACGGAGGCTCCAGCGACATGAATATACGCCTGATCCGGAAGCTCGCCGTTAATCTAATCTGGATCGACGCTAGATTTGCGCGAAATTTACTTATGGTACCGTGCGCGATTGATTGGATATTGACTATATATGTGGGCCCGGGTCAAAAGGTTTATCGTAAGATTAATTTACTTGGAAACGTTGGAATTTCTATAAAGTCCGAAGGGTTAAAATTTAGACATAAGGCTTTGGAAATTTAAAAGTTGTAAATATATTTATTTTCACACCGAACAACAAAATTAAAAAGAGATCAAAATCCCCATGGGATAAACTAACATGAATACCATTATCAGCTCGTGGTTTTGACTCATGGTTTTAATAAAGGAAAAACTATATAAGGAGAAGAAAAATAGAGAACGAAGTGTGTGCATTGCAAGGGTGGTGAATAAAAATTTCTAAAAAGAATATCTGTATGGGTGAGCTGTGTTCTTAACTGATAAATCCAACACCACGATGCACCCATGAATATAATGATCTGACGATGATGAATCTCTGGTTTGAATGACGGACGAAATCATGAAGAACTGGTGTGAGTAGACAGAAAATACATAAATCTGGTGACCGACAAGGTATGTCGTATGGAAACTGGTGGATCCAGTATGAAAATTGATGAAACAATGTCCGCAGTGGTGCTGAGGGTCGAAGCCTTCAGAAAGGGGGTTGTAGCTCCGTTCCAGTGGTAGCTGGTAAACGAGAGCAGGGGGTAGTAGCTCCCTTCTAGGAGAGGCTGGTAAACGAGAGAAGGTTGTAGCCTTCTGCAGGTGGGTGCCTGCGTGCTGGTATAAGTCTGCACCAGCATATATTGTAAGAAGTTTTCTCTATAATAAATATTAAAGACTGAGATTACAGTAGCGGTGGTTTTCTCCCGAATTCGGTTTCCACCTTAAAATCCTGGTGTTCATATGTGTTGTTTATGTTTGATGGTTTGTTTTGTTATTTCTGTTCATGCTTAATGCTTATCTGATGCAATGCTCCAAGTAATGACATAATAAGCTATCCGGACATACATGTTGGATGTTGTACTGTAACATATGGTTTTAAGATAAAGAAAAGAAAAATTGTTCAACCCTAAATATTGATTCACCCCTCCCCTCTCAGTATTTTTCCCAACAATTGGAATCAGAGCCGATCCTTCTGAAAAATATTAGCCTCTAGAAGGAAGATCAAGCAAGATGAGTAACCAAGATGGAACAACATCTATCAGGCCTCCGCTCTTCAACAGAAACAATTTAATCTTTTGGAAAACAAGGATGTGATCCTATCTTCAGTCTCTGGGAGCAGATGTATGGGCAATTGTTGAACAAGGATATAAATATCCAGCTGCAGTGCCAACGGATCTGACGGAAAGAAAGAAGTATGAAACAAATGCAAAGGCGGTCAATGCTCTATTGGGAAGTTTAACTAAATCAGAATTTGTCAAAGTCATGCAGCTAAATACAGCAAAGGCAATATGGGACAAAATCATTCTAAGTTATGAAGGTGATGCAAAGGTAAAAAGTGCTAAACTCCAAACTCTCAGAATTCAATATGAGAATCTAAAAATGGAGAATGAAGAGAGCATTGCCAATTTCTTCTTACGTCTTGATGATATTGTAAATCGTATGAAAAATCTGGGAGAAACTATAACTGAATCTACCTTGGTTGAGAAAGTCTTAAGATCACTAACAACAAAATTTGAGTCAAAAGTTTCAGCTCTTGAAGAAAAGCAGGATCTTCAAAATCTTATTGTGGTGCAACTTCATGGCATACTAACTACATATGAAATGAGAAGAGGAGGACCATCTAAAGTCAAAGAATCAGTCTTTAGAACTTCTACAAAAGGGAAGGAAGTACAAAAAACAGAAGGATCAGGATATATCTCAAAAGAAGATGAGATAAACTTTGTAAAGAAACTTCAACTTAGCACAGGACGGTTCAGAGGTAAGCTTCCTTTCAAATGTTTTGATTGTGGAAGAGTTGGTCATTATGCTACAAAGTTTCCTTATAAATAAACACATAAAAAAGGGAAGGAAGTAGCAAAAATGAATAAGAGTCGTTTTAGCACTAGAAAGAGTTACTATACTCATGAAGACAGTGATGGGTTATCTGATAGTGAGGAAGAATGTGAACAAGATCTTAGACTTCTCATGGAATTTGAAAAAGAATCTAGAGAAGAAAAGGATACTTTTGTGGATGCTCTAGAAGACAGTGATTTTCTTGATGAAAACAATAGACTCAAAATCTGCTTAGAAGAGAGTAAAATAACCATAGAAACTCTGAAAAATCAGCTTGAAGAAAAAGAGAAACACAATGAGAAATTAGAATGTGAAGTAGTAAGTCTAAGAAAAGAACTTGAGAAAGTAAAAACTCTGAATCTTAGATTTGCTAAAGGATCTGAAACCCTAGATGAGATTATCAAGGTACAACGTTCTCCTCTCATAAATACAGGTCTTGGATATATCGGAGAATCTTCTCAGGTTTCAGCACCAAATTATCTAAAAGCAGTTACAGCTGGTTTACAACATGCTGCCACTCAGCAAAGGAATAAAGAATATTTATAGGTAAAGCATGATCATCTCAATTCAAAGAACACTAACAGGAATGTCTTTCAAAGAAACACCAATCAATAGGTAAATTCATGTAGAATATTTTATGATCACAGAAATTTCTTCTTCAATGGAAAATGTTTCTCATGTCACAATTTTGGTCATAAAGTTGTTCAATGTGTTGCATATAAAACCATCATGACAAGAGAAGCAAGAAAGAAAAGGATTGATATTGAAACAAAGAAGAGTACGTATAACAACTTTTCTCCTCTTCAAAATGAATTTGAATGTGCTTATTGCAATAACTTTGGCCATGAAGAATCTGAATGCAGGAGAAAAGTTCAGCCAAAAGAACATGTTCCTTCAAGCTCCAAAGTATGGAAAAAGAAGGAATTACAGGTTGAAAATTGTGGCATAGCGTTATTTACAGAAGATGAAGAAAACCAATGGTACATTGATAGTGGATGCTCAAGACACATGATAGGTGATAAAGACAAACTTCTTGCATATAGTGCTCTAGAAAAGGAAAAGAATGTTACATTTGGAAATGATACTCCTGCGATCATTAAGGGAAAAGGGTCTGTTTTTCTAAAAGAAAAAGTGAAAGCTAATGAAGTTATGTATGTGGATGGATTAAAGCATAACTTGTTAAGTGTAAGTCAAATGTGTGATCAAGGAACTGAAGTTGTCTTTAGTTCAAAAGAATGTGTGGTACGTGATCTTGATACAGGTAAAGCAATTATAAAAGGAAAAAGAACTCCAAACAACCTGTATATATTGAAGAACTGCAAAGAACAATGTTATTTGAGTAAATCTTCAGAAAATTGGCTATGGAATAGAAGGTTGGGGCATCTGAGCTTCTCTCAAATCAAAAAATCAAGAAGACTTAGAGTTTTTCGTGATCTTCCCAATATTCCTCTACCTGAAAATATCATATGCAAATCTTGCCAATTCGGTAAGCAAACCAGAGTACAATTTAATGCCAAGGAAGGATCATCAAGTAAGCCTCTTGAACTCATTCATACTGATATATGTGGACCTATGAGGAAGAAGTCACCACGTGGTGAAGAATACTATATCTTATTCATTGATGATTTCTCTAGAATGTGTTGGATTGGGCTGCTTAAACACAAAGATGAAGCATTCGAGAAGTTTCAGATCTTCAAAGCACTAGTTGAGAATGAATTAGATCTAAAAATCAAGTGTCTCAGATCTGATCGAGGAGGAGAATATACATCAGATGAATTTCTTGGATTTTGTGAACAACATGGCATAAAAAGACAGTTTTTTGTAGCTGGCACTCCACAACAAAATGGTGTTGCAGAAAGAATGAATAGAACAGTTCAACAAATGGCTAGAGCTATGCTTGATGATTCCGGAACACCTAACACATTTTGGGGAGAAGCAGCACATACAGAAATAAACATCCTCAACAAGGCACATGTTCGTCTAAATAGTGATAAAACTCCATATGAACTCTGGTATGGTAATCCTCCCACTATAAAGCATTTTAGAATTTTTGGAAGCAAATGATTCATCAAGAATAATGATGAAAAACTTGGCAAGTTTGAATCCAAAGCAGATGAAGGAATATTTCTTGGTTACTCCTCTAGGAGTAGGGCATATAAATGTTACAATAAAAGACTTCGGAAGATTGTAGAATGTATTGATGTTGTTATTGATGAGTCTCCTACAGCTCCAAAAGAAGAAAAGCAAACAACAGATGAAGATGATGATGACACATATCCTTCTACATCAAATAGTAATGATACAAACAGTGAACCTAGTGAAGAACCTGAAGATGGTTTTTTTGAAAAGGCTCCCTCCAGATATGTTCAAAAGAATCATCCAGAATCTCAAATTTTGGGAGAAAAGGGATCAGGTGTACAAACAAGAAGGACTCTTATGGGATCTTCTAGCAATCTGTAATTTTTGTCCACTATTGAACCTCACAATGTTAGTCAAGCTAGCAAAGATGATTTTTGGATTCAAGCCATGAATTAAGAGCTTGATCAAATTGAAAAGAATCACACTTGGGAATTAGTACCAAGACCTCATGACAAAAATGTCATTGGAACTAAATGGATATTCAAAAACAAGTTAAATGAGAATGGGGATGTTATAAGAAATAAAGCTAGACTTGTTTGCAAAGGGTATGCTCAACAAGAAGGTATAGACTTTGAAGAAACCTTTTCTCCTGTAGCCAGACTTGAAGCCATAAGAATGTTTCTTACTTTTTCAAGCTTCCAACAAATCAGATTTTATCAAATGGATGTTAAATCTGCTTTTCTCAATGGTGATCTAGAAGAAGCAGTTTATATAGAACAACCAGAAGGATTCATTTTGGGAAATGATGAAAAACTTGTTTGTAGACTTAAAAAGGCTCTATATGGTCTCAAACAAGCTCCGAGGGCATGGTACTATCGTCTTGACAAATATCTTCATCAACAAGAATTTTCAAAAGGGTCTGCTGATAGCAACTTATACACAAAAACTGAAAATGACAAATTGTTGATTGTGATTGTATATGTCGATGATATCATTTTTGGAAGTAATGAAGAGTCCATGAGTCAGAAATTTGCTTCTAATATGCAACAAGAATTTGAAATGTCTTTACTTGGGGAACTAACATTCTTCCTTGGCTTGCAAGTACAACAAGCAACAGAGAGTATATTCTTATCACAATAAAAGTACCTCAAGCAAATCCTGAAGAAGTATGGCATGGAAGATTGCAAACCTGTAAGTACACCAATGATAACCAGATGTAATCTCAGTTCTAATGATGATTCCCCCACCGTAAATCAACCAGAATACAGGTCTATGATAGGAAGTCTACTTTATCTCACTGGGACAAGACCAGACATCATGCATGCAGTTGGGATTGTTGGACGATTCCAAGCTAATCCAAAAGAGTCTCATCTTCAGGCTGTGAAAATAATATTCAAATATCTACAAGGAACTCAAGACTTTGGACTATGGTAACCAAAGAATGTTGATCTTACTCTTCATGCATACACTAATGCAGATTGGGCTGGAAGTGTTGATGATCGGAAAAGCACTAGTGGTGGTGCATTCTTTATGGGGCCCCGGTTAGTATCTTGGTTTAGCAAGAAGAAAAGCTCCATTGCCTTATCTACAGCAGAAGCAGAATATGTGGCTGCAGCATCATGTTGCACTCAACTTCTCTAGATGATGCAAACCCTACAAGACTTTCAAATCAAATGTTCACCTCCTATCTCCATTATGTGTGATAATAAAAGTGCCATCAGTATCTCAAAGAATCCTGTTATGCATTCCAAGACCAAGCACATTCCCATCAAATATCACTTCTTACGTGAACAAGTGCTAGAACAAAAGGTGAAATCGGAGTATGTTTCCTCCAAAGAACAAGTTGTTGATATATTTACCAAACTTCTACCCAGGGAAGCGTTCGAATATCTCAGACAGAAGCTAGGAGTAGTCTCTGCCATGCAAAGGATCAGGTATACTTAAATACAGAATCTTAAATTGGTTGTGAGGTGTTGTTGGGCATCTCTGAATGCTCAGGCTAAGGGGGAGCATTGGTCATATGAAGATGCAGCATGATCTCAGGGGGAGCCTGGTATTGTCAAACTCTTTTCCATTGATGTCAAAGGGGGAGGAAAAGCAACAAAGGGCTTCTATAAGGACATCAGAGGAAGAGTATTGTCACCAATGCCAAAGGGGGAGATTGTTGGAAATGTTTTCATTGATGGCAAAGGAATTGGCAAAGACAGGAGCAGCACTTAAACTATCCTTAAGGCAAAAGAGACAGAGCACTAGAGTTGAATTAGGGGTTTAATTTGAATTTGCAAAGGAGATGCCAAAAGGGAAAGCTGCTAGGAAAAGACAAGGTAGAAGCTGAACTGTGATAGGATAGAACTCCGAAATGGAAGGTTGATATGTTATATATATCATAGCAGAGTTGAAGAATTACATTGAATTGTAACGAGTTAATCCCGTCGGAAGAGAACTACATTTGTTCGAAATCCTGCCAAAGATAGACCAGAGTTATAGCACAAAACTAACCCTTTGGAATCATGAACGGAACCTTGAGCGAAGGGCGGAACCACAAAGGAATAGTAAAGGTGGTTTATGGTTTTCATCGCACCGCTTTCAACGAGCAAGCGGTATTCAAGAGGTGGGGAGTGATTCTATAGAACGGGCGACACGCGTCCCTGTACAATTTTACAAAACCACTTTTCACTATGCGCCATCGCGCATTATAGTTCGACCCAGGACACCCAGCGATATCGTTGTGCGCTGTTGATCTGGGAAGGGGTCATCGGACGGTCATCATTTGTTGAAGATGCGCGAAGATTAACATAGGTACGGCGGGCCATCGCACGTTAACGTTTGGCATCGGAGGTCGAGCGATATGAATATACGCCGTTGATCTAGAAGCTTACTAATCTAACGGTGATCGGAGGCTGGATTTGAGCGAAATTTACTTATGGTACCGTGCGCGTATTGGATTGGCTATTGACTATATATGTGGGCCCGGGGTCAAAGGTTTATCGTAAGATTAATTTACTTGGAAACGTTGGATATTTCTATAAAGTCCAAAGGGTTAAACTTTAGACATAAGGCTTGGAAATTTAAAAGTTGTAAATATATTTATTTTTCAATTGATAAATAAAAATTAAAAAGAGATCAAAAGACCCGTGGGATAAACTAACATGAATACCATTAGCGGTTTGTGGTTTTGTCTCATGGTTTTACTAAAGGCAAAACTATATAAGGAGAAGGAAAATAGAGAACGAGGTGTGCATGTGAATGGGTTGATATTAAAACGAATCTCTTCTAGAGATATCTGTATGGGCGAACTCTGTTCTTAACTAATAAATATGAAACTACGATGCACCCATGAAGATTATGATCTGACGATGATGAATCTCTGATTTGAACGACGGATGAAATCATGAAAAACTGGTGTGAGGGTACTGAATGAACAAATCTGGTGGCCTGCAAAGTATGTCATGTGGAAACTGGTGGATCCAGTGAGAAAATTGATGAAACATGGTCCGTAGTGGTGCTGAGGGTCGAAGCCTTCAGTGAGGGGGTTGTAGCTCCCTTCCAGTGGTAGCTGGTAAATGAGAGCAGGGGGTAGAAGCTCCCTTCCAAGAAAGGCTGGTAAACGAGAGAAGGTTTTAGCCTTCTGCAGGTGGGTGCCTGCGTTCTGGTATAAGTCTGCACCAGCATATATATATTGTAAGAATATTTTCTCTATAATAAATATTGAAGTCTGAGATTACAGCAGCGGTTGTTTTCTCCCGAATTGGGTTTCCACCTTAAATCCTGGTGTTCATATGTGTGGTTTATGTTTGATGGTTTGTTCTGTTATTTCTGTTCATGATCAATGCTTATCTGATGCAATACTCTACGTAATGACTTAATAAGATATCTGGATATACATGTTGGATGCTATACTGTAACATATGGTTTTAAGATAAAGGAAAGAAAATTTTTCAGCCCTAAATACTGATTCACCCCTCCCCTCTCAGTATTTTTCCCAACACATTGTACATATACATTGAGGATTTTAGATTGGATTGGATGTTTTCCGAACAAATTTGAAGCCCGGAGAGAAGGCCCTAATCTTTGAGAGGTAAAATATCATAAATATGAGTTATTGCAAAAATCAGAAGATACTTACAGGATCATCATAGTCAAATATCAAAGGCTACTAGTCTTAAAATTCTTGACATTTCACCAGGAAATTCCATTCCCATGTGGAGCCACTGTTAGGGTCCTATAATAATAGGGTTCATAAATTTTGAATTGAATTTGATAGTATTGTAAATATGTACATACCTTGCTTTCTCCAAGTTGTTTTCCCATATTTTGAAAAAATGAAAAATAATAAAAAGTCAAAAAGAGGGTAAAAATTCCTAAAAGAAACATCAAAGGACTTAGAAAAATATAAACCCCAAAAGAAAAGGAGATAAAATAAGACCTGAAAGTGAGCAAGTCCAAATGCCACTACTTTTACTTTTACTGCAAGAATAATGATTATATGCAAAGTGTCAATAAATGGCATAATCCATGATCAGTTAAACAGTTTATTCATAACTTTTCATGTTTTAGATAGAGAATAAATATTTTTCAAACAGTTTAAACTTGAAAAGTCATGTAGATAGGTAGAGAATAATGAGGAGCTCAACATTTTCATCTGAGCCCTCAGATGAAATAAAGTAGACTTAGATAGTTTTATGCTTTGAAAGAAAAAATGTTTTAAGGTTGCAAGCCTAAATGCACCTACAAAATGAAGAAAAAATGTTAGAAATAAAGATGGGTAGGTAGAAAGCAGTTGAGAAATCATGTAATAAAGTATCATCGGGCAAAAATCACTAATTTCCCCTCCCCTACAAGTATTCAGTATTCTAAACTATCAGTCAAAAAGGCTCAGAGCATTTCTCTGACTTTTGTTGGGACCATACCCAAGGCTCAATGACTGTTAGTTAAAAATATTTAGTTCCTACATTAAACCCACTTTTATCAGCATTTACTCATCATTCATAAATCATAACCCCTTTTCCTAAGTAAAAACCCATTTTTACTTGGTAAAAATAGAAATAATTAAATTCATTCCCTCTCAAAATCATTCATAAAATCCTCAAAATGCATTTATCCTAAGTATAAGTGAAATAATATTAAAAAGACAACAATGCTTTATTTTGTCTATGATTTACACTTTACGTAGAGATTAACATGTGTTTTGTTTCCATTTCACTACCCTTTTTTCATATTAACTTATAACTAAAATTATTAAACCCCTAAACTACACCCTCCCGTATATATTAATGCCCTTATTGTAAATAACCCCCCAAAACCCATTATTTTAAGTTTAGACCAAAGTTTAATATTCCACATGCGCAATATAAAACCCCGCCCTACAAACCCATTGGTCTAAACATACCTATATGAAAATATCCCGCCCCATGTAGTTTAAACAAGTGCTAAGTGCATTTGATAAAACTATATAATAATAATACCGCCCCCATATATGAACTGTTAAAACATTTCACAATGTTTTAAATTAAAACATTATATCCGCCATATTTCATAATGCTCGAACTTTAAACTTTATTAAAACACATTTTTTATAAATTTTAAGTCATTCCCGCCGCATATGTAGACACCCTGGCCCCACTCCCATTCCAATGCAGCTCCCAAACCAATCTGGACCGTTCGCACACGAACTCCAGATCCGATGGCTAAAACACAATATCACGTAGAAAAGTTGCGCAATCACCCAAGCTCCAAATATGCGCAAAATGGGTGGTTTCGCAATTCTATCTCTCCTCCACGTGCCCTTTTCTTATTGGATTGTGTGGGCTCAAGCCAAAACCACTTACTTCCAAATTGCCGTGAGATAACCACTATGGTTTTTGATCCCGTGAAGCCCGAAACCACCCTTCCCGCTGATGTGACAATCATTCAATGCCAAAGTAATATAACCAAAATGCATATTAAACCTTCAACATGTAATTCATTCATTTCTCTTCTGCGAATTGACCATTGCTCATTCTTCCTTTACTATAAAAGCATCATTTTTCACCATTTTCTATGCCCAAGAGCCTGTAAAATCTGCCCACTGACCATTGAAGACTGCCGAGGAGCTTTACATTGCTCCAGAAAATCTACAGAAGTTATCAACTCATTCAAAACCTCAAATACATCTTCTGAAGCCCAAATACCTGCATACAAAAGGTATTTTTCTGAAATTTGAACCAGGAATCGATTTGAAAGACATTTTAAAGAATATAAACACACTTAGAGTTTAAAAATCAATTGAAGGAAACTGTAAAAAAGCCCAAAAAACAGGCCAAACCCTGTCAAATTGTTTCCAGAAACCCTGTTT
The DNA here is from genome assembly GCA_034641835.2 of Pinus albicaulis. Taxonomy (NCBI): domain Eukaryota; kingdom Viridiplantae; phylum Streptophyta; class Pinopsida; order Pinales; family Pinaceae; genus Pinus; species Pinus albicaulis. The sequence continues at coordinate 505,243,191 of CM076576.1, read as the reverse complement.
TACTGCTGCACGTTATTTTGAGAGAAAATTGTGAGTTTTTTTAATCTGATGGTCTATTTCCAAGCTCTGAAGCAAACCAAAAAACCTCTGAATATTTCCTAAGCCTCTGTGACCCTTTTCAAAAGAGTTTTTAGCTCAATTTCCCATTAAATGTAATGTTCCAAAATTTGCATGCAGCAAATTGGAATATTAAATTTTGCTGATTACACTTAGGAGATGAATAAATGGGTAAGGAGGCCCACGCATAATAAAAATCTGAATAAAATCCCTCATAATGTGAAAGGGGATCAACATAAGAGCTGGATTTCACACCCTCATGTGTGAACAGGGACTTTTGCATGTGGAAAAGGTCAAGTTTGACCAAGTCGACAGCGTTGGGATCAGAGGTGGAGATCATCTTGTGAGACAGCGCAGAGATAGTGGGAGGAAGATTCATTGGTGGAGGAAACCCTAATTAGTGGGGCCCAAGGCAAGAAGGCTCACACATGTATAAAAGGAGGGCAAGGTCCATAGCAAGACATCTTATGAATGATATTTGATTTTTCTGCTTTGACTATGCTGCATTCTCTTGCTGTTTAGCAGAGTTGTTGTGCTACTTAGCACAAGGATCTCATGTTTAGGAATCCTTCTCCTTTCTTGAGAGGCCTCTTGAAGGAGCTTGTGTTGATTTTCCTCACATCCAGGCTTGAGGCCAAGCATCCTCCTTCATCTACAGCGTTATTTCTGCAGCAGTATAACATTGGGTTGCAGGGTGTTGCAGTGAGGGTTCACAACACCACTTCCTGCACTCATTTTTCAAAGGAGGGAGCCTCCTTTCCTTTGGGAGATCAGTAAGGAAGGTTCAGGAGCAGAATTTCATATCTAATTTCAATATATTTTTCATATAGATACCAGTCACCAAAGAATCAGATAGGGCCTAAATTCTGATTCTATAAATTTCATGGCAACAAAGAAGAAAACTCAATTCAAACTAAAGAATCAGATAGGGCCATTTATTTGCAATCACAGGGATGTTGAAAAAGAGGCAGCTAAGAAACTATTGGAATACAAATTTGAAAAGAGTTTTCCTTGGAATTATGATCCACAAGGGATCCTGAGTAAACTAAGGGTTAAATGAAAATTAACACCCTTCATCCATGAAGCAAAACCAAAGATTGAAATATTTGCAAATCAAATTGAATGGACTGAAAATACCTTAGCAGATGCAGTAAAAAAAAGTGATACTAGTCTCACTTTGGAGACTGCAAATCAACCAGAAAATTCCATTAGAAGAGTTAAGGAAGAAGTAGCATATGTTGCAGAAACTACAACTGAGACTAAATTCAAGATAATCTATAACAAAAGGCCTAAATTAAGTTCAATTGGTAAAGAAAAGATAACAATTGATGTGGATGAAACAGAGCTTATAGATACCAACACTAATCTGCCAGAAACAGATGTTGCCACAGTGATTATCAATGAGACAGCCACTAACATCCAGAATGAAGAACAGGGTAATACTGAGGATGCACAAATGATAGAAAGAAAGAAAATCATGGAAGCCTCCTCATCCCAAACAACTGAGCAAAAATATTTGGACATCAGGGAAAGATACAAACAAATTAAGTCCAAGAATTAAGAGATCAAAACTGAAATCTATTCTCAGTTTTTTAAACAAAAACCAGGTAACCAAAATAGATTCCTATCTGCATTTGATTACTCAAGTAAAAAATTTATCATGTCAGTATTGCAGCCCACAGTACCAGTTCCAAAGAAAGTTGCTGACTATAAGAAATTTGATCTATAAGTAGAAACAGAGAGTATGCATGAATTAGATCAAATAGAGTTTCACAGGTAGAGTTCAGAAATGTTATATTCTATTGTTACAAAACGGCCATGAGTGTTCAAAAACTTGATAACACTATCACTAACATGCAATATCAGTTGAAATTAGACAAAGCCTCATTATATGCTAAGGATCTGAGAATTAAATCCTTAGAAGAATTGGTAATTAAAGTGGGATATGACCCTGAAAATGTCAATGCAGCAAAGTTATTATTGAAAAAGAAGAATGAAGACATTGCAGCTTTGAGGAAATAGCTTAAGCTTCCTCCAAGTGAACATCCCCAGGCTAAAGAAATCATACAGGAGCAGAATGACAAAGATGATATGATGAACATCATCTTACAGCTTACAGGACAGATTAAGGAGATGGAGATTCAAATGGACAAACTTGTCCAAAAAAAGGAAACAGTGAAAATACCATAGCCACCTACAGTTATTCCCATGGTCACTATTGTTGTGCCTTCAATTCTAGCTGAAGAGTTGGCACCAAAAGTTCCACTGGAAACTGTAGTTCCAGTGACTTCATCCACCACATCATTTGCTAACTCATCCACAACAACAGTACAGCCTACTGATGAGGCCATAAAATTAGTGAAAGCAATGGAAGAGATGTCTCTAAATACAAATGAGATCAAAAGGTTAACAAAGATAGTAGAAAATCTTGAGAATTCAAACAAATTGGCTCAGATAAATGCAAAAACACATGAGAAAAATGCCATCAAACTGAATGAGGAATTGAAGAAGTTGCAAAAGGAGTTAACTTTAAAGGATCGGATATCATACATCAAAAACTACCTTTGGAATAATGTCATTGAAGCCATCCATGATGTGTGGCCTTCAATTCAGGTAATTTTTGAGCAAAGAGAGTTATTACTAGCAGCCCAAGCAGAAATTCAAAAGACTCAAATTGAGCTTGTTGATAAACTAGAGCAATTTGTAAGGCTGATCACTTTCCTTAACAGCAAAAATAGACAGGAGTTGGAAGAACTCAAGATTACAGACAGGACTGCAACTATCCTAGAAATTGGGAAAGTTACTACAAATAAACTTCTAATGAAGCAACTAGAAGAAAAGTGTGAAAGTATGAATACTGCCATAACCAGGTTCATGGTCAAGTTCACAAATTTAAGGCAAAAAGGATTGCTTGATATTATGATAATTAATGATAAACTAATGCCTCAGAATGACTATGATCAAAAGATTAGATAATTTGTAAAGGAGCAGGTGAATAAACCACAAGGACAAGGCATTCCAACAGGGAAAGTTTTACTAAAAAACTTTGAAGACTTATTCTATTTGTAGCATGAGATCAAACACTTATTTTTCATCAAGCCAACCTTTGCCGAATACACTGAAGCTGATGAAAACTTCAGGAAATTGAAAAATATACAAATTCCTAAAAGTAAGGATTGGCAGTCACTCACAAATTTATTGTGAAGGATAAAAACAAACAGATGAAAAGAAGACAAAATTGTTTTCTGATTTACAGTCAAAATAGATTTTACAGCAGTAAACAGTTTTGACTAAGGGTTAAAGTGTATCAGAGTTTAGAGAGTATCAGTGAATAAAGAGAATCAGATAAAGAGTATCAGACAAGGTAGATTAGATTCCAAAAAATATCTAAAGCCAGCAAGGAGGACACCAAGGCAGCCAACTGCATCTTATCCTCAAAACAGTTTCTATTTCTTTTGGACAAATAAGACAGCTTGCTGATTTGTTAAGCAGTTGTCTCTTTTTTATTGTAATGATATTTTTATTTCCCTTAGATAATTCCTAGAATCATTCTAGGATATTTTTTAAAACATTATGTATAAATACTTCATCTTTAGAAGTATTTTAGGTGGAATAAAATTGTTGGAGATTGTTATAGTCATTTTTGTTGGACTTTGAAAGCTTTTGTGTGTCAAAATTCGAGTAGCCGGTTGGATCAAACCAATTGGCATCATACTTCAGGATTCCTGTGAGGAGCTATTTGGAGTGAAGTATTTCCTTACTTGTCATTTTTATCTTTCTTTGTTACATGCATCCATCTATGTTTGTTCTAAATTTGAATGAATAACTAGGAGTATTACTACAGGATTTGTTAAGAGCACCATGTTTTTAACTAGTTATCATTTCTATGTTTTCCTCTGATTTCCAGTGTAGGGAATCCTTAGTTGCTCCCTCTCTCGTTTGACCTCTTCCTACTGCTTCCTTTTCCGGATCAAAGGATCCTTAATTTCCCTTTATCCCGATCAAACCACCTCATAAAAATAACTTTCCAAGATCTTCAAGGGTTATCTATCTTGCGCTGAAAAAATTTGACCTTTTTGGCCTTGATCCCAGTTCTGTTAGCTTTATTTTGACTCCTTAGCCCAATGGAAAAATATAACTTCCACTATCCAACCCTTCAAATGATTATTTCCCACCAAATCAATCAAAACCAAACCAAAATTACACATTCATAACTAGCCTAATATTTTATAAATCAAACAAGGTTAAAACTTAAAGAGAGAGCCCTCTCTGAACCCTAGGAAGGCTAGATCCTAGAGTTTGAAGTAGGTTTGTGGTTACCTCTAGTGTTATTTGACTAAAAACCAAAAATCTCACAACTTTAGAATTACTAGAGTGATAACACAACTAGTCATAGCACTCAGCCTGCCTCTTCTTCAACTCAAACTCAATCCATCACATCCACCCAAGCTCCAATGGAAGGTCGTTCATGAAACAATATAGGGGCTGTAAATATGACCGCTCCTCTTCATGCTCTTCCAAAATATCCTGAAAGGTGGTTACCTAAATTTAATCATGATGATGGTCTTCCGGCAGAAGAACACATTCATAATTTTATGTTAGCCACCATTTTAAAAGAATTAGTTGAAGAGGATTGTGCTGTAATATTATTTTCGTATACTCTAACAGGATCTGCAGGATCCTGGTATTTTTCACTGCCTGCCTGCTCTATAACTAGCTGGAATATGTTCGAAGAACAATTTCTAGCTAAGTTTGGGGATGACAGGATCACTGCTACGCTCATCAATGATTTATCAAATCTAAAAGCTAAATCAGGTGAGAAGATAAAATATTTTAATTCAAGATTTAATAAATTACTCAATAAAATTCCTGCTATATCAGTTCTTGGTGCAGAAGTTCAAATTGAGTGGTATATTTCATCTCTTCCATCCGATATAGTTATTTTTTTTGATAGAGCAAAACCGTCGACACTCGCATAAAACATGAAGGAATCTCTATCTGTGGAGAAACGCATAACCACTCTTGAGAAAAAGAATTCTCAAGAAGATAGAAAATTTAAATAAAAAAAAAGGTATGTTTCAAAGATTATTCTAAAAGAAGCTGCCAAAAGACCCTTTTGATGTAGAAGGTCTTCAAAAAATTTTGAAGACTATAACAAACGTGATGGTAGATATCAAGAAACAAGTTGCTAAAAATTCTAGCTCAAAAAAGACTTTCAGAAACTTCAAGAAAGGTCAGTCCTCTAATACTCAACCTCCAAATATCATATCTAACGTTGAATCTGATCAAGATACAGAGGAAGATCAAATAGAGGAAGAAGAATATGATGAAGAAGAAGAAGTTGAACTAAATGGAATGTGGGATTTCATCCTACCAAATGAAGAACAGCATGAAGCTTTACCTGTGAGTTCAAGGAGAAAAAAGACTACTGAAACAATGCAACCAAATCAACAACAAAAGATTTCAATGCCTGGTAAGGATAAATCAGTAAGAAAAAAGTATACTTCAAAGGCTACACAAACAAGTCTCGTTACTTCAGATACTCCACCTGCATCTAAGGCAATGGTAGTCTCAGACATTATTGAGTATAATGTAGTTGAAGATATGAAGAAAACCAGGCCAACATTTCAATTCACAAGCTTACTAAATTAAAGCAACAATAGAAAACCTCACTTAGAGACTTAAATGTGGTTCTTGCTTCAGTCTTACCAGCTCCGGTAATAGTACAAGCTGCTAATGAAACAAGTAAGCCACCTTCTCCTTCAACTAAATTATATGCTACAGACTTGATTGTGATAGGTGATCGATCAATATCTCATACTCCTCCATTTCTCTTAACCTATGATATCTCTAATAAAAACGTTCATAATTTTTTAATAGACTCAGGGACTTCCTCTAATATAATGTGTATGTAATAAGTTCAACATAACTCCTCAGAGTTCCCCTGTTCATATAGTACAACTTGATAAAACTAAAGTACAGGTTGTAGGAGAAATAAATTTTGTCTCCATGAGAATATCATCAAACCCCAAGGTTGCTCAAATAATTGATATACTAGTGGCTGATATTCCTCAGTTTTATGGTTCAGTTTTAAGTTGAGACTGGTCTGAAAAAATTCATGGATATTTTGCAACAGACTGGTCGCATATGTGGCTATCATATAATGGAAAGCCAAATCAAATTCGGGTAGACCGTGAAAATTTAATGAAACATACAGTCACCGACCTTGAAGGAGTAAATGAGCCAGTAGAATTCAATAATAACATTATTGGAAACTACTCAGCAGAGTTGTTTTCGGGAAATTTCAATGCTCAACCATCACCTTTCTTTGATAATGCAGTTGTTTCTCATATTGAGAATTTTTCCCAGACACATAGTTCCAAGTGTATAAATTTTGTAGATAATGCAGCAGTTAATTCTTTATTTTGGACTCTTTATTTTGACGGTTCTAAATCTGAAGATGGTGCAGGTGCTGGCTATATTTTAATAAACCCAGAAGGATAAAAAACCATGTTAGCCTATAGACTAGAATTCAATTGTACAAACAATATAGTTGAATACGAAGCATTAGTCCAAGGTTTATACAAAGTCATTGATCTTAATATCAAATATCTAAAATTCCTAGGAGATTCAGAAATCATCGTTGGATAGGTAAGAAATACTATTCATTGTAATTCTGGACATTTAAATCATTACCAATCATTAATCCAAGAATTAACCATTCATTTCTTAGCCTTTAATATTTCTTCTGTACCTAGAATGCAGAATGCTAGTGCAGATCTACTGGCTAATGTAGCATCAAAGTTAATTCCATCTCAAGAGTTTAGTCCCAATATATTTTCCATTGAATTAATTTTTAGACCATCTAATCATGATAATATTACTAATTGGAGAGTATTCAATGATGATTTAGATATCATAGATTTCTTAACATCTGAAGGATCTTATGATAGTCAAATTTTGGATGAAAATGAACATGACATTCAGATTAAGGAAGAACAAGATGAAAATCCTATTCCTAAGTTTGTTGTCAAGTTAGAAGACCTATATGATATGAAATATAGGTTTAAAAGAGTTACTAACTCAAAAACTCAAAGCTCTACCTTAAGATTTGAGTTGGTAAATATAGGAACTGACGAAAAAAACTCAAAATGTTAATCTAGGTCTTGGTCTATCTTCCGAAGAAAGATTATCATTTATTAAATTGTTTAGAATGTACAAAAGTGTATTTTCTTGGGATTACACTGATCTTAAAACATATGACACTTCAGTTATTCAACATACCATTCCTATTATCTTAGAAGAAAAACCTATACAGCAGAAGTTAAGGAAAATTCATCCAAATCTTGAAAATCAAATCAAAACAAAACTGAACAAACTCCTCAAGGCAAAAATCATCTTTCCAGTTAGGCATTCTAAATGGGTATCAAATTTGGTACCTGTCAAGAAGAAAAATGGTGATATTAGAATTTGTATTGATTTTAGGAATTTAAACAAAGCATGTCAAAAGGACAACTTTCCATTGCCAACCATGGAACAAGTACTGCAGACAGTAGCTGGTTCTGAAGTTATGTCCTTCTAGATGGATTCTTGGGATATAACCAAATTCTCGCACATCCAGATGAAAGATTAAAGACTACATTTAGGACTAAGTGTGGAACTTACGCCTGTCAAAAGATGCCATTTGGATTAATTAATCCGGTAAAAAAATTTAGAGCGCTATGGACACAGCTTTTAGGGGGCTCATAAATAAATCAGTGGTTATTTATTTAGATGACATTACAGTCTTTTCTAAACAAGTAACCAATCATGTGAATAACCTAAAGCAAGTCTTTGAGCGATGTAAAAGCTATGGCATGTCATAAAACCCAAGGAAATCATTTTTTGCATTAGATGAAGGAAAACTTTTAGGATTCATTGTGTCAAAAAGAGGTATCTATATTGATCCTGAAAGAATAGAAGAGATTAAAATAATTCCTTTCCCTCGTAACAAGAAAGCTATGCAGTCGTTTCTTGGGAAAATTAATTTTGTTAAAAGGTTTGTCCCTGACTTTTCACAAATAGTTTTACCATTACAAAACATGATTAAGAAAAATTCAGTCTTTAAATGGGGACATAATGAAAGAGAAGCATTTGGTCTGATTAAACAATCCATTGTCAATGCTCCATTCCTGACTACCCCCAATTTTCTTAATCCTTTTACTTTATATACTTTTTCATTGGATACATCATACACTGTTGTTTTAACATAGCTTAATGACCAACAAATTGAAGCACCAATATCATTTTTCAGTTCCAATTTGCAAGGTGCATAACTAAATTATTCATCTGTCAAAAAGAAAGCATTTGCTGCCTTTAAGGCTATAAAGCATTTCATGCCATTTCTCCTAAAAACTCACACCAAAATCATAGTTCCATTCTCTGCAGTGAGACAACTATTAATGCAAAGAGAATTAGGATAGAAAAGGGCTAACTGGGTTACCGCTTTACAAGAATATGATGTAGAAATTAGACCCTCTAAAATTGTTAAAGGTTAAGGTTTTTGCAGAATGCTTACAGGAGCATCCCATCTATCATCAGAAGAAGATTCAGGTAACAATGTGCAAATATCAGAGGTAAGCCTCAACGATGTACAATCTCAATACGCTGATCTCATATTCTATTTGAAAAATGGATATGCTCTGACCCAACTCAGTTACAAAACAAAACGGGCTTTGAGATTAAGGGCTAAGAAATATGATTTAATCAATGATGTATTGTTTAGGAGAAATTTTGATTCTATACTAATAAGATGCTTAGAAAAATCTGAAGCAGAGAAAGTCTTACAGGAACTCCATGATGGACCAGCTGGAGGACATTTTGGAGGAAATGCGGCAGCACACAAAATCCTGCATGCAGGTTACTATTGGCATACACTTTTCAAATATGCTCATGAATATGCAAGAAAATGCAAAGTGTGTCAAAGTGCAGCTGGAAGACAAAGGAAGCCATCCTTCCCATTATAGCCAGTTAATATCGAACAACCATTTGAACAATGGGGATTAGATATAATCAGTGAGATTGTTCCTAACTCTTCCAAACAACATAGATATATTCTCACAGCTACATATTGCTTTCCTAAATGGGTGGAATAAATTCCATTAAAGGTCGCCAACTCTGAGAATATCATTGATTTCATCGACCAATATATCATAACTAAGTTTGGTTTACCTACTGCTTTAATGTTTGATAACGCATCTTACTTCTCAGGAACTGCTATGATGGAATTTTCAATCAAAAGAGGTTTTAAACTTAAGTATTTGCAAATTATTACCCGCAAGGAAATATTTTAGAAGAATCCACGAATAAAACTTGATTAGAATAATCAAAATAACTATTGATCAAAACCAACGAAATTGGCATAATTCATTAATCTTTGCTCTTTGGGCAGACCAAATAACTCAAAAAGATTCTATTGGCACTTCTCCATTCAATCTTGTCTATGGAAAAGAAGTTGTACTTCCTACCAATGTAGTTATTCCCTCTCTTTCCTTAGTACAATTTATTGATGAATCTCCTTCTTCTTCTTTACAACTTAGACAATGTCAAATTATTAAGTTAGAAGAATAAAGAGAAAAAGCTAAACATACTCATGCACATCATCAATAGATAGTAAAAGTTTCATTTGATTCAACTTTTGTTATTCCAAAAAAAATTCAAATTCGTGATCTGGTATTGAAATGGGACAAAGTGCATGAGGAAAGAGGTAAACACACGAAGTTTCAAAAACTTTGGCTAAGTCCATTTCAAATAATTGAAGAAATAGGCTCATCAACATTCTTATTGCAAGATCTATCAGGCAAAAGAGATTATTTCCCTGTTAATGGGCAGATTTTGAAAAATACTTTTCATAGGAGGTAACCCCTTCTATTCCCTGTATACTAGTGTCTTTTTATTTCCCTTAGGAAAATAAAAGTTGCTTAGTATAATTTTTTGGCTTTTCAAATAAATATTTCAGATGATCCTTTTTGATTTATTGCTTATAGAAATAAGAAGTGTTAAGGAAGCAATCAAAAGATTTGAAAGACAAATAGATTTTATTTTTCACTGAAAGATGAAATTTCATTGAAGTTATTTATTCTCTGATGAACTCTCATCCTTATATAGCATGATTATTCTATTATCAGTCAAGAAAAGAATCCTTAACATAGTAAAGACTCTTTTACAGAAAAGAAATCTAAAACTCAACATTATCATCGATAATCCTCAAAAGGACCAATGATTCACCCCATCCGGGAAAACTTATCAATTTTTGAAAGAAATTCAAAAAAGATTATACTAGAAAAGCTTAAAAGATAAGTCTCATCACGAGCTTATTTACCATGTTCATAGGGAAATAATTGAACTGACATTACCAATACTGCCTCCCAAAACAGGGTAATGACTTGAGATTATCTCAAGAGGACAAGGGGTCTCATCAAGAGCCAGCTTGATCAGTTTAATTACAGCTAGTGAATGGCATTGTCATTATTTCGTTACCAAGCCAAGACAATGGATTTTAAGTAAATAAAAATATGATACAAAAAGAAAAAGTTTCAAAAAAGGTCAATTGTATAAAGTTAGAATTTATTTTTGGAAACAGTAAGAAACACTAGATGGGACAATGAATCATTGTTGGGTAAAAGGTAACCCTGCCAAGAGCTTAAATTGGCTATTGGATCAGAGGCTCTACCTGTGATAAAAGAGTAAATATTTATAAAGATGATTTGTAAGAGCCACCTGCTTTATCTTTTTGAACTGAGTAAAGACTGATATAGTTTCTCATACTTATATCTTTAACAGAGGGATTCTTATGAATTGTAATTAAGAGAAATTTCATTGCTTAGTAAGATATTATTTGTTTGAAATTCATTCCTGCAACTATTTTTATTTCAAAAAAGTTTCAGAAATTTCAAAAAGTTAGTCAGAGATAGTTGGTTCTCCCAAGTGAATCATCAATTGTTGTGCTATACAACAACCCCCATATATTTTAATAAATGGGGACCCTTTAGAAATAATTAAGAAATTCATTTTAATTTATTTTTAACTTTAAGTTTAAAAACTTTAGGAAATAAAGTTTCTTTTTTCTTATCCTCTTTTATTCCTTAGTGTGCATCGCAATTCGCATAGCTTACAAAATTAAAATGAATTTAAATCCACTAGGCCACACGGGCTGCGATATGTGCCAACCTCTTTCCAAAGCCATATCGAAACCTTATTACAATCACTACAATCACCGTTATAATTCATTTATCGCATCGCGCCTCATTTAAACGATCAAACTTATATGCAATTCAAAAAAAATTGTGATTACGTGGACCCAACGAGCCAATAAAATAATGAACATAAAGCTCCAACATCTGATAGAGCGCAGCAGCATGATTTCTTGAAATCGCACTTCGCATTTCGCAGGATATAACTAAAAGCTAATTAATTCACTGCATAAAATTTGCGATGTGTGATTTATGCAAATCACATTTCATAGAATTTATGGGTAACATCATAATGGAAATAGTTATAAGTTTGATGTGTGACAGGAAATGACTCATGTCAAATCAAACCGAAATACGAGATACAACTATTTAAGTTGATCGATAGGCATTTCACGTGAAGGTGTAAGAGATTTGATTTAAAAAGATTATTAGTGATTAATAACATTTAATATAAGTAAGGTTTTGATAGATTCATATCTACTTCGAGTATGTGTTGAAGTGATTGAATGCCGCATTTTTTTCAATTTTTTTTTCTCCCTATTCTCTATACTTTTAATGTTCGCTCTGTTTGCTTGAAATCAGGAGACCACTTAACAGAGTGAGGAAAATTGAAATGAACAATAAAGGCAAATAAATTGACAAAGCATCATCTACCGAACACTCATATATGTCTCCCCTATCCTCGGACACCACCTGCAATAAGGATTGTGGCATTTCATCATGGGAAGAAATGTATCAGTTATTTGAAGGCGAAAATACAAGGGTAATAACCAAAGTTGCTACAACAGGCACATCAGTTACTTCAGACGCGACTTATTTTGACATTGCATGTTCATTCATCCATAAGGTAGCAGCAAGGCCAAATATTCTTCCTTATACATAGATGGTTAAGTGGGTAATCGACCACTTAAGCATAGAAGACAGAACATTCAAAGATTCAAAAGGTGAAACTATTGGGTCATTCACGGAAGAAGATTTACAGGAAATATACCATCTACCCTCCCCGCATCAGAAATATGACAAAGCTTTTGTCCAAGGATTTAGAAAAAAAAATCTAGATCTGATGAAATTCATAAAGGAATAGAAAGAAGACCAAGGAAAACTTAAGCGAGATAAACTCGGTACATACCCAATTGCCCAAATTCCTTCCCCTTACTGTTATGTTTCTGGTGTGTTGTCTAGATTATATGAAAAACCTGATACCACTACATTTTCTGTAGATTGGGTCCCATTAATTGACGCAATCATCAATTCTTTAATTCTGAATTGGGAAAATATTATATCTGATAATTTAGTTAAACACATCATGGAGTATAGGAGTAAAAGAAGTGTTTCATCTAGAGAAATACCTCCCTTTTACATGAGTGCCTATATCATGGACGCAATTTTCTTTTCTTCTAGTTTTCCTACGATGGGATGGAAATGGACTACCCAAGACCCTACCCCAATCCATATTTATCACAAAGCCCTTTGGGATTCAGACTTCCATTTGCATTTTCACAAAATTTTCCATAGAGTCATGTTACCTATGCACCAGATGATATTCAATGAGAAAGCCCCTAGGGTTTCCAAAGAGGCTAGTACAAACATTATTTCTGTTGCTAGATGGTTTGCAAAGGAAAGTTTCACATATATCAAAGTATTTGGGAGTTATGCTTCTCCTCATGTCCTACCATATTATGTTCTTGATAAGTTACTTGCAAGAGAGATAGCCTTCCAGCTTCTTGTAAATGGTATTTCTAAACAGCTTAAAGATGCTAAGAAGGTCGTTTGGCCTAATTTCACATTACAGTGTGGTACTTTTTCACTTTTTGATATTGGTCATGCCTATAAAGAAATGTCGAAAATTAATCTATTGAATTTGGCAGTAATGCCAAATCGGCTATATGATCCCAATGATGTAATTAAGAATTTCATCACAAAGCTCAAAATGAAGCCTTTTGTGAAAGAAATAGACGTATTTGATGATTTCTTTCAAGGCATTGAAAAATTTTCAGATGTACTCAAGTTTGCATCTAGTCAACTCAATCAAGATGATTTGGAAACCTTCCAAGCATTCAGAAATAAGAGACTGGAAATAATTCCTCTTAACTTATTGACTATTGAAGATGTCATCATACCAACTCCAACTATTATCTAGGATAATTAAATTAAGGATATGTCTAAAGATGAGTCAGGAAAATCAGAGTATCAATCTCACAATACGAATCATTCTGAAAATGAATCCGAAAATAGAAAGGAAAACCCAGAAAATATATTTTTTCAAGTAATCCAAGAGACTGAGATGCAGGAGAAAAAAGGAAGCAATGGAACAGATTCAACTTCTCAAGAAGTTCAGCACAATCAAGATATACTAGATCAGTCAGGAAAGTCCCAACCAAATAATTTGAATAGTGAATGGGGTGAGTTTTCTAAAGAAATAAAAACTCCTAAAACCAATCCCAATACTGATCAACCTACTATTTTTCAGACACCTGAACATTCCCAGAAGTTAGTGGAAACTACTACACCACTACAACAAGTTTCAGATACTCATGATCGAGAGATCATTCTGGCTTATCCTACAGAATAAATAGTGTTACAAGTTGAGGAAATCCCTTCGCTGGATATCTTATATAGTCCTAGTCATAAGCTTGTAGTCAAGAGAAGCAAAAGGAGAAGAATTGATGAGACAGTCTCAGATCTTACAAATGAATCAGTAGACGTTTTATGGAAAGATCCCCTAGATGATCCTACTGAACATTTAACCAAACTATCATAGTTTGCAGGGGCATATGCTACTGCCACTGTTGATAAGGCCACTAAGGTTAAAATGTTACTGAAGCAGAAAGAAGATAGAATACAATAATTAGAGAGGTTGTTACACCAATAAAACTCTAACTTCAATGAGAAAATGAAATTGAAGATGTCCCAATTTAAAAAATATTTTGAGAGTCTTAATTTGCAGCATCAAGCATAAATCACTGAGAAATAAACACAACTCAAAGCAGCAATGACCAGATTACAAAGCCAGCCACAGTTAGAGAAATTTATAAAGAAAGAATTGGACGTAAATGCTAAGTTAAAGCAACAACAAGAAGTATTTTTCCAACAAGCTTCTATTACTGGCTCGTATTATGACTTAAGTGAAATATTAATCCAGCAAGTAGTTATCCATAAACTTGAATGTGAGAATATTGAGAAGAAAATCAATGAACACATTCAATGGGAAGCATCAGACTCAGGAAAGGAAGCTGATCTACCCCAGGTAGATAAGTTCCACAAGGAAATCTTATTCAAATATTGGGAAGCATAGATAAAGCAGGCAGAGAAAGTAGTAGCAAAAGCATTCAATTTGGCAAAGGAAATTATTGAATTTGTGTGTGAATAGCTTGTGAAAGCAGAACTTATTAAAGAGTGCACGTATGATGTGCTCTCGGAAGTCAAACATCTGGAAACACGATGGAAACAAAAGGCAGAAACGCGGGATGAAACAATTAAAAAAGTAAATAAGTTTGATCAAGAAAATTATTGGAATTTTCTGATCAAACCTTATCATCAATACTAGACCCTATAGTCTTTAACAGATTCGACAATAATATCGCAACCAGCACTCTCAAATGCAATATTCGAAGGACAGGTTAGATCACAGATTTTGCAGCCAGCTCAACTCAATCCTATGCTAGATTTTTTTCAACTTCGGGAGGAAATCCAAAAGAGAGATCGAAACTCTTAAGTCATATTCTACTTTATTTTCCTAGATTGTAGTTAAAGTTCATCTTACGAGGATGTTTGTTTGAAACCTCCTCTATTCTTTTGTAATAATCTATTTTAGAACATAGTTAGTTTAGTATTTCAACCCCTCTCATTCATTTAGAGAAGGGTCCAAAAAAAATTCAAAAACATTTGCAAGGAATGCACTATTGTAAGTTTTTGAGGGCTTTGATGAATTAATGGAACACAGTCTATTATCTTTTGACAATTAATTTGTTTAACTGATGTTTCACTATTATACTCTTTAAATTTCTTGAAAGTGAAGAGGAGTAGAGAAATTACTATCAGTTTATATGAGTATAACTTCGTACATATGGTACTTCTATTCACTTGTATTAAGTCTTGATTTCTAGATTGACAGTCATCTTTTTATTGCATTATATATTTGAAATGTTACTATAGATGAATGTTACATGTACTTTTGTTATAATATTTGTCTGTGATTTCTTATCCAATATATAATCACACATATGAATGTGATATATTTTTCACAATTCTTCTAATCAAACTATTTTGTTAGAAGAATCATCTTACATAATTTTCATCTCTTTCAACTGTTAAATAATCTACATTACTAATAGTTGAAGGATATCCCTTTAGATCGCATAAAGGAAGAAACAACCAGGGTATATAATAAAATAGATAGTTTAGATAGATACATGTGATATATTAGAATCATTTTCC
The DNA here is from genome assembly GCA_034641835.2 of Pinus albicaulis. Classification (NCBI taxonomy): domain Eukaryota; kingdom Viridiplantae; phylum Streptophyta; class Pinopsida; order Pinales; family Pinaceae; genus Pinus; species Pinus albicaulis. Next base: position 505,227,466 of record CM076576.1, on the reverse strand, counting down.
ATTGCATGTTGTATAATCAAAACACACCCCAAAATCATCCTTATTGGGAAACTGGTCCCACTATCCCTAGTCGGAGCCACTACACCAAACGGAAAAGGAGCTTCTTTAAGGTCCGGACCGGGTGGTTTTCCCCCATGTTTTGGCAGCATAATTCCGAGGCCTCAACACCTCTTAAGGGAGAAGTGTGAAATTCCAAAATAATGTTTTGTTTTAGTTTGGAATTCTTACAAAGATATAAGCGAACTTTGTACCATAAGGAATCATTTTTTCAACTAAATGTATCAGATGTAGTAGGATCTTGCTGCAACTTTTGAATGAGTGTCCACACTTCTTCGTCATTTTTCCATTAATTCCTTACTTCGGTTATCCAATCTGGTTGGATAATAGAAATGGCACAAAGAAATGCTTCCTCCTCTTCAACCTTTCTTGAGAGTGCATTTTCATTAACATTTAGCTTCCCTTTTTTGTAGATGATTTAGAAGTCATAACCCGACATCTTTGTGACCCATTTTTGCTGCTTTTCTAAGGATATTCTTTGTTCCAAAAATTATTTAAGGCTATCATGATATTTTTTTACCTTGAAGTGTATTCCCATTAGGTAAGGTCGACATTTATTTAGTGCATGTAGTATTGCCAACATTTCCTTCTCATAAATAGCTTTATGTAAGTACTTTCCTTTGATTGGACTACTTTAAAAAGAAATGGGTCTTCCTTCTTGCATTAAAACAGCACCAATTCCATTTCCTGGGGCATCACATTCCACAATAAATGTTTTTGTGAAGTCTGGCCTAGCTAAGACTGGTGCTAAGCATATTGCCTCTTTAAGATGTTCAAAGGCCTTATTTTCTTTAGGAGTCCATGAAAATGCATATTTCTTCAATAATGTTGTTAGAGGTGTTGTTATTCTCCCATAATTCTTAAAAAACTTTCGATAATACCTTGTTAACCCAAGAAATCCTGGCAACGACTTTATGGTTGCGGGGACTTTCCATTCTTTAATGGCTTTAATTTTGTTAGGGTCTACCTTAACACCCTCGTGAGATAAAATATGACCCAGATATTCCACCTCTTGTACTCCAAAGAAACATTTGGAGGTTTTTGCATATAATTGTTTATCCTCCAATAGTTTGAGCACCCTATCAACATGTTGAACATGATCCTTCCAAGACCTGTTGTATATTAGTATATCATCAAAAAATACTAACACAAATTTTCTAAGGAAGGGTTTGAAAATGGAATTCATTAACCCTTGAAATGTAGAAGGTGCATTAGTAAGGCCAAAAGGCATGACCAAAACTTCATAATGACCCTCATGAGTTCAAAATGTTGTTTTCGGAATATCTTCAGTCTTCATTCTAATTTGATTATATCATGAACGAAGATCCAACTTGGTAAAATAAGTTACTCCATGTAATTCATCCAATAATTCATCAATCATAGGAATGGGAAATTTATCTTTAATAGTGAGATTATTGATCTCCCTATAATCTGGATAGATGCACCATAATCCATCCTTCTTGTGCACCAATACTACTGGAGCAGTGAAAGAACTTTGGCTTGGTTGAATTATACCAGCCTCTAACATTTCTGCAATCATACGCTCAATTTCACTCTTTTGGACATAAGGATATATGTAAGGCCTGATGTTTGGAGGAATACTTCTTGGAATCAAATGAATTGCATGATCATGATCACGAATAGGTGGGAGTCCTTTGGGAGTTTCAAACACCTTGGACTGATTGTCCAAGAATTTTTGGAGATCTGGAGAAATAGATGATTTTGATGTTGGAACTTCTAATGAGCATAATTGTGCAATTACGCCTCGATGTTATTTTTTCAAAAGCTTTGTCATGACGTTAGAGCTTATTATCTTTCCTATCTTCCCTGTGATACCTCGTAATTCAACTTCCTTTCCTTCCAAAAAAAACTTCAAGAAAAGTTCTTGAAAATTAAAAGCTACCATCCTCAAGGATTGTAACCATTGTACTCTCAGCACACTTATGACCTTTAGTGTATTTTCTATCACAATTGTATAAAATCCCTTTTGCTCTTTTTTCTTCCAATTGTTGTGGTGTCAAACTTGTAGGTTGTGTAAGTCTAGCAGTAGCAACACTTCCATCTTTATAGATGTGAGTGGTAGGCTTCCTTGTCGCCATAATTTTACATTCAATTTTTCTTTCCAACCTGAATTCCTTCTCCAATGAATCAGGTTCCCAAAGGTGAACCTCATGTTGGATGTTATCCTTTAAAGTCCCTATGAAGACATTAATTTTGTGTTCCTCTGGAATATTAGCTACCCTTATATTCAATTTTTGGAATTCCTTAACGTGCTCCACCATTGAACCCTTTTGTTTGAGATTTATCAATTGGCTAAAGAAGGTGTTGCTCTTTGTATCCTCATAATGTGCTATCATTTCCTCCGTAAAAATTGACCAAGTGAAAAAAAAATTATGAGAGAAATTCCATCGATACCATACAAATGTATTTTTTTCTAAATGAAAATTTTCAATGCATACCTTTTGTGTGTTTTTCACATTATGGATATCAAAATATTGCTCCATCTGTAGTATCCATGTTACGAGATCATTGCCATCAAACTTCCTCATATCCATCTTTGGAATATGGTGGGTCTTCCATCCAACATTAGAGTTTATGAAATCATGATTAACATTTATTTTGTTCTCATCATGAGTTTCCTCTACTGTCTTTTCTCCAATAGGAATCATTTCTTGTATCAACTTTGTCAAAACTTTCATGTCTGCTTTTAGATCATTTGTCATGTCTTCCATGTTTTCTTTCATTTTTTCTTCGATTTCATCCATATTAGCTTCGATTCCATCCATATTAGCTTCCATTTCATTCATCTTAGCTTCCATGCCTTTCTTCAAACCATCCAACTTAGCTTCCATGTCTTTCTTCAAAACTTCCATTTCATTTTTTCATGCTCTTTGGGAGAGAGAAATTTGGTGCACTTGCTCTTCTAATTTTGATATATCATGTTGCACTTATTCCTCTTCATGAGTCATAGTAGAGTATTCTAAGGGCTTAATGGGTGTTGAATTCTTTCTAGGGGGGATTTTAAAACCCAACACTGATATATATGCTTCAATATGCCCTTAGAATTACTTAAAACTGATTTTTCAAACAAGACTTATGCAATTTGAAGAAAAAAAATACACACCTTTTTCTTGTTTTTTAGGAGCTCGATATTGAAACTGTGTTATCTCTGTGATTTAAAATCTTCAATATCTGAAATTTGGTCCTATAGGAGCCTTTGAAGTTTCTTTCGAATGTCGCAGGTCTGACTTGATTTACATGCTTCAAGACAAATTTATGACTAATCTCCACAATGACCTAATTATGGATAGGTTCAGTAGAGCAAACTTGTACGGTGTTCCACGTGTCACTGTTTCCTCCTTCAGCTCTGAAATTGATACACAAGAAACTACAGTCCGTGTACTTTTGGACACTTTTTACATAATTCCAATCAGATGCTCAGAGAGAGAGTTATGACGATTTTACCAAGGTCACCTATTTTATATGAAATTTGGGAGCCTACAAAAACCCTAACTTCCACAGATCATATCTCCAAAAATATTGTGAACCAAGATCTGAAATTTTTACACGAATTTCCTCATGATTTCGGCTTCTCGTGGTACATATTTCAGATTCTAAATATTAGTATAAAAAATGTTATAGCTAAAATGCCACAATGACCTGTTTGGAGCAGCGAAACCCTGGAATCCAAAGCTCTGATACCAAATGTTATGAAACCAGCTCCAAAAATAGAAGAAAAGATAGATCAACACCTTAGAAATTAGCCACTTCGAGGGGAAAACTCCTTTACATTAAATAAATGAACAATTATTGGATGATATAAATGAAAAAACCTCCTTTCTATATACAGGAGTCCATGGGGTCACAATATAATCCTATTCGACCTAAAAATAATAATGTAAGGACACAATAATAAAAATATGGGGGTTACAGGGGCAGAACAATAACAATAAGGGGATAGAAGTTAACAACAATAAGGGACTACACTATTAATATAGGGACCTAACATATTACTAGTGTAGTCCCTTATTGTTGTTAATGTAACCCCCTTATTGTTATTTTTTTACCCCTGTAGTCCCCATATTGTTATTATTGTGCCCCATAAAACCCCACTATTGTTATTGTTGTGCTCTTACATTATTATTTTTAGGTTGGATAGGATTATATTGTGACCCCATGGACTCCTATTTATAGAAAGGATGTATTTTCATTTGAATCATCCAATAATTGTTCATTTATGTAAAGTAAAGGAGGTTTCCCCCACAAAGTGGTTGATTTCTAAAGCGTTGATCTCTTTTTTCTTCTATTTTTGGAGTTGGTTCATAACAAAATTACTAACATGTGAATGGATGTTACAGTAGGAGCTAGAAGGATCAATAAGAAAGAGCTACAAACTCATTGATGATGACATGTTGTTTTTATAAGACTGAAAGTATGTGCCTTGTGTAGTTGACTTAAGGAAGGACATCATTGATGAGTTTCACAATAGACCTTACTCAATTCACCCTAGTTATCAAAAAATTATAACAATCATAAATAAAATTTATTATTAGTTAGGATTGAAGAAGGAATATTCTAAATACAATTCCAAGTGAGTATAATTCCAACAAGGTAAAGTACAATGCACAAACCTAATGGTATGGCTACAACCAATCCCAATTCCTGAGTGGAAGTGGGAAGTCATATCCATGGAATTCATTACAAGATTACCAAAAACAACCAAACAACATGATGCCATTATGGTGGTAGTGGAAAAGTTGAATAAGGCATCTCACTTCATACGTGTCAAGTCCACACATAAGGACATTGATATAGCTCAAATTATCTTAAATTAAATATTTAATTACATTTCATACCTAAGAAAATCATCTCGGACAGGGATGATAAGTTCACTTTCAATTTTTGGAAGGCATTGTTTTCTAGTTTTGCAACCCAGCTAGCTTTTAGTACTACATATTATCCTCGGACATATGGTCAAATAGAAAGAGTGAACATAATTCTAGAGGACATGGTAAGAATGTATGTCATGCATCAACCAAAGAAGTGGAAAGAATTCCTACCATTAAGGGAGTTTTCGTAAAATAACAAGTATTAAGATTCATTGAATATGAGTCCTTTTACAGCATTGTATGGCCAAAAATGTAACGCTCCCATTAGCTAGGATGACCTAGTGAATATATTTGTTCTTGGACCTGACATGATGAAAGAAACGAAGCAAGAAGTAATGAAGATCGGGCAAAAATTGAAAGTATCCCAAGACGGGAAAAAGAGTTATGTATATCATCAAAGAACACACAAATAATTCCAAGTGGGGAGTATGCATATCTCTACATCAGACTAAAGGAAGAGCTCATTGAAAGTGGGATCTTATGCTAAGTTGGCACCTAGATTTTGTGGACCATTTAATATTTTGGAAAGAGCAGGGCCAGTGGCTTATATATTAGCCTTACCACCTAGCGTGAAATATTATGATTTTTTACACAATTATTTTATTAAGAAGTATGTGCATGACACTAATCACATTGTTGACTAATATGTGATACAAGTGGAACCTAAGGGAAAGTTCCAACTAGAACCACCATGTTTCCTAGACCAGAGATAGACCGCGCTCCAGAATTGATTAATAAAGCAATTCAAGGTGCAAAAGAAGCAGTTTGGACCCAATGAAGAAACCTAGCAGATGGAAGAAAAAATAAAGAAACTATACTTCTTTTTGGTTAATGATTAATCATATGTAAGAGGTATAAATGTAAGTCTTGTATTTGTTCTTTTTCTTTCTAGTTACAGAAACCCTGACAATGGTGTTCCTTTAAAGGGGTTGGGCTTGTAACAAAATTTCATTTCTAACCCCCCGTTTTTATGTACATGGTCATAGTTATAAAGGAAAATGTGGCAGCCATAGATGGTTGAGAGAAATATTGTAAACAAGTTAAGTATTAAATTTTTTTCTTGAAAATAATAAAATTATGAAATTTTGGCCTGAAGGTACGGACACATAGATCCAAGTCTGAGGGACAATGAAGAAGTGTGAGAGTGTTCTCTGGTGGCATAATAGATTGAATCACCGCCTAACATATGGAAAATACATGATTGGATAGGGGGGAGTTCTCACGTTTCTTGAATATGAAATGTGATGGAAGGCACAGTTCTGCAGTCATGGATGATACAAAGGGACTCAAGGAAAAACAAGAGGTGAGAAGGAAAAAAAAATGGCTATCAAGGAATAAGGTAGGATATTAGAAGGAATGGTGAAAGTTGTAAATGGAGCGTGGGAGAAATGTTGGACTGGAAACTAAGTCCTATGCTCTGGAATTGGGGTATTTTTCCGTAGTGTTGAGTTGTTCAGGTCACTAGAATATGTGTTTCCAAGACTGACTGGTTAGTGGGAGGATCAGAGGAGATATAAACCATGAGTAATTTTTGAGTTATTTAATAAACCATTAAGTTTTTTTTGACAAAGTCGGTAAACCACTTAGTACTTTTTGAATATGTTAATAAACCATTCAAGTGCTTACTTGGCTTTACAGCAAGCACTCGAGTATTTTATCAACCCATTTAGTAAGAACTAAGTGTCTTATCAACTTATTCAACAAGAATTTAGTGGTTTATTAGCCTAATTAGCTAGAACTCATCATTTATATCTCCTCTCATCCTCCCACTAGCTTGTAATCCTTGTACATGCATAGTTTAGAAACTTAAATAGCTCAACACGAGGAGAAAATACCCAAATTTCAGAGCATATGACTCAGTTTCCACTCCATCATTGCTCCCGTGCTCCATGTCTAGCATTATCCATTCTCTCTGCTATCATGGATTCTTCCTCACTATCTCTTTATGTTTTTCTTTTCACCTCTTGCTTCTCCTTGAGTCCTTTGTATCCTCTAAGACCGCAAAATTGTGCCTTTCCTCGCATTTCGGATTCAAAAAATGGGGGAACTTTCCCCATATCCAATCATGTATTTTCCATCTGTTATGTGGTGTTTTCATCTGTTATTTCATCAGATACCACTCTCCCACTTATCAACTCTCCCTCAAACATAAATCCATGTGTCTCTCCCTTTATTCCAACATTTCATAATTTTATTATTTTCAAGAAAATGGTTTAGTACTTAAATTGTTTATAGGATTTTTCTTAGCTAGCCATGATTTCCATGTTAAAATTTATGGATATGACCACATATGAAAAAAAAATTGGGTATAAATGTGGGACTATTGCAAAACCCCACCCCCTAAAATGAACACAGTTGTTGGTGTTTCTATAACTAGAAAGAAAAAGAAAAAAATTGAGTTTTATAATCACATCTCTTACATCCACTTAATCATTAAAAAAAAATGGGTATAGTACCCTTATTTGTTCTGCCATATCCTAGGTTGCTTCATCGGGTTCAAAGTTCTTCCATTGAACCTTGACCTATTCTATTACTCAATTCTGAAGCATGATCTATCTTCGGTCAACGATGCACAATGGTTCTAGTTGGAACACTACCTTGGGTTCCGCCTATATCACAGACTAGTAAGCAATATTATTAGTGTCATGTACATACTTCTTAAGAAAATAAATGTGAAAAACATCATGTTATTTCACTATGGGTGGTAAGGCCAATCTATACGCTATTATTCCCACTCTTTCCAAATTTTGAAATGGTCCACAAAATCTAGGTGTCAGCTTGGAACTAGACCCCACTTTCAGTGTGCTCTTCCTTTATCTAATGCATAGATATACATGCTATCCCACTTGGAATTATTTGTACATTTTTTGATGATCTGCATAAATTTGTTTCCCATAACAATGTAAACTTTGAAACGGGAACTATAAACTGAAAACGGGAACCCTAGCCAAAAAAACCCCAAAAAACATGAAAAACAACCCAAAAACGAAAGTGTGTATTCTGGAATGAGGTTTTATTTTTTTCATGGTTAATTTTCAACATTTTTTCTAAAATGGTATTAAAACCAATTTTTATGTGCCAAATAAATGGAAAAAACACACTAATGTTGTTCTTAGAATACCATTTTTAATTTTTGGGTACGATTTCAACATTTTTTTAGTAATGACGTTAAATATAAAATAATTGGATTTTAAACACATTAAAATTCCAACAATTTTCATCCGTGTCATTAAACATATAATATTATGACACTAAAAAACTATAAAATTCTAATTGTTTTCAACCATAATGTTAAAGATTAAAAAAAAACAAAATTGACAATTTTTCACCCATATAATTAAAACACATTAAGTTTTCAACATATTTCAACCATGATATTATGAAAAAATTATATGACAAAAATAATCAAAATATCGATGCTTGTATATTGAATGAAACATAAATTATTTCTCTAAGTTATTGTTGCATTGTGAATATACTAAACAAATTAATTCATCATAATTAAAACGTGTAATCCAACAAACATAAAAATGACTCCTAACTTCATGTAAGATCATATGGAAGTTACCATGCAAACATCATTTATATAAATTGTCTTACAGAATTATTCAAAATCACTCATATGTTCATGCACACCATCAGAATTCACATCTTCAGATGAATGACTGGATGTAAATGAAGATGTTGGCATATTCTTCTTTGTCATCAACTAGTTCCTTGTTTGAGTCAACATGCATGCCCACCATTTGAGGTTTCAAAATTCTTCTATATCTATGATTAGGTTCAGCAGACTCCCATCTCAACATTGTTTCTCCTAATAGCAACCTCTTTGGAATCTCTATCGTCCTGAAGTGAAGAGTTCCTCTCTTTCTTAAATTGAAGTCATAAACAAGTATGTCAACTTCCTCCAATTTTAGGAGGTCTATGCGGCGACAATTTATATGTGTACCCTTTCTTTTTCTCTTTTTGCCAAATTTTTTTTCAACTACCATCTCTAGCTTGTACACACCATTTAATGGGTGTGTATTTGTGGCATACCAATGTACTTCAACACCTGTAACATCTTCATTTTCTGTAATGACTTTATAACCTTGGAAACCCAAAATGGATAGCCATTTGCATCTCCATCTACTAACATTGCGATCATGTAACCCTTCTTAATATCATATATTGAACCCCTGTAAAGGTATTGCATGGCTTCACGTTATGCACAAGATCTTCTAAACCAATATACATTTCTCTTTCCTCCACATGTGAAGAATTAATAATACCTTGAAATTGTTGTTGTTCAACAATTTTTGTTTCCTCATGTTCAATTGACACATTTTGTGTCCAAATAAATGTAGTCTTCAAAATCATGTCTTCATTTTTTGATCTTGAAAGGATATCACTCTGATCAATGAAAAAGGACTCCCACCAAACTGAATCAACAACATCAAAGTACTCACATGTATATCTAATAGATTTTTTAATTTCTTCCAGGCATTCAGAATAATCTATATATTTCTTCTGCCTTCGTGCATTATGAACTTCAGCAACTTATTGTAATAACAATATATTTGACGCAAATATTGGATGATATGGAATGAACTACAAAAATTCCAAACCTGAGGACGGCACCCATTCTGCAGTAGTTGAATACTTATTTCCCCATATAAGTGTTTTCCCATATAAAAAAAATGATACGAAATTGATGTTGGAAGCTAATGCCATTAAGTTTTTCAGTGCGTTTAACCTCACCATGTGATCCCTGAATAAACCTTCGCAGGTCAACAGTTTCTTCTAACACATGAAAAATAGGCTTTGGCATATATGATTTCTTAATACATTCAATTAATGATGTCAAGATCCCAACATCCTTCCTACTCAATGTTACTGAAAAACAAATGAACATATGATCAATATGGTCATGAGTGTGCCCAACAAGAAGGAAACCAACATTAGGCTTATGAAAAATTCTCAATTAAACAAGCATGTTTATATATCCAAAAACAATCTAATTTTTGTTTTCACGACAAGTGTTGTCCAATTGTAGATACAAAACTTCAAGAAGATTACCAGACCAATGATAAAGAACATAATGAATTATGGTTATTGTCAAATTTCCATCATTATGAATATTTGGAGTTGTGAAGTAAACTCTCGGCGACATTTTCCCATTGAATACCATACAGTCGATCAAGTGAAACTGGATAAAAATTTCCTCCTGTAAATTTTTTGGTGTTCGAACAAAATGTGGTAGAAGTGTTTTCTTCTAGTCCATACCATCAATTATCAAACCCAAATATTTATTTGGTTTATCATAACACTACTTTGTATGCTTTTATAACTTTTTCCTTTCACTTGTTTGTTGTTCGCAAAGCTCTTGAAGTTCTTTGACAATCGAATCTACACATAACATAAAATAAACCTATTAATAAATGCATTTTCATAGTTGATCACTATACAATTTAAAAGAATAATGTTATGAATGCTTACCTCTTTTTTCTCCTTGACATTTATCCCTTTTTTTTATTTTAGAGAAGCACATGTACTACAAACCCCCATTCTTTTATTCTTAGGAATATGAACATTGTTGAATTCTCTCCTCCATATCTGCACTAAATAGTGATATGTAATAAAACGACCATTTCCTTCAACACCTTCTGCATATTCCTTGTATAAGTTGTAGATTTCTCGTCTTGAGAAATTATCTGGAATATATATTGTAGATCTATTTTGAAAACACTCTCCACATTTTGAAAAGAAGTCTTGCATCCATGACATTGAGTGTTTTCTAATGGCTCAAACTCTCACTTATGACAAACCTCTGAATAATATGTAGAATCTTTTTCAAAATTATCTTGGAATCTTGACAGATGAAAATTACCAATTGAATGAAACATTTTGAAATCCTTTATACAGAGCAATAAAGACCCAATATGATAATCATAACCTATCAATATAGATTGCATGAACCCCACTAAATATGAATTATGCATGCTTTTATTCATTAACAAAAATCTCTTCATTTTCTCCAAAGCAAACATGAAATCCATATATTTCAAGAAATCATTTTTACAACAGTCACTTGAAATGAGATCACCAATAGAACTTCTTCTTGTGAAATATTCTACTCTACCCCTTGTATAACTAGAAAATTTTGGATTGATATGAAAAGGTATACTCCTACTCCTAGATACAATATTTGTTGGCAACATCTCCATCATTTCATCATTCTATGAACAAGCATTTACATCATCATTAGGAGGAATACTATTCATACTATGAACATAGTTAGGAAATTCACCACCATCATTGTTTGAAAAATATTCATTGCCTTATTCAGCGGCAAGAAAATTTTCACTACCATCATCTTTGGTTTTGAAATACTTACTTGGAGGATATTCTTCACCATATTCATCTTTCCCTTCATCACTACTTCTCTCATAGTCGTCAAGATTAGGACTAAGTGGAAATTGCGACTCTCGGTCTATTGGAAAGTCTTCATCCTGACCTTCATCACTGCTACTCTCATAGTCCATAGGAATAGGACTAAGTGGAAATTGTGACTCTTGATTTATTGGAAATTCTTCATCCTGGCCTTTTTCACTACTTCTCTCATAGTCCCTAGGATTAGGGTTAAGTGGAAGTTGTGACTCTCGATTTATTGGAACTTATTCATCCTGGCCTTCATCATTGTTGCTCTCATAGTCCATAGGATTAGGAATAAGTGGAAAATGTGACTCTTTATTTACTGAAAAATCTTCATCCTACCATTCATCACTATTGCTCTCATAGTCCTTAGGATTAGGACTAAGTGGAAATTGTGACTCTTTACTAACTAAAAATTCTTCATCTTACTCCTTGTCACTGTCGCTCTCATAGTCCTTAGGATTTGGACTAAGTGGAAAATGTGACTCTCTATTCACCAAAAATTCTACATCCAACCATTCATCACTATTTCTCTCATAGTCTTTAGGATTAGGACTAAGTGGAAAATGTGACTCTCTATTCACTGAAAATTATTCATCCTGTCATTCATCATTATTTTTCTCATAATCCTTAGGATTGGGACTAAGTGGAAAATGTGACTCGCGATTTTTTGGATATTCTTCATCATGTCCTTCATCACTACTACTCTCAAGGTCTCTATGATTAGGACTAAGTGGAAATCGTGGCTCTCAATTTTTTGGAAATTCTTCATCCTGGACTTTGTCACTGTTGCTCTCATAGTCCATAGTATTAGGACTAAGTGAAAAATCTGACTCTCTATTTATTTGAAATTCTTTATCCTGCCTTTCATCATTGCTACTCTCATAGTCCTTAGGATTAGGACTAACTGGAAAATTTGACTCTATATTCATAGTGAAATAATTTTCATTATATTCATCAATATTAATAGAGTTGTTACACGAAAAAGATGTTGATGCTTCATAAAAATAAACTTTAGTATCAGAAGAATCCATAAAATTAAAACATAAGATATTGAATGATGCAAATGCACCCTCTCCCAATGATAATATATAGCTGAAAAAATGAAATTTTCCCTCCAAAATATCCCTCTAAAATTTTTCGCCAAATTTTTTCCCTCCAAAAATTTCGTCTGAAGTATGTCCCTCCAAAATTTACTTCTACAATCTATTTGAAAATTTTTTACTAGAAGATTCTCTTGAAAATTGACCCTAATTTCCATTCAAATTTTCTACACAATCTTCTTATAATACATTTTTCCAAATTAAAATAAATCTTACTTAAATTATATAACATTTACTTGATTATAGAATTTGTTTTGTTTGTTATAGTTTGTATCCAACATGTGACACAAATTAGTGTATTTTCAAAATATGAACTATATATTGATTTTTTTTAATTTTTTTTAATACCACAATTACCCCGCAGTAAATCATTTCTGTAATTTTTGCTATATAAGAACTTTCATTATCACTATTCCTCACATCACATCAAGATTTCTCGAGGTTTCGTTTAAAATCTTGGACTGATTTTGTGGAGTAACAACATTGTCATCGAAAAAATAGTCAACAGGAGATTCTCACATTTGAAAGGTTAGTTTCCCTTCTACTTCGACCATTCAATGAGGAATTTGAGGAAAATAATTTATTGGATGCCAACAAATCAAAAAAAAAAAATTTATTTTTTTTTTATTTTTTTTTCTTGGGTAGCAGCTTAATTTATTATTTATAAAATTAGGAAATTGTTAAAATAAAGTAGACTCAAGTTCAAATCCCATTTAGTACATGTTTGAAACCCCCATAAGTTTACTAGCAGTTACCTTTCAAATGGGTTCGTAGGTTCATCCAGAATACCAGAGAAAACTAATTCAATTAATTTTATTTTCTAAAAATTAAAAAATAAATTCACATGGGCCAGGGGGGTGGGCCAGGGGGGTGAGCTAAGGGGCGATCCCGGCTATGGGTGTGACTGGGGGTCGGCCCCTGGTCATTTTTTCTAGGGTGGGTGCGCCCACCGGCCCTCCTCGGTAGGCAGGGGGCTTAGAATCAGCCCCCTTCCTTCCGAGGGGTCCGATGGGCGCGCCCGCCCCCACTGCCCCCTTGATTGTTAGAGGGGGCGGTGGGGGCAGGCTTCCCCAGTAATGTGGCTAATAATTACCCACATGTGTGGGCGCCCACTTGTTTTCATGCTCGCCAGCAGGACAGCAGCCACGTGTAATATTCCAAAAATTTAGCCTTCATCTAAATGGAATATTATAGTTTGTTTTATTACTAGGTAGGTGAATAAGTGGGTGGGGAGACTCATAAAACCCCTTTAGAAGGAATAATAACACTCCTAATGTGAAAGGAGGAAGAATAAGCAACTGGATTAAGCACCTTTGGGTGTGAAAAGGGATTGGATCATGTTGATTCGGTCAACTTTGACCAAATCAATAGCGTTGTCATGGAGGAGTGGCCTTTATGATAAGACAGCGCAGTTTTAGTGGAGGACAACTTGCATGAGCTTGGTGGCAAGTATGGATGGGACCCAATGTGAGTAGGCTCTCATGCTATATATGGAGGGGATGGAAACCATTGTTATTCATGTTTTAGATTATTACTGATATTGTTCTATTTAGAGTTTTTCTTCCTCTTGATGTTTAGCAGGGTTTTTGTGTTGTTTAGCACAAGGGTGTTCCTGGTCGGGAATCCCTACCTCATCCTCAGGGAAGGAGAGATTCTTTGAGCTTAATTTCCTCATTCCGGCATTCTGGCAAAGCTACCTCCTTCAGCTACAATGCAGTTTATGTTTAGAGTTGGGTTGTGTTGCAGGGTGCAGCAAAGGAGGATCACATAAAGCTATTTTTGGGCTTGTTTGTCAGTGGAGAGGTAGCCTATCCATTGGAGGATCAGAAAATAGGGCTCCTAGGAATATTTTCACATCTTTGGCATCAGGCCAACCATCTACCATCCCTCACAACACAGTCACAATTCTGAACAACACTATTTTTGGAGGCAATTTTTGGGAGGGTTCATTGAGCTCATCAGGAGGGTCTCTTTCTGAGTAGAGGGATCAGCCTTCTATTTAGAAATACTATTGGATAAGGACATCATCATTTCAGATCTTTCATAGCCTCATTTCATTCAGATCCATTTTGGAGTGACATCTCAACCGCAGGGTTATCTGTCACCTTGTATATTTCTTGGTATTTCTAGCAATCTTTTCCGGATTGGCTAGAAATCATGTATTAGAGCCCGCATCTTCTTTTCTGGGAATTCCTTTTGTTTCTATCAGCCATATTCCATTTATGTATGTTTATAGCAGCAGCTACACTGATATAGATAGCACTTTCACTGCTCTCTGGCATTCTATACAGTTGCAGCAACTCATGTGTTGATTGTTCTGATCATTGGAGGATTGTTCTTATTGCTTGAGTGGCTTGTCCCTCAAGATATTTTTGTAAATTGTTGCTGATATATTAATAAAATGATGGCTGCATATTGATCCCTCTCATGTCATGATCATATTTTCTGTGTTTTACATTATTATGTCTTATATTGCTGCTATTTCCAATTTGGAATATTACAGTGGTATCGGAGCATAATCTTGGCTCAGCCTGTGCATTCAAGGCATTATTCCATTAGAAGGAGAAGCTTATTCTCATAGAAAAGAGAAGTTGTACAAAAGAAACAAAATCAAGACTCCATTATTTGGAGAAATGAAGGAAGAGAGGATCTCCCAACTTATTTTCCAAACTATGAAAAATCTCAAAGCATATCTCAAGGAGATGAAAGGAGAGAAGTGTAGAAAAATTCCTAGATGGTTTGAAAGTGAAGCAAGCCCTAGATATTCATGAGATGGATCTGGACATTCAGCCACACATGCAGATCCATAGCACAGTTTATTTCCCACATTCACTGCAAGAAGGATGGAGGAAGAAGATGCACCAAGGGAGGAGACCTTGAGTGACTATCTTCAGGAGTATGAGTCTCAATCATGGAGATTCAAAGAGCACTTGGACTTCCAAGGGTTTTTTCAACTCAAGGAAGACAGAAGATCCAGCCATAGAAGCAAGAGAGGTAGAATCTTTCTATCTAAATTTGATGGATCAGCAAAGTTCACAGCCAAAGCTTGGGTGAAGGAGCTACATTCCTATTTCCAGTTACACCAAGTTTCAAAAAAGAAGGCCATTAGAGTAGCAGTGTTGCACCTCAAAGGTATGGCCCATGATTGGTGGTTTTGTAGTTTTGCTTCGTTTAGTCATGAAAATGTAGACACTTATGTTGGGGTCACTAAGAAATTAGTGAGAAGATTTGATATTAAACATTGTAAAACATCATTTATTGAACCCAAAAACTCAAAACCTTTGCATAAGTTGGAGAGATCTATTCTACCAACTCCACTCCTTTTTTTTGTTGAAGGGGATAAAAACATGCATGATTCCTTGCCAAGGGCAAGATCCCCACTTATTGAAGAGCCCTCTTCTATAGATGAAGACATGGAGGTTCCTCCTTCAAGATAAGACCAATATCAAGGGTCTCTCATTGATGATGAGGTATTCTCAAATATTGATGAAGAGGATGAGCAAAGAAGAGCTAACAGCGTTGTACCATCAGGAGGAGATCCATCACCACATGGAGATGGGAAGGGAGCCATTGCTTCCATTAGAGTAGCCCTTGTGTCTTTACAAGGAGTTCCAAATGATTTAATATGTGGGAACCAAAGCAAAAGTCTGGAGCAGTATGTATCAGTTTTTGTGGATTGTGAGATGGGAGAAAAGAAGGATCAACATCAAGGGATGATAAGTATTCACCCTAATCTATTTTAGGAGGTTTCTGCACAAAAGAAGGAGACTATATTGCGCAGTGAAGAGAGGGACAAATCATTCCACTCATATATACAGTCCACTTTAGATTTTGATGTCTCACTAAATGGGGGCATTCCACCTGGGAGGCCACCAAATCTAGAGTTGGTGGGAGACATTTTGCCATTTGGTTAACCATTCTTAGATTCTGGAGGGGTGAATACCTTGGAGGATTCTAGTACAGCACAGAGATTCTGGGGTGGACTCAAGGAGGAGGGAGACATCCTCCCATTTTCAGCATCACCCACTCTCACTACATATTCTATGCTGACAGAAGTTGCTGCAGTGATGGGGGATGGCACCACCATGGTGCAAGGGGACCACTCCATGGATTTGGAGAAACAGAGGGTACTTCCTTTGAGGAAGGAATCCTCCATAAATTGGAGTATATGGAGGCCACTCATGCTTACATTGGCCAAGATCAGAAGGTTCTTTTTGGATGACAGCTTCTCATGGGAGGCCAACTTCCAAAGATCACCACTTCTATTCGAGCATGAGCAACTACATGATGGGCATGGTAGCACTTGGGAAGATGAATTTGGCAAGGGGGATGTCAAAGGAGAAGACAGCAGCATGTGAGGAGCTTCACATTTCAGATCTTTAGCATTGTCCCTTAGAAGGATTGATCCATATTGGAGGTCTCAACTCTTGGTAGAGTACTCCAAGGATCTTGGTGCTTGCATGATTCTTGATGACCGGGAGGGAGATGATAGATACATGGTGGATGATGAGGTCATCTATTCTTATGGCAGAGTCTTCTTGGCTAGAGCTTTTGTGCTCAAGGAGAAGCTGCTACATGCAGCACATGAGGACTTCCTTTCTATGCACTTTGATGCATATCATTATTTGATGGAGGAGTTCACTTGGGAGGGAATCCAGCAGGATATATATTATCATATGGAGAGATGCATAGCCCAAATGGTGATGGAGAGGTTGTCACGGCCACTTCCCTACTCATGGATACTGAGGGAGAACTTTCAGTTGAGCCATTTCACCTTAATGACCAAAGTACATAGTAGAGGAGGCACATTTTTGCATTATGATTTGCACTTATTTACTTTATATTTGCATCATATTGTACCAAGGAGGATACTTCCTTCTTGTATATTGTATTGTCATGTACTTGAGGAAAATTGTAGCATTGATGTTGGCCATTCTATTGGTGGTTTGTGGGAGAAGCCACATGATTCTTGGTGTGCACCATTGACACCACATTTTACATTCATGATTCCATATTATGCAATGATTGTGGCAGAAAACAAGTGGTTGGAAGGGCACTTGTTATTATTATTTTTTAGGTAGGAAAGGAATGCAATGTGCTTGTTCCATGTGTGGAACTATGATCCACTTTCCAGTTGTCATATGGCAACTTGTTTTCATTGGTTTTTGCTTCCATATATTGTTGATATTCTTATGTTCATGGGGAGATTTGTTTGGAGAGTGGGACAAGAGTTGGAGGTTCCCATTTTGAGTATGATTCTCCCTACTTTACATGTTGTATGTTTCAGGAGAAACAATGGGAAAACCATGATTTCCATACTACAACTCTTTTCTTCATGTGGGAGGAGCCATTTGGAGAACTTGAGTTCTTGGAGGAGGCACTTCATGGCTGATTTGTTTGGTGGGGTAACTTGGGCCATTCTTGGAGGCCATGACATTTCAGCCCAAGGTCAGAAACAGCCCCATACTTACCATAAATGGAGAGAGAAACAACTTGGATGGGAAAATCTAATCTCTCCATGCAGCCCCAACACATCGCACAAACCGGGGGTTGAGGACTTCTTTGATGAGCTACCTAGAATGGATAATTTCATTTGGATGATAGCATGGGTTTGGAAGACTCTCATTGGGGATGAGATTCCCTGTGTTTATCATCACTCCTACCTTGAGGAGGCCATTGGAAAACAAGAAGGTTTCCACTTACACCTTCCACTTTCTCATGATGTACACCATTTGGTTTTGCATGTGTGGGAGGAACCATTGGAGGGTAGATTTATTGCAAATTATGTTGAGATGTGGTGGGAAATATTGATGAGGAGGCCACAAGAAGAGGAAGGGAGAAATTTTGCTCCACCTTTACAGTTTCTTGAGGACAAGCAACATTTTGGAGGGGAGGACTGTAATATTTCAAAAATTCAGCCTTCATCTAAATGGAATATTATAGTTTTTTTTATTACTAGGTAGGTGAATAAGTGGGTGGGGAGACTCATAAAACCCCTTTAGAAGGAATAATAACACTCCTAATGTGAAAGGAGGAAGAATAAGCAGCTGAATTAAGCACCTTTAGGTGTGAACAGGGATTGGATCATGTTGATTCAGTCAACTTTGACCAAATCAACAATGTTGTCATGGAGGAGTGG